>OX328123.1:19051609-19651609 GCA_946811695.1 Gonocerus acuteangulatus | reverse complement strand
AAATGACAAAAAAAAGAAATTAATACAGAAACAATCAAGAAAAATTTATAATTGTGATAGGTAACAGAACTATAGATACAGTTTAACTTATAACAGAACATATCGTCTTAAAATTCTTAGAATGAGTAGAATGAAAAAGAAATAGGTACAGTAATTGATTTTAATAGTAATTAGTAACATTAATTGATTTTACAAAGAAATAAGAGAACTATATACCAATGACAAATATAGTAGCTAATAGTAACATTAATTAATTTTACACAGAAATAAGATACTACATACCAATGGAAATGCCGAGCGACAGAGGAAGACCAAGGTTGGCAATTAAGTAACCATTGTGAAAGTGTCTAAGGAAAAAAGGAATCTGCAAGGGGTATATATAACTGGAAACAGCAAGAGGTGGGGGAAAACGGGTGGTAGGATCAAACAGATGTTTATGACATTTTATGACAGGAAAGGAGAAAAAGGTGTTAATGGAAGGATACCCAAGGGGCAAGGTAAAAATCTAGGTAGGTGGTCGGGCGAGTATTTGGAAAATATTAGCGTACATAGGAGAAATGCCTTGTTGGTCAGTTTTGTAATTTATATTGTTTTTGTTTAAGTTTATGTGTACACATTCCGAGATCTGTAGTCTTTTTTTGTTACGTTGTGTAGAAAGAATTTTCGTGTCGTCGAAGTTAAAAGTGTGTTTTTGTGTAATGGCGTGTTTTGCAAGTGCAGATTTATCTATTTCTTTATTAGTGATGGTTCGTTTATGTTGTGTAAGACGTGAGTGAATGTCATTTATGGTTTCTCCTATGTATACACCATTACAGGAAGGGGTTTGGCAAGGGACTTGGTAAACACATCGGGTTGTATGTTCAAAAGGGATGGGATCTTTGAGTTTGGTGTAGAGGGTTTTGAGTTTGTTGGTAGTTTTCAAACCAAAGTTTAGGGAAGGGTAGGATTTTTTAATTGTCTTTGTAAGTTTATCAGTCAGTCCAGGTGTAAATGGTAGAGATCGGAACATTTGGGAACTGGGAGTTAGGGAAGAATTGGGAGAGATAGTGCTGGAAGGTTGGGATTTTACTTTTTTAACAAGGGATTTTATGAGGTTGGGGGGAAATTGGTTGCGTGCCAATATATCTGAGGCGATATTAATATTTTTATTGTGGAAGGAAGCATGGGATAGGGAGAGGACTCGGCGAAGGAGATTTCTGGCTACATTAATCTTGAGGTGGTAAGGATGGGATGAATGAAAACTCATTCATCCCATCCTTACCACCTCAAGATTAATGTAGCCAGAAATCTCCTTCGCCGAGTCCTCTCCCTATCCCATGCTTCCTTCCACAATAAAAATATTAATATCGCCTCAGATATATTGGCACGCAACCAATTTCCCCCCAACCTCATAAAATCCCTTGTTAAAAAAGTAAAATCCCAACCTTCCAGCACTATCTCTCCCAATTCTTCCCTAACTCCCAGTTCCCAAATGTTCCGATCTCTACCATTTACACCTGGACTGACTGATAAACTTACAAAGACAATTAAAAAATCCTACCCTTCCCTAAACTTTGGTTTGAAAACTACCAACAAACTCAAAACCCTCTACACCAAACTCAAAGATCCCATCCCTTTTGAACATACAACCCGATGTGTTTACCAAGTCCCTTGCCAAACCCCTTCCTGTAATGGTGTATACATAGGAGAAACCATAAATGACATTCACTCACGTCTTACACAACATAAACGAACCATCACTAATAAAGAAATAGATAAATCTGCACTTGCAAAACACGCCATTACACAAAAACACACTTTTAACTTCGACGACACGAAAATTCTTTCTACACAACGTAACAAAAAAAGACTACAGATCTCGGAATGTGTACACATAAACTTAAACAAAAACAATATAAATTACAAAACTGACCAACAAGGCATTTCTCCTATGTACGCTAATATTTTCCAAATACTCGCCCGACCACCTACCTAGATTTTTACCTTGCCCCTTGGGTATCCTTCCATTAACACCTTTTTCTCCTTTCCTGTCATAAAATGTCATAAACATCTGTTTGATCCTACCACCCGTTTTCCCCCACCTCTTGCTGTTTCCAGTTATATATACCCCTTGCAGATTCCTTTTTTCCTTAGACACTTTCACAATGGTTACTTAATTGCCAACCTTGGTCTTCCTCTGTCGCTCGGCATTTCCATTGGTATGTAGTATCTTATTTCTGTGTAAAATTAATTAATGTTACTATTAGCTACTATATTTGTCATTGGTATATAGTTCTCTTATTTCTTTGTAAAATCAATTAATGTTACTAATTACTATTAAAATCAATTACTGTACCTATTTCTTTTTCATTCTACTCATTCTAAGAATTTTAAGACGATATGTTCTGTTATAAGTTAAACTGTATCTATAGTTCTGTTACCTATCACAATTATAAATTTTTCTTGATTGTTTCTGTATTAATTTCTTTTTTTTGTCATTTTAGCTGACGAAGGCTACCAATGAGTAGCCGAAACGTCCGAAATATAGATTTTTTTAAAACAAAATCATATTGAGGTTTATTTAGCCGAATCCCAACCATTCCATCTGTACTTATCACCTCGACGGCTAACTATCTAATCATCATGATTAAAGATTTCATTTTATTGTGAGAATAATACCGTTTCTGATAGCCAGTACTTAAAGATTTGATGATCAAAAGAATAGAATATAAGGACATATATAAGCGTAAGGATACTAACCAACTGGTAGTAAGTAAGATGGGGTCCTTCAGGCGAGTACATGAACCACCAAGCAGCAGCACCAACAGTAGCAGCACCTACGTATCCACCAACAGCGAGGTAACGGAAGAACAGCCAGCCTGAGATCAGACCTTCATCAGCTTTCCTTGGGGGCTAAAAGAAAAATATAAATCATTAATTTTGTAATCAAGTTAGCAAAAATCAGATTAAAAATTCCTTAGAGAAATAGAGAGAGAAGAAGCCTAATAAAATGTTGGCGATAAATCCAGTGATAAGTTTCTGATCAATAATAATATTATCATGCTTAAGACAGAAAGGTTTTATTAAGTGTTTTATGGAGAGATAGTAAGTTTATTCACAAACATTTTATTCATTTCAATTTATAGGGCACATTCACTCACCATAAAGATTCTTTTAAATGTTATGAAAACTTCACAATTGCATTTCCTAAAGAAACCAAGCCATTATTCGCCCTATGCAATATCCTTGAAGAGAACAATAAAAACAACAACATTATTTATACCTTTTCCATGATGTCAAGATCGGGAGGGTTGAAGCCGAGGGCAGTGGCTGGAAGACCATCAGTTACGAGGTTGACCCACAGGAGTTGTACTGGGATAAGTGCTTCAGGAAGGCCAAGGGCGGCAGTCAGGAAAATACTGCAAAGAGAGAAAATTAGTAAAGAATTGAAGAGTGTTAGTTTCAAAATATCCTGTAAATAGATGCATTTTCAACATTAAAATCCTTTAAATAATAACTATATCAAATATAACCATAATTTTTATAAATACAAGCAATTCAAAGAGGTCTGCGTATACAAAAATACGATATTATCTATGAGTGAATTGCAACGTAGTGTTCAAGCAAACTTATTGTCTAATTAAATAAAAATAACTATCATTTTTGGCAAATTCAAAAACAAAGAATACTAAAAGTTAAGCGTTATCAAAAAGAAAAGATTAGGAGAGAATTACAACATTAACAAAGTTGAGAGTAAAACCCAGAACTTCCTATTGGTGATAAAAAGAGGACAATTTTTCTATTCTTTATAGTTTTTATTTTGTTGGATTTCTGCCAGAATATAATTAATTGCTGTTTGCCCAAATCTTTGTAGTAGGCCTAAGATAGTTATCAATTTGATTAAAGAAATCACATAGTTCAAATTATATGTTTTTAGATACACAGATTCATCAAAATTGTATTTGTGTATGCCATGAAATAAAATATAAATAAAAATAAGTAAAAAAAATAAAACCCCTGAAAAATATTACTATTCAATGTTGAATCACCAAAGGCAACAACCACATGACTGGTCATTAGTACCAAAGCAAACTGGTACTGTAGTTACGACTGAGGCAAACCATAAACAAGATTTGGAAAGTTTTTGGATTACCGATTTAAGTAATTATAGAATAGATGTGTAAAATAAGATGTTTAAATAAAAAAAGTCAAGTACTTTTAATTATTGTGCAGTGGAATTTGTTACACAGAGAAGTCCCAGTAGGCATTGCAATTATATTTCACCCTAATTCAGCTATTTTAGCACCTCCTAAGCCTAAGAACTATAACTTAGAAAATCTCTTTCAGTATTCTTCATATCCGGAATGCCTCAATTATTTCCTATCACAATTAAATTTTTTTTTAAAGTAATGAAATTAATAACCAGTAAGAATAAATACCTGACGACTTCACCAATGTTGGATGAAATGAGGTATCTGATAAATTGCTTCATGTTGTTGTAAATAGCTCTGCCCTCTTCAACAGCAGCGACAATAGAGGAGAAGTTATCATCAGCTAATACCATTTCAGAAGCAGACTTGGCTACTGCAGTTCCGGATCCCATAGCAATACCAATTTCAGCTTTCTTCAATGCTGGGGCGTCATTGACACCATCACCAGTCTGAAAAATAATGAAGAGGGTTTAGATATAACTACAAAAAATAAGCCTACATGATTTAGCATTTTGGGGACAATATACTTATGATAAAAATGTTTATACTGACGGATAAGTGCGGCGGTTTCATAAGGTATATCGAAAGTTGAAACGTTTAAGGTGAAACCAAAAAAGAATTACCACAGTTGCTTTTAATTGTTGGATGGTTCAAGCAGCGGCAGAATTAGAATATAGTTTTTTGAGGGCTCAGTGACAATGAGAATTAACTCTGTGCCTAGAGTTGCGGTTCAATTTTCATTAAGGGTAGAGGCTTTACTTTTGAAAAAATAAAAGGCATCAACCAATTACCTAGGAAAGGGGCACCGTAATTCCAACAAATCTGCCAATAATCAAGCTAAGGTAAAAAATCCTTAAATTGAAGCTTAATATATACTTTATTAACCTTTTGCTTACGACGGGTAGTGCAGGCTGACCGACCCTGTAGTACGGCGATCTCTCTACCTGGCCGGGCCTAGTTACGAAGCTATTCTCGCCCTCCTCTCGACGGGTGTAAAAACCTTCATATAATTTCCTCCCTTAACATTTCTAATCGTAGGAAAACTCCATTTTATTATTCATTTACTTTTACCTCTAAATATTTAGGTTGAATTATATAATTAGATGCGCCAATAAATATTTTTTATAGTCTATACTTTTTAGTACGAAAAATATTATTTTTTTATGATATAGGTATTAATCAAAGAAGCTAAATAAATAAATAGCTCTTTTTTATTAAAAACAAGATAAATACATCATCCTTTTCGATTGGAATCGAGTTGGATCTAACACTGGCCATGTTAATTTTTACTATCCTGACCCATGTATCCATAATCCGTAGGTCTCTCTCGACACAAATAGTTAATTTTTCCGGCGACCAGTGGTAAAAGAAATAGCTAAAGCTTCTCTAAATCCTTGCTTTATAGCCCCAAGGTCAAACACCTGGGAAAGTTAGCCGTAGGGAGCTGGTAAGCAAGAGAGAAGGGTCGGACTGCTGTACAAGTCCTTCGTTCCAGGGGCACGGCAGCTCTCGACTGCTGTACAAGTCCTTCGTTCCAGGGGCACGGCAAACTTCGACTTCTACAGAAGTCTTTAGTAAGGAAAGGGTTAAGGTGCTGTCTATTCAAAATAGAGAAAAAGTCAACTTCATAAATTATTTCGGTTGGCTATTTTGAGAAATAATTTTAAGTCGGTGTACCAAAAATGTACGTAATAATACATAGATAAAATACGTCAATGTTGCCAATTGAAGATTATGAAAGCAAAATATTCTTACCATAGCAGAAATTTCATTCATGCTCTGTAGATATTCAACAATCTTGGATTTGTGAGCAGGTTCTACACGGGAGAAGAGCCGAGCTCTAGCACAGGCAGCTTTCTGTTCAGAGACTGGGAGGTCGTCAAACTCACGTCCGGAATACGATTTTCCAGTGGTATCTTCATCTTCACCAAATACTCCAATTCGCCTGCAGATGGCTTCAGCTGTAGACTGTAAAAAAAAAGCAATGAAAAGCCATATTACGTTGTTTAATTTATATTTGTTAAGCAAAGAATTAATCATGGTTATAAACTAAAAATTAAATAGACAAATGTCAATTCTTTACTTATTGATTAAACTCAATTTTGGGCCTACAAATAAATAAAGCATACTTTATTATTTGAAGGAATAGATATAAATATATTTAAAGGTCCATTCACTAGAGTACTGTAAACATATTTGTACCCTGGGGGTAAAGGACACCATGTCACATATTTGTAATTGTTCAGGAAAGCAAATTTTCCATAACTTTAAACTATTAATATTTGTTTTTTGTTACTTATAGGCACAGTTTTAAAAATAACGTTTACATTGTAATTGGCAGTATTCATCACAGTGAAACAAAATCACGAGAACACAAGGCATGTTTTTTTTTCGTGGCATCGTCAAATCATGGCCATTAGCGCCGACACCCAGGGTGCAGCCAGGAATTTTCTCAGGGAGCCTTGAGATGAGAAAATTCCTGTCGCCGGTGGGGATCTCCCGCTTATGAATATAGCGCGGAAGCCACTAGACCACGGGAGACCCCCACAAGGCATGTTATACCTCAAATAAATATGGACATGATTTTATTTTTCTCTGTCATATCTTCATTATTTATGAGAACAGGACATACTGCTCTATATCATTATATGGATCCAAAAATCCACAATAAGAACATAGTGTCAAGTCAAATTAATAAAAAAAATGGACATGGTGTCCTTTACCTCCGGAGTACGGATATAAAAATCTCATTATAAATAGAGGATGCATTTTTTTTTTCAATGTTAACAGTATTCTATAACAATTTTAAAGTTAAATTCCAGTTGTGTAAGAATAATTGAAGATACATACTTATTTTAAAAATGACTTTTCAGAATTATTCTTTAAAAATATATGAAATGTTTTCTTTTACCATGTTACCCTGAAATGTAGGCCACTTTTTTTAACACTCAATACATTTTTGAGCCCTTAGATTGATTATAATCAATCAAAGAGGCCCTGATAATTATCAGGCCCCCTAAGAGAAAATTATTTCAACCTAAAAGGTCTAATTCAATTGATTAGTCTACAGTCAAATATACAATTGTCCTAAGTCTGTACAGCAAGGGAGTCACATTAACATCTATTTTCTTCAATAATTTTAAAACTTGTGTAAATAACCTTTTTTTCTCCACATCAGGTCATTTCTAGAGTCAGTTTATAATTTATTATTATTAGTTTTCTTTTCTTTTCTTTTTTTTGTATCGTCTATATTAAGTATATAATAGTGTAGCTCTTGATGTTGGAAGTGTCCATTGTTAGTTTCAATGCCTATTTGTCTCTTGTGGTAGTGTGTTAGCTGCTGATTTTGCTTCTTCACATGCTTAGTTGTTTCCAAAATTATCTTGTCGCTAGAGAATATTAAGTATAGAGATTTATTGCTACAACGTACCTTGTTGTCTCCAGTGATGACAATTACTCTGATACCAGCAGCTCTGCAGCGTACGATAGAGTCGAATACTTCCTTCCTTGGGGGATCAAGCATACCAACGACACCAACAAAGGTAAGACCAACTTCATATGTGTAGAATTTGGTAGAGTCTCCAAGATCCATTTCCTCAGGCTTCATCGGGTTGTCAGCTGTAGCGAGGGCAAGGCAACGGAGTGTGTCACGGCCAGTACCGTATTGCCTGGTTAAGTCAAGGATGCGGTTCTTCAAGGTGGCATTAAGAGGAACCTAAAATAAAGAATAAATAAACCGCATATGAAATTATAGTTTTAACAATCATATATATGACTTGCATACATTATAGGTTTATTTTCAGCATACTAAATCTTATTGATATTACATGAATATTATTTCAGGTATTTTTGCTTGCACAATTATTACGCCCGCCCCAATGCATCGGCTACCGAGGTCATTACACCCCATTATTATTATTATTAAAATTTTTTTTCATAAAATACTAAAAATAAAAATGCAACAAATACATCTAATGAAAATAAATATAAGTAAGAGTATGAAATGTTATTTATCTATTTTCAGTTAACACACAAAGTGCCCATGTTCACCAACAAACATTTATGACTTTTGTTTTATGTAAACCTTTTTTATCTGAATAATATACATTAATATAAAATAATGTAACACTTATACATGAAATATGTGTTTTTAGCGCGGTTCCTCCCTCCCCCATAGGGAGGAACCCCGCTTATAAGGTTGATACAATGAAACAATCCGGAAGTGCCGACTAGAAAATTTCGCGTTTCAGAACCCATAGAGACCGAAAATAAAGGTGGTTCAAATTTGTATATGTATATATATATATATATATATATATATATATATATTTGTCTGTTCGCTCATTTCTGGCTTCCCTAATGGTCCGATTGTGATGAAATTTGGTACAAAAATCCGTCTTCCAATTTGAAAGGTCAAGTTCGTTAACCAGCAGAATCCGCCCACTGCAAGATGGCGTTTGGGGCGAAATTCGCGCAAAAACAAATCGTAACGCTTACGTTTTTGAGTTCATAAGCTTGTAAGTACTCGTTTTATATGCTTCTTGGGCTAGGGAAACGAATGAAATCATTTTCAAGGTGATAGCTTTAACCGTTTTCGAGAAAATTGGAAAAATAGTTTTTGAATACCGTTTTTGGTTTAGGTACTTAGAATCATGGGATTCAGTTGAAACATTTTCTGCATGTTCTACTTTCATTAAAACTAATATGTTGAAATTTTTGTTACGTTTGGAGTTAAGGAAGGGTTAGAATAAAATATTTTATTAACAGACATAAAACATTTTGGTAACTTTGTATACTTTCCTTAATATTTCGAAAAAGGTTGAGAATCTTGCGAAACGTAAGATTACCATTAGAAAGCTTACTAAATGCTCTACAAAAATGGTTCTAATGAAAGTTTTGATTAGGCGATGTCAATCGGAGAAATAAGTCCTTAAACCTTTAAAGTAATTGATTTCGCTTATTCGAACTGTTCTTTTGGTCTTTGATTTTGGTACTTAGAATTATGGGATTCAGTTGAAACATTTTCTGCATGTTTGAATTTCATCAACACTAATATGTTGAAATTTTGGTTATGTTTGGAGTAAAGAAAGGGTTAGACTAAAATATTTTATTAACAGACAAGAAAAGTTTTGGTAACTTTGTATACTTTCGTTAGTAACTCGAAAACCGTTGACAATCTTGGGAAGCAGAAGGTTACCATTCGAAAGCTTACTAAATGCTCTACAAAAAAGGTTCTAAAGAAAGTTTTAATTAGGCGATGTTAATCGGAGAAATAAGTGCTTAAAACTTTAAAGTAATTTATTTCGTTTATTCGAATGGTTCTTTTTGTCTATTTTATACCTTGTTATTTTTAAATTGCTTATAGTCGGATAATGTATTTGACAATAAAACAGATTAAGTAAAATAAGAAGATCAATTTATTGTTAAAAATGTAGCGTTCAAAGAGAGAGATCCCAAGGCTTTCCAAATGCCTCTGTGCGGAGGCCTTTCTGCCCGACTTATGGGATAGCTGACCCATACAGGTAAGATTGTAAATCAAGACCTTTCAAGACTGGTTAGTTTGAGATTTCATTTGAATAGGTGTTTCGCTATTGATCTAAACAAAGTAATAACTGTTTCTATTCTATGCCTTCATAAACACTAAAGATAAGAACGGAACCGCTCTAAGATGGTGCAGTTCCTGCGAATCGGACTTTTTATGTATTTAATATAAAATTATAATGAGCAGCCTCTTGGACCACCATGGTACAGAGAGAGTTGTGTCGGGTGCTACTAGTGTATAGCTATGTATGTATACTAGTAATATTTAGGGGGATAACATGAAAAAAAAAACCAAAAAAAAAAACCTTCTTATCTACCCAAGAGATGCACGATAGCAAAATTCAAGGTGCATAAAACATTTCATGAAAAATTTGTTGCCAGCTCTCCGACTATTTAATAAATAAAATACCGAAGAACACATTAATAAAGAGAAGTTAGATTTTTGAGAGAAAGGTCCAGTTTTATATTATGAGTTAATAGAGTCTTACGTTTCAGCATTCTAATAAAGAATAAAAGTGCATAGAGATTATTCAAACCTTAATTTTGCTTTCATATTTCCTTTTTTTTATTATTTCCAAACCATTTAAAAGAAAACTAGTAAGCATTAGTTTATTTTTGTGGGCGTGTGTATGATGTAATATCAAAAAGTACAAACAATATTTTTTGGTCTTCATGCTTTTCTTTTTTCTTTTTTTTTAAATTAATACAAAAACCCCAAATTTGTTATCAAATGAAGTAAACTTTATTCATCAGAATGTAATAAATCTGTCACGATTTATTTTCTCAAGCTAAACAAGCAAACAATATTATGTAGAAAGAGTTTACCTTGGTTGAGCCAATTCTAGCATGAGTGCACCTCTCAAGAACGCCTTCTGGAGCTCCCTTGACAAAGAGTTTAGGTCCATTTCCTAGCTTAGTAGGTTTAATTGGCGTACAATACGATGACATGGACTTCCTGTCCCTGGAGAATTCCAGTGTGAATTCCTTCTTCCACTTGGTCTCCATATCCTGCCTGACAATAATGGCTGCAGTTCTCCTGTCCAAGCCAGTTTTTGGAACATTGAAGGGGTTCATTTTCTCAGCAAGGACGATGAGTGCTGTCTCAGTGGCTTCACCAACCTAAATGACGTATAAGCGATAAAAACATAAATACAAAAACAAAAATGTTATAAATAATGGAAACTTAAAAACATTAATAAGATATAGGAACAAGCATAGTCTGAATGTACGCGGTATGTAAAATAAGAGATTAGACTGGTAACATAGTGTTCGATCTGGCAACACTGAAGGCGCTGGGCTTGGAGTGGTGGCAGGGGAACATATGATCTGCCTTCAGTAAGGGTTTGAACCCGCTCGAGCCATTTGCTTGGCCGTAGTGATTTTTTTTTTTTTTTTTTTTTTTTAACAGTTTCTTCTATTGCGTTCTAAAAACAAGAGACATACATTTGGAGCAACGTTGTACTATCAGGTTTTTGGCCAGTAAAAGATCCTGTGGCTCCTCAGCCTCCTTTTTCCCCTGATTTAAGAACTTGTGACTTTTGTCTCTTCCTGAAGTTGAAAATCAGCTCAAGGGAACTCATTTTGGGATAGTCGAAAACATTAAAAGGGCAGTAACCTACTAGATGAAGGTTATTCCAGTATCGGAGTTCCAGCACTGCTATGAGGAGTGAAAGAACCGTCTCCAACGCTGTGTGGCTTCAGAAGGAAGTTATTTTGAGAATAACAATATACTATTGTAATTCTATTTGAATAAATAAAAAAAATCAGTCTCATTACTTAATTTACAGACCATGTATGTAAGATAGAGTACAAATAATACTTTTAGATGGAGATAGTTAGCCGTTGCAGAGATACGAAGACAAGGTATAGTTGGGATTCGGCTAGGAGAAAAACGTCAGAACGTTTTTCTGACGTTTTTCTCCTAGCCGAATCCCAACTATACCTTGTCTTCGAATAATACTTTTATTTCCAGCTAAACAAATAGAAAGATAAGTTAAGAAAAACAAATAATCCATCTAAAATATTTTATTGTAAGATCGAAAGATCCTACTAGTCATTTTACAAATTAATTTCTGATAACTTATCAACTTCTATAGTACTTTTTTAGACTGTTCAGAAACTCAACAATTCTGACTTAATAATTATATCTAAAATCTGTCTACTCTAACAAAATATTGGGCTATTAACAATTTAATGTATTCAAGTGTCTCAAAACGTAAAATTTTATTCAAAAAAATCAGGGAAAAAATTCAAGGAATTATAAGGTAATAACAAATAGAGGTCTATATAACAAGTTATTAATGAAACTAAGTATTGTTAAATTTAACATCAATTTAAAAGATAAAATACTTATTTACCTTCTCAAAGGCCTGCTTGAACTCATTGAAATCAATGGATGAATCATTACACATAATGCAGATAGTTCCGAGCTCATGGAGAGTCTCAAAGTCAGACCCCTTTACCTTTGAGCCCTTCAGGAAGACGTCACCAATTGGCTCATATGTCGAACCGGTAATCTCAAATTCGAGGAAGCTACTGTCAGATCCCTCAATCTTTTCAAATACAAACATCCTTTAAAAGAAAAAAAAATATATTAAAATTAAAAAGATACTTCATTAAAACACAAAATTGTATACAGCCAACCAACCACGTACATACAAACAAACATTATGGGCATATGGTATTTCAAATCAGGAAGGTGGAACTAAATCTGGCTCCTACTCTTAAAATAATAATTTAAAAAAAACATGTAAAATTTTATCAAGGCCTGTCTTTAATTTACAAAAGGTTATTTAATATCAGTAAAATTTGCTATTAACCCTTTCTGTGATATGCACGAATATATTCGTTCTCTAAAAAAATGCTCTGAGTGCGAAGCACGAATATATTCGTGCAGCTGGGACATTCCTCAGAGTGCGACGCACGAATATATTGGTTTTCATATTCTTTGTATAATCTCTGCTTCCAGAAAGCCCAGAGATCTCTTGTGACGCACGAATATATTGGTTTTCATATTCTTTGTATAATCTCTGCTTCCAGAAAGCCCAGAGATCTCTTGTATCACTATTCTTTGTATAATCTCTGCTTCCAGAAAGCCCAGAGATCTCTTGTATCACGCTGTACAACTAGTCTAGTTACTTAGCTATCCATTAGATAGCAGAAGAATGTCTTTACCTGTGTTTTTCCCGGTTTTATTGTGAGTGGAAGCTAACTTTACCTGGAAGGGAGTGTCCTATACCACCTAAAGGGTCCATTATCACCTATTCAGACTGTACCAAGGCGGCTACCTGCAGGGGTTGGGTTGTTATTTCTATTGTTTGCAGACACTTTACTAAAATTTGCCAAACCTTTTCCCACCTTTAGGCTAAATTAGGGATGGGAAATATGACCCTAACAAATATTTCTCAGTACTAGTTTTGGTTTATTATTTATTTTTATATTTATAAGTTTATTATTAATATTTTTGCTATACACCTACTATTATTTTCTAATTCATTACTTTATTATTATATTACTATTTAGTAATATACTACTTATTATAGATAAATTTGTTTTAAAATAAATTCAAAACACAAATTTTAAAAAAAAGTGTTGTTTTTTTTCTCCAGCAAGTAATTATTGGACATAACCAGTTTTATGAGTTGCATATAAAAATAAAATGATAAGTTTTTAGTAAAACAAAAGACCCAGTTATTTACTAAATAATTACTTATTGTACATAACTGTACAGATTGTAAATTATCAATAAAGATCAACCAATATTTTAAAAAAAATTACTAAATAAATTGAAGTATCATAACAATGAAATAAATCATAAAATGGGTAAAATCAAGAGAAGTGAAAGTGTTTTCATGAATATTTTGATAAAAGGGTGCATTCATACTAACAGGGCTAATGGTGCTCAATTTAAAACTAAAATACTTCGGTAACTATTGAAATATTATTTTAGAAACTGTTTATTTATTAATTTTCTTTGCAACTTGCAGGATAAGAATAATAAGAAACTTGTTATAAAAGGTCACACTAAAGTACACACAATTAATGAAATTAGCATCTTAAATTACAACAAAACAAGCAATTTTGCATGTCCCCTGTTATATATCTACGTAATAAGAGCGATCCAAGGTGGGAGCTCTGTCTGAGTATAGTCTTGTTCCAAACCAAAGTCGCACACGGAGGGTGGAAAATAGGCTAGCGCTGGGGGGTAGCATCGGCTCTCAGAGCTCGTAGCACCCGGCGGTCGGTCCCTCTCAGATTGGCTAGCATTCTAAGGGTTAACTCATAACCTACTGCATTTCATTTGTTGACTTAATTTGTTAGTAAATTAATGGTTATTTTTAATTTTTTATCACAAAATATACATAACAAAAAGTCCACAAGAAGTAACGAGGTTCCGTTCATATCTCTAGTGCTTTTAGTAAAGGAATAGTAGTAGTTATTGGTGGAGTTTGATCTTTCGTAAAAAATATAAAATAAAATCTCGAAGAGAAAACAGATTTAAGGCGCCACAACAGGAAACTGACAGCATCATAAGCGAATCCCCCCACATTCTCAATGTTCGCTCTTAACACTGAAACACTGTTTCACATTTTCTTACCTTGCTTTCATAAAATACTCATTTTACTGTTAAATGCAATTTAAACGTTAGCTAGCTAGTTTTCAAACGAGCTAAAAGAAGAAATTTTACAGTTAGTTTAGAAAAATACTCTTTATATTCTTTTTATATTTTATTCATTGTTGATGTGATGCTTCTTTTATTTAGGAAAAGAAAAATTATTTTCTAATTAAAAAGTAAATTATTTATATATTTGTTTGATCGTATTTGTAAAATTTAGAAAAAATACATAACCTTGTTTAATTTTGATAAGATATTAAAAATTATTTAAGACCATTAAAAGTTTGTAGACTTGCCTGCTGACAGACATCTGATTGGTGGTAAGCGTGCCAGTTTTGTCGGAACAGATAACTGATGTGCAGCCCAAGGTTTCTACTGATGGAAGAGACCTGACGATGGCGTTCTTCTTCGCCATACGCCTTGTACCAAGAGCCAGACAAGTGGTGATGACAGCGGGCAGACCTTCGGGGATGGCAGCTACAGCAAGAGCAACGGCAATCTTGAAGTAGTAGATGGCACCCTGGAGGCAGAAAAGGATATATTAGTACTAATCTACCTTTAATTTTACGCTCGAGCAATGACACACATTTACAATATGTATCATCCATATTCATTAAAGTATAAAGGTCGTGGGTTCGATTCCCACTAGGGGTGGTGGCTTTTCTTTAGAAAAAAGGAAAAGGCATCACCCCTGTACTGGCTAGAAAAGGGTGGTAACCTATAGATGACCCATCCTAAAATTCGTAGTTAATAACAAATGGACGTTAAAATTAAAAATAAAAATCATTAAAGTATAATATTTTTCCTTTAATTATTTTTGTATAAAAATTAATATTAACTCTGTCCTTCTTTATCAGCCCTGATGAAGGCTTGAATTTTACGCAAAAATAAAACACATTTTTGTTTAAAAAATGTAATTTCATTAAGATACCACAAGACCAAACCCAGACTATATCTTCACAATGGGAATGATGTCCATTCTACTCAAAACATTACTGATATTCAAGCAAATAAATTTTCTGAGGTTATATTAACTCACTACATGGAAATTACGCAGATTTTTAAGTAGAACAGCCCTTAACACTTTCGCAGCGGGTGACCTTCCAGAAGGACAATAGCATTCTTACCCGCTTACGAGAGTCCCTTCGGAAGGACACTCCTCCATTAACTTTTCTATTAGATTCAAAAGGCTCGTAAATGGAGAGGATTCACTTTTACAGCTGCCGCAGCGAAAGTGTTAAGTAGATGTTTGATGAAGGGAAGGAGCAAAATAAAATGTAGAGAATGTAAAACAAGAATACTTATTGAACACTTTAATATACCGCATAAGGCAAACCCAAAAACAATACTCAAATTTTAAAAAGTACTTTACATATTATCTGTAATTAAGTGAATTTTCTTGAATTATTCAGAGTACTAAAAACATCTCGAAATTGCGTTCAATTTTGAATTGTACAGGAGAACTGCGTGAGGCTCATTAACCACATAATTTTCTGATAATTGAGAAGATATACTCGACCGTTGAAATATAGAAAGTGTTGATCATTGGGGTTCAGCCTTTTGGTTGAATAAAAACTACATTTTATAGTTAAAATGAACTTATTTATGCCAACGTTTTGGCTTGATATGCAAGCCTTAACAAGAAGAAATGTAGCCTCCATGAAACGGGACCGTTCTCCCTTTCCTCCATAGCCCTGAAGAAGGCTTGCATAACAAGCTGAAACGTTGGCATAAATAAGTTCATTTTAACTATAAAATGTAGTTTTTATTCAATCAAAAGACCGAACCCTGATGATCAAAACCTTCTACAGTATTTTCTTGTTAGAAGCGTTTTCAGGCTTGGTTTAGAATCATTTTGACTTCCATAACTGTCTTTCCTTTTTATAAATATTCTCTTTTAAAGGCTTTACAGGTAAAATAATTTTACATTTATTTTTATAACATTCTTTATTTTTTTGTGACTTGTATCTGGCAACTGTGGCATGGTTGGTGAATGTTGTTTAAGAATATAATAAGTTTTAACTGTCTTTTTTTTCTTGGGGGGGGGGGAGGGGAGGTTTTATATATATATATATATATATATATATATATATATATATATATATATATATAACTGCTGAAAAGACAAACTGGGATAGAGTACCTTGATCCAAGATCCACCGTGTGCGGGATCATTGAAATGGCCGATGTTGATAGCCCAAACAGCAACACAGATAACGGAGATAACCTTCGAGAGCTGTTCACCGAACTCATCAAGTTTCTGCTGCAATGGAGTCTTGATCTCTTCAGTCTCAGACATTTCAGTTCGGATCTTACCGATGGCAGTGTTGAGACCGGTTCCCATAACAACACCACGAGCCTTACCAGCAGCAACATTGGTACCTGAGAAAAGAATGTTCTTCTTGTCCTGCAAGAATTAAAAGATAATTAATAACTTTTAGTATAATTCATTCTTATCAATTTCTAAAGCATTGTAGAAAAAGTGTCTTTCATGTAATAAATCGTACCTGATTGACAGCCCTCGGGTCTGGGATGGCATCAGTATGCTTGATGACGGATACCGACTCACCAGTCAAAATGGACTGATCTATCCTCAATGTTGTAGAGTAGATCTTAGTTAATCTGATGTCAGCTGGGATCTTGTCACCGACTGCAATTAAAAACAGAAAGTCAGATACATTTTCTTGTTTAATTCCAACGAACTAGATAAATGTTAAAAGAATACGGTATGTACTGACCTGAGATCTCAACAATGTCTCCGGGGACGATTTCCTTGGCCCTGACTTTCTGGACTCCAGACTTGTCGGTACGGACGACTTTACCCATTTCAGGTTCATATTCCTTGAGGGCTTCAATAGCAGATTCAGCATTCCTTTCCTGTAGGCATGGAATTATTACAATTAAGAAGGAAAAAATAACAATAAAACAGGTTTGAAGGAAATTACATCATTTTTTTTGTTGGAAATTTAGGCCCGGTGGCCGCGAAGGTCAAAGCTTGTGTACTCAGTGCCTAAGGTCATGGGTTTGAGCTCTCAAATAAGGGCTTTTCATTAGAAGAAAGAAAGGACATCAGTCCAATCCTGGCTAGGAAAGGGTGCTAACCTTTACACAACCTGTCCCAAAAATCTGAGTTATGTAAACGTGGGACGTTAAAATTTAAATAAATTTTGCTTGAAATGTAAAAAACACTTTTTGAAATTTATATACAATTTCTTGTATATAATTTGTATTGTAATAAGAAGAAAACAAGTAAGAATATTTATTTATTTAAATTTTAACATCCATTATAATTAACTCAGAATTTTAGGATGGGTTATCTGTAGGTAACCATATCCTAGATGGGGCCTTTTTCCAAAAGAAAAGCCGCCACCCCTAATGGGAATCGCACCCACGACACTTGGCATGGAGTGTTAAGTGCTCACGCCTTAACACGCATGGCCACTGGGCCTCCGTAGCGCAGTAAGAATAATAACTTCTCAAAGTACGAGGTTGCAGGTAGAGAAGGACAATCTTCAGCAGAAATGACGTATGGTTTATTTTGGGCGCTAAGCGCTTCTAAATCCTCAGAGCTATGTTGTATTCAGCTTCACACCCAAGGGCTGAGTATGTAATGAAGCTGAACAAAACTCCGAGGATGGTAGAAGGAATTGCTGAAAGTGCTTAGTACCTAAAAAGTAACTTTTTGTGAAGGACGTGACATATTTCATTTTCACCGAATAATACTCGAGCTTGTTATTTTCTAGTAGAAGAATTAAAATGGGCATTAAGAAGAAAAAAAAAAAAATACTTTCAACTAATCAATGAACATTGTAAACGAAAGTATAAAAAATATTAATAGTATACAAAAAAAAAAAAAATCTATCATGAAGCTTAGGACTATGGGCTAAGAATGATATATAATAAAATACATTACCTGCCACACACCGACGATGGCATTGGCGATAAGAATAAGTAGAATAACGAAAGGTTCAACGAAAGCGGTGATCTGGTCATCGTGTTCTTCAAATAACGCTAAAACCTGTAAGAGAAAAAACAAAAATTAGTTTTGAAAAAATATAAAACATCTCGTACTGAAATAACATAGAAATTAGTCTTTATATGCACTCACAACTTCAAAATTATCCTGGCTAGAAAAGGGTGGTAACCTATAGATAACCCGTCCTATAATTCGTAGTTAATAATAAATGGATATTAAAATTAAAATAAAATAAAACTTCAAAAGAAGTCCGACTTGAAGGAACAGCATCTCATCTTACCAACTTTCCGTTTATATCCATTGTGTCATTTGCAGGAGCTTATGTTAATGAATAGAAATAGTTAATGTTTTGTGAAAAGTGTGAACACATGCAAAAGTGTAGATATTAAATCTCAAATCGAAGCAAAATCTGAGGCGCAACAACAGGAAACTGATACTACTCTAAGCGGAAAGTAACGATTATCCAAATGAGATCGCCACATAAAAAATCGCATAAGAACTGTATTTGTAAGAAATTTATTAATCTTTCGAGTAGGTAATTTACATTTATTAAGATTTCCCAACTGGTTTCAAAATATATAAGGATTTATCGGAAAAGAAAAATCACCAGTTTTCTCGACAACAGTTATATACGGCCTTGGAAATAGTTTCATTAGATTCCTCACCTTCAAGTCCTTATAAACGTGTATCGGGAAGCCTAGTAAAGCAAAAACATAAGCATTACAATTTTTTTTTGCGTGTATTTCACCCACAAAACCATCTTCCGAAGGACAGATTCTGCTGGTAAACGAGCTCGGCCTTTCAAATCATACAAAGTATTTTCGTTCCAAATTTTATTAAAATCGGTCCATTTTTGAGCCAGTCACAGAGCGAACAGACAAACGTGAATTTTTCTAATCGGCATTCGTGAAATAATGTCAACTTCATAAACGGAGTTCCTCCCTTTGGAAAGAGGAAGGAAACCCGCTAAAATGTAGTTAAATTCGACTAGGGTCGAGAGCTTATTGAGGGAGAAGAACAATGGAATATTTTCCCGGAGGTATTGTACGTTGTAAAAGCGTAATTTGCCAATGGCGGAACCGTCGGGAATATTTCCCTAGAAAATGCGCGCTTCCGAAATTGAACTTTTCCGTTTATCTGAACAGACTATTGCAGGAATGCTGAGAGTGAGTGTATGTGCGCACTAAACAGTGTTAGCTATTTATTATAGTGAATAATTAAAATTTTTATGGAAAAAAGTAAAAAGTGAATTTGAATTTATTTTAATGAGACACAGATAGTTATCCTTTATGGTAATAAGAAGTCAAGGGATTGTTGGGATTCGGCTGAGAGGAAACACATCACATCTTCAAGCAAAAATTGGACATTTCGGCTGCACTTTGGCAGCCTTCTTAAGCACTAAAAATTCCAAGGTTAGGAAGCAAGGCCACGATATCATTTAGGTGAACATAGTTAAATGTTAGAAACGACTGGAATATAGATTTTTCTTGAAGATCTAACGTTTTTTCTCTTAGCCCAACCATCCCCTTCACGTTTAATATGTTTTTGGGTCTTTTTGCGAAGACCACATCCAGTTACTTTTGAAGTAGCAGCAGTGATTTTATCAGTGATTCAGCGCATGCGCATAACTCCTTTGCCTTCCTATTGGAGGATTTCGATGAGCAATTGTATTGGTTCTTGCTGGGAGTAAAGTAACCTTCAACAGTGAAATAGCGTTTGTTTGTGAAAAAGCTCTGTTTATGTTAGTGAGAAAAATGGGTCTTTACAATTAGCTCGCGATGTTCCTGACAAAGAAAAATCGATTGGTTTATTGCTCTCAAAAATTAATAGAATTCTATTAATTTTAGCGAGTTGGATTGACTAGAGTCGCTAAAATTAATACAATTCTATTAATTTTAGCGAGTTGGATGACTAGAGTTTTGATATCTTCTTGAGCGAGCGCAGCGAGCGGAAACGCATAGCATGTATGCCCATAATGCTAAATAAATGTAAAATGTCCAAAAAGAGAGGGAGAGAGAAAAAAAAAGGAATAAAATATGTGTGGTTACAAATATTATTTTTCATGTTATCCTTCATAACCTGCAAAACAGTTAACTTTAATGCTTAATAACTTTTTTCGTAGTTGAGAGAATTGATTTTGATCATATTAACGTTTTTATTAATAAATATTGCTTGCCATTATCCAATATGGATTATAACCGTAGATAACGAGCAAGTAGTAATAGACAACCAGCACAGAACCTGTAAGCTAATCAGTAAGCTTATCAGCGAGTACGAGTAACTGTTACAAATCAATACTGCTACTTCAAAAGTAACTGGATGGGGTCTTCGCAAAAAAACCCAAGTTTTTTTTTGTCCGTAGAATTATTTTGAAAAGAAGTGGGATTTGATATTGGAGAGGAGATGGATGATTTTGACACATGGCTGCTTTAGAAAGGCCAGAGATAAATGTACAAATGTCCCCTGGGATGAACTCTGAAGCTTTCGTGCCATTTACTATTTATAAATGTTGTTGAGAATAGATTGACAACCCAAGCCCCATTGAGGCTATCAAAATACAATCCTCCCTCTCTCCTATAACTCCTGTCAGACGCAGCCACTTAAAACCCGCCATTTTTATTTTACTTGTCAGATCCAGGCCAGAGGCATTAAAAGCTATACGTCGGCCCTATTTGTCAAAACCTTCTTCATTATTAGAATAACAGGAAAAGAAGTGTTAATTTCAAGGGAATGGACATGTCAGTCTACAACAAATTAAATTAAAGTAAGTGTTGATCTAATGAGTCAATTTACACAAAAGTTAATGTTTATATAAATACAAAGGCAATGATATTTCTTTTCGAAAGCCCCGTTTCTTTCTCAGAACATATGAAATATATAACATTTTTAATGCAACATTATATTCTTAGTTCTATTTGCATATATAGTTTGTTGTTTGGTTTATTAGCGTATTTTGTATTATATATTTAACATATTTATTAAGGCCACTGATTGATCAGTATGTTGTGTGGAATGCAACCCAATTTAGTTGGGCAACTAAACTTTCTTGATTAAAATAATGTTTTTCTCTTTCTCTTCCTATCTTACTCAATTAGTTGTAAATCTGCCTTTGATTTAAGCTCTAGCTATAACATAAATTTCCCATCTGCAACATTCATCCTAGATTATGTATAATTTAATTTCATGTATATATAAAGTAGTATTAATTCTGTCCTCGTTGTTTTACAGCCCTGGTGAAGGGTTGAATTTCTAGCCCAAACGCCGGTAAAAATAAAACACATTTTTCTTATTAAAAATGTAGTTTTATTAAGATACCAAGATCGAACCCTGACTAAATCAACCTTCGCAATCCCAACGATCAACGACCTCCTCTCTAAATAAGGCCTCTCGTCCACTGGAACCGAAAAGCTGCGAAATGAATTTGTCAGAATTCGCACGAACAATCCAAACACGAGGCTCCATCATGGACCGCGTCCACTGGCCCCGTATCGTTCGTCCGAACTTGTGCGAACTGCGAACCGATCCCATTCTGCTGGGATTTAGTTGCGAACGAGTGCGAAAAGTCATGGTTAAAAATGAACTGTGAGAATGGTCGCTTTAATCGGCTCTCGAAAATTACTGAATTTTTTGATTTTAGAATAAATGCCAAGATTTCATCGAAATGTACCATTTCTCATTCGAAAATAGGAATAGTGGTGGTCATTAGAACATGTTCAGCCGTCTCAATCTGACCACAGCCGCAGTCTGGAAGACCTCGTATGCCGAACGCATGTAGGTAGCTATCAAAGTCTCCATGGCCTGTTAAATACTTAGTCAGTATCGGAGTCAGTTCAAGCCATCTGCAATTTTGCCTTTCCCTCACTGTTCGAAAGTACTTCCTTGTTACTGCCCCTTTTTCCGATTTCTGCCACATTTTTTCCCATTCCCATTTGCAGTTTCTTTTAAAGATTTTCTTCGCTAATGTGAAAGGATACTTCTTGTAAGCAGCATCGTTGACTGGTATGAGACTTGCAGCCTTGGCCAAACGATCAGCTTCTTCATAACATTAGAAACTTCATAATTACATAACATTAGAAACTAGTCAGAAACATATATTTTCAAAGAGAACTAAATCCACTACAGTAGAAGTATCTATTTTTTTTTTTTTTTTTAAATAATGAGCCAGCTTTGTATAACAAATTTAAAACAAGAAAACGTAGGTACGTTTAATGTAGTCGCTGTCTTGCTGAAAATTACGATTTGTTCAACTTGATTCGGGACGGAGTTGAAGCTGAAAACTTCAGATAACTAAGTGCACCAGTACTCTTTCAATAATAGTCTTGGAACACTTTGTAAATTATATATTTTAAAATAATGACAATCTGCTAGATAGTAGAAATACTCCAACAGACGTTGAAGTTATTCAGATTTAGTGATAGAAAATTAACTTTAAACAAGTTTTATGCTTACACTGCCCACTCCATTTCTACAAAAGCGCTCCCAAAATCACAGAGTAAGACTGCCTAAGTGTGCAAACACTACCATATGTGTATTATGAAGTCTAGTCGAGCATATTACTATATTAATAATTCTTGCAGCTTTCAGCTGGATGAGTGCATATAAAGTTAATAACTAAAATTTAAATATAACTTATTTTCATAAGTACTTACGAATGAAATAATAGCGGCTAGTAACAAGATTTTAACTAAGAGATCGTCGAACTGTTCCAGTACTAACTGCCATATAGATTTGCCTGAAAAAGAAATACATTTTTTAGATGTAGGTAGTAATACAACAGGGATATTGTATATATATATATATATATATATATATATATATATATATATATATATATATATGTACAAACACATACAAAATAAAACATGAATACGATACAAAATTGAATATTTCTTAATCCAAACTAGTTTTATTATTCGCCCAATTTGTGTTCTGATTTTATTTTTTTCATATGAGATATCTTCTTTGTAGTGACCTTTCTGATACCTTAAATAAAATCAAGAATAAATAATTTTATTGATCAAGACATTTGTTTTCGATACGCTGTCCCAAGGTGCTATACCTTTGGGAATAAACATACCGCTGTAATGGTGGTGCTGATTTTTCATGTATGGAGTGGACTGTATTTAGGGTATTTTGAATGATGCACGGATATGAAATAAAGTAAGTATAATATGATGGTTTACATGTTTCTATGAAAGGGGGGTTGGCTGAAAAGCGTTATAATAGTGGTTATTGTATTAATAATAAATTTTGTGGTTTATAAAGGGGGGTTTGTAGTACAATAGATTGATAATTGGTTCCATGCGGTCTGCTGTAGCAGTAGTCTCCGGTGTTGAGATAGCTGTATTACTCACTGCGGGGCCTGCCATTTCTCCTCTGCATCCTCCTCCATGATGCTCTCTGGATTGCTGGTTATTACTCAGCCATGGCCAAATCTATGGTCTCTTGTAAAAAGGTGTACATAGTGCATGCAGCATGTATAATTCAATAATGCTGATGGAGTCCTGGACCCTTTAATGGTCTCCATAATTTGAACTGCATGGAGGTAGCAAGGAAATCTATGGAGGCAACTTCTATGGTGAGCCAAGTGATGACGTCACAGATGCTGCTGTGGGGGTTTACATCAAACAACTTTTATTTAACACTTGACTTTTTGGGACGGGATGCACAGGTTACCACCTATTTCTAGCCATAATAGGAGTGGTGCCTTTTATTTAACACTTGACTTTTTGGGACGGGATGCACAGGTTACCACCTATTTCTAGCCATAATAGGAGTGGTGCCTTTTATTTGTTCCCCACTCCTGGTCGCAAGGAGAGAGTGTCAACACCGCCAATGACGGCCTTCAGACCTTCTTTAGAAATTTATATTTGAGTACCAGAAAAAAAGGAAAACAGGCAGTATTATTACTTGAATGACCCTTAGCATGATGGCGTGGACCTCTGCCGTTGATGTCCCTTTTTTTTGGGGGGCGTTCTAGAAATCCCTAAGCAAGGTCAAGTTCCTTAAATAAGTTTCAGGTATGTCCACCGTGAGAGAGCCAAAATGGAATTTAATTGAGGGAAATCATACAACGCATATTGAGATGTACTAAATATAAAAATAAAACATATTTATATTTCATAGGGCTGTATATTATGAGAATGTCTCATGTTTAGGTAAAGTATCTATGCAGGACGGACTATGATGTCGAGAAGAACCCTCGCCTAGTTTCGGGTCAAGTACTCAACAAACTACTCTTCTTAAAAGGAAAGTTAATTTCTTCTCTACTCTTCTTCATTATTTATTCAAAATGAGCACTCTGCAATTTACGTAGAAAGAAAAAATACCTCTATATTTTATGTAGAAAGAAAAAAAGTGTGGTATGTTTTTGTAAGTCAACGAAATGTCCGAAATGTTTTATAAAACTTTCTTCAAGACG
The DNA here is from genome assembly GCA_946811695.1 of Gonocerus acuteangulatus. NCBI lineage: Eukaryota > Metazoa > Arthropoda > Insecta > Hemiptera > Coreidae > Gonocerus > Gonocerus acuteangulatus. The sequence goes on along the minus strand of OX328123.1, from coordinate 19,626,866 downwards.
TCTATAGTTGAAGCAATTAACCAATTAAATCCCAAGCTTATTTCTACTGGATTTTTTTGACATTTTTCATTATTTATTCCTCTTAGGCACTGAAAAGAATGTATAGAAACCAAAAACAAAAAAAATCAGCAATTATAGTTTTGGAGAAAAAAAATGTTGCGTTTACGCAACTTTGGGAAAAGCTCGGCATATCAGAAAATACCATGATTTATTATAATATCGTTATTTATTTACTTTTTGAATTTTATATTACTTTAAACAATATTGTAAATAACTTTGGCTTGATTTGAAAACATAATTACAATTTAAAAAATTTAAATTGAGTAAAAAAAGTATTTTTATGTACATTTTGTGAGCATTGCACCATCAAAATCCTGCCTTCTTTCTTCCAAGATAATGCGAAAGAGACCATCTGATCGTCAAGTAAGATAATAAACAACGAAGAAGATGTCGCCAATACTAATCACAAACAATATTCATGTGCAGTAAATGTTAGCTGACTTTACGTGTGCAATGCTCACAAAAGTTTCAAAAAAATAATTTTTTGGCTCAATTTTTTTTTTTTTTAAATTGTAATTATGTTTTCAACTAAAGCAAGAGTTATATAAAATATTGTTTAGAGTAATCTAAAATTTAAAAAGTAAATAAATAACGATATTATAATAAATCATGGTATTTTCTGATATGCCTAGCTTTTCCCAAAGTTGCGTAAACGCAACATTATATTCGCAGGGCCACAGAATTGCCATACAAATTTATGACCACAATTACTTTTATTGGTTACATTTCTTATATGTTCCAAGTAATGATTAGAGCAAAAAAAAAAAAAAATTGTTTAACAAATGCATAGATATTTTGGGCAAATTTCTAACAAAATTCAATATTTTTATCAATATTAAAAAAATGAAAAAAATAGCAAAGCATTTTATTTGGGCTTAACAATTTTGTTCCCTTTTCTTTAAGGAGATGCCTTGTCAGAAAAAACTATTCCAACTAAATTAAAATATTTATTTGCATGAGAAAAAAAATCAAGAAAATAATGTTGCGTTTACACAACGTTTCATAGATATTGCTCATCATATATCCGGGGGGGGGGGGGTCGTGTATCCTACCCGCAATCCAGTTGTCCTTAGATAATAGGCGGGTATTGAGAAAGCCATTAAAAATCTAACGCATTCAAAGATATTGAAACAGCTGAAGAATAAAATGCGCTCACCAGAGTAATCGCCAAGGTTCAAATGATCGGATGAAGCATATAAAAAAAGTCCGACTCGTGGGAACTGCGTCATCTTAGCGCGGTTCTGTGTATCTCGAAGAAATGGAATATATTAGGCATCGCAATTAACAGAAACTGACAGTAGCCAACTTACACAGAAGCGGATAATTCTTAATCCTCATTCTTGAGGAAGGCTGAATAAGTCAATACAATTATATACTGAAAACGTACTCACGACTACTGCTGAGAAGGCTCTATTCCAAACAACAGAAAATTCGTTATCATTTTAAGTTTCTTGTTTTACTAGCAAATTCGTTTTGCTGTTATAATCAACTGTAAATATGTGCTTCATGGCAAATAAAAGTCCATTCTCTCGAGGGTTATATTTTTCTAAGAAATGACGGTATCTTCAGTTGTAGGCTATGAAGCAGGTTATATAGATAGGATAATTCAAAACAAACCTATGTATACGCCATCATGATTAGCCACAGCCATTTTGATTACCACAGCCACTCCAAACTTAAACCAATACCTTTTATAGTTTTTTGGCTTATTTGACTAAAATACTAATTTTACTGATAAATACAATTTAAGACAAAAACAGCCAGTTAATCAAAGACAAAAACAGGTTCAAAACAACAAAACAATAACTTTTTAAGTTTTAAGCGTTTATATATCAGTTTTACATTGCCCCATCGAATATTGCTTCAGAACCTTTTTTGCAAAGAATTTACTAGGCACCACGATTTACCAACCGTTTTTGAGATATTTACGAAAAATGAACGAAGATCCGAAAACCTTTTGTGTCTATTAATGAAATATTTTTTTTCGCATACTTCCTTAACTCCAAATATAACCAAAGTGTAAACATCTTAGTTGAGATGAATTTCCAAGATGTACAAAATATTACAATTGAATCCCGCGAATCTAAGTGCCCACAAAAAAATAACGACTTACAAAAACATTTGATCCAATTTTCTTAAAAACGGTAACAGATATCGCCTTAAAAATGGTTTCATTCGTTTTCCTATGTTAAGAAACCTATAAAAAAGTACCTGCAAGCATATGAACTCAAAAACGTAAGCGTTACGATTTTTTTTGCGCGAATTTCGCCCCAAACGCCATCTTCCAGTGGGTGGATTTTGCTGGTTAACGAACTTGACCTTTCAAATTAGACGACAGATTTTTGTATCAAATTCATCAAAATCGGACCATTTTTGAGCTTGCCAGAGAGCGAACAGACAAACATATATATATATACAAATTTGAACCACTTATATTTTTTTAGATCTATGGGGTCTGAAACGAGAAAGTTTCTAGTCGGCACTTCCGGATTGCGTCGTGAGGTCAACCTCATAAGCGGGTTCTCCCCATGGAGGTAGGGAGGAACCGCGCTAAAAGATGGATAGAATCCCACATTTCATTTATGCCGCACGGCAAAATATATTTAACAAGTAGACCCGTTTCCGTAACTACTTTGCCTACATTTGAAGGCATGCAGAGGAATTACACTGGCTTGGAAAGTTGAAAGAAATACAGCCATGTTTGAACACCTCACATACTCATGTATACAGACCAGGGATCTGAAGTCCGGACGTAGTATTAACCCACTCAAGATAGAAGGGTATATTTGCACTATGTACAGGCAAGGGCTGGGTTGGTTCCAAGCCCTATTCCGTTTATGCTTATCGTTTAAAAAATGATTTAGTCAGCTACCGTCAAAAATTTAATTTGAGATGTTGATATAATTTTAATACTTGATGTTCAGAGAATAATTATCACATTAATTTTGACTGATATATTATATTTTGAATAATACAGGTTTTATGAAAAATTATGGATTCCGGGACCCGTCCTTCTGTTTACTGTTTATATCTTATAAATGGACATACCTAAAGAAAGAAAAACTACACAACAAAGATTTAATTCAGTCCAATATGAGGGCCCCAGAGGTCAAGGGGTCTAAGTAACAAACTCAATGTTTTGAGGAAAATGGAGTCAAAAATTTTGCTATTACATATGTGGTAATAGCAAACACTAGATTTTTACAGTTCCGATAATAATAGACGAATCCTCAGGCCCTTAGCTGTTTATTATCAATAATACATAATAGGTAAATCTCCCTGTTTATGATTAATATGCAAAAGAATTAGAGAATCCGTGCATTCTTTTCTGGACTTAATATTACAAAAGTGACAATACTCAAGAGAACACAAGCTAGGTGGTAGCAACTGTCAAGAAAATCACTTGTATCTCTTTACCACCCGCAAGATTACGGTGTTCACAACCCATTTCTCTATCGAACTTATTTTTTTTTTCAAAAATATCACTTAGACCCCTTGACTTCTCGTGCGCTCGTATGTAAATACAAATAATTACTGATAAGAAATACGTGGGCTTAACGATACATGTATGTTCTGGTCCATTTTAACCAAGACATATCATATAATCACAAATTAGCATGTGAATTACTTTTTGGACCCTGATGGGGAATAATTGGAGAATTGAAATAAAGGTACTCAATTCTAACAAGTGGCGTTAGATGCGCATGATTCGCCTGCATTGCGGAGCAGCTAGCAAGAGTGCAGCAGGCACCCCTGCATCTTCAATATGCCTTTAATCTTCTTTTTATAAGAAATTTAATCCGATACATTCTCATAGGGTAGAATATGAGAATCTTTGAGATTAAAACGGTCTTTATTGCTTTAAAAGAAGAAAATATCATTACGTCGAAGCGGGTAACAATTTTCTTTTAGCTATAAAGGCAAGTGCTAGCACGGCACAAAAATTGTAATTGTTACTGATACTAATTGTAAGAGAGGGCTGTATATATATTCATACATAGGAAACAGGAAAAAATTGATCCTGACACAAAGAGCCAGTATGGGAAGATTTGGATGTAAAACGGTATCACGCGTTTGGAACCATCGATGTTCAACCCTCTCCGAACTTAATTAAACTTGCACCAAAAATAAATAAATAAATAAATAAAAAAATAAAAAAAAAAAAAAAAAAAAAATCGATAGCCAAAAATCCCACCTGTCGATGAAATAATAAGTAATGGGTGTAAAAGTTTTTCGGTTAGGAAGAAATCTTGGAAGAAATTTTTGGAAAAATAATATTTAATGATAGATTTTAGCTTTAAATAAAGTAGATCGGTTTAACAAACAAAACAAAATAAATGATTGTTTAAATATATGTATGTCATCCATGAAATACAGGACAACACTTTTTGCAACAAATACAAAGTAGAGCTGAGTAACATACATTTTAACTGGGAAATAAAAAACTTAAATAAAACTATAAATGAGCTATCTACAAAAGAAGTTTATTTATAGACTCATTAACAGTTTACCCACACACCCGACTGAAAAGACAGGAACTGAACAGGAGATATGGACTCTTAAGACGACTATTGGGACCCTCATCAAAACTGACAACACAGAACAAACTCACTATATACAAAACCATCATCAGACCTATTTGGACGTACGGACTTGAACTATGGGGAACAACCAAAACTTCAAATATACAGAGAATACAGGCATTCCAATCCAAAGTCTTACGCAAAATAGTTAATGCTCCTTTCTACGTTTCCAATAAAACCCTCCATAATGACCTCAACATCCCTTTCGTTCAAGAACTTGCAAAATCCCGATTCCTAACTTTTCACTCTAAACTATCTTCCCATCCCAATCCCAGAGCTCAATCCCTCTCCTCTCAATCCCACCCCAAAAACCCTCCTAGGAGGCTAAAGAGATCTTGGCCTCGTGATCAATTATGTAATTAAAGGACAAATAAAATCTCTCAATTAGGAAGTGTCAATATTGATTGGCTTCTTCCAAAGTCCTTTATTTATTAATTTTTTTTTTTTTTATTATATTTTTTTTTTCTTTATCATTAGTAATTTATTTTTATGTTGTTGTTTCGCTTTTTTCTTTATTAATCATATATATTTTTTTCTCATATTTCTTTTCTTTTTATTTATTTATTTGCAATTAATTTTTGTATATATTATCATCATTACTTATTTATTTATTTTTTTAAATTTCATTATGTGAGATCATAAATAAGATCCTGTATATACTGATCATACTTAACCAATGTACTTAAATATTGTACAGATGTTAAATAAACATATTAAATAAAAAAAAAAAAAAAAAAAAATTAACAGTTTGAAAATGCTACGAAGGTTGCCAGGATACGTCTGCTTATAAAAAATACATCATGCTTGAAAAACTGTGAGAAATGTTTTATCAATTTTTTCCACAGATTCTTCGGTGTTCGGATTAAGATTAAGTTTCAATAAAATATAATAAGAATACTTAGAAGGACGTAGAATAAAGATTTAATGAAGTGTTAGTGGAACGTTTCAAGACTTTGCTGGCCATTCTTCGACACCGAAATATTGATCTGAAAGTGCTTACAGTATATCTGCTCACTGGATGAATGTGAACACAATAGGTACCAAGTCACCAAAGAATGTCCATTCGGAGTCGTAATCGAATTTTAGCGGTGAGTGCCTTTTTGGAAAAATTAAGGATTTTACAATAGAACGCCCATAATCCAAAACTATAAGCCTTTAAAGGAGAACTTTCCGAATACGTACCAAAATGGTATCAGAATAAAATGCTCATAACGTGTAAACTATACGCGTTTACAGAAGAACGCTCACAATACCCACTCGATCTGTATCAGAATAGAACACCGATAATGTCTTTATCTTTCCTGAGAAATGGAAACACACGTAAAAATGAAATCTCAAAAGGAAGCAAGATCTTATGCGGTACAACAGGAAAGTGACATTACCCTAAGCGGAAATTACTTCCTGTACCGACATCTCTGAATGAGATAGCTCAATCAACAATTGTATATGAACCGTTTTTGGTGGTCATTTAAAAAGCTTTCAAATAGATGTTTTACGCTAACTACGATTTCCTAAAGGGTTTGATAAATATAAGAATGAATCGCAACATCTAAAGAAAAAGCCAGGTGTGTGTGTGTTGTGGGGTCTCCCCGTGGTCTAGTGGTTAACGCCTTGGATTCATAAGCGGGAGATAGTGGGTTCGATCCCACTCGCGGCAGGAATTTTCTCATCTCACGGCCCGTTGGGAAAATTCCTCTCGTTACACCTTGGATGTCGGCGCTACGCTAATGGCCTAGATGTCCATGCGCCGTAAAAAGAAAAGAAAAGCCAGTTTTTTCCACTTTTCTCGAAAACGGTTTGCCAGATATGGAATTGAAAATGGTTTCATTAGATTCCAAACGTCCAATTACATATAAAATCCCGATCCCCAAAGTCTCATTCCAAAATGTCATCCCACCCAAATCTTAGAGGCCAATCCCTTTCCTCTCGGACCCATTCTAAAGACCTTCCCAGGAGGCTTGAGAGACTTTGGCTCCGTGACCAGCTACCCTATTGGCGGTTAAACAATGAGAATCATATCGGAGCATTGCTTAAAAAGTGTCAATAATGATTGGCTCCTTCCAAATACTACAATTCCCATGTAATACTTAAGCGATGACAATTAGTTATAATAATAATATTGTGCAGCTTTTAAGTAAACGCTAATTATTAAAATAAAATATACTTATAAAACGAATACCTAAAAGCCTAGTAAAGCAAACATTTAGGCGCTTTTTTTGCGCAAATGTCACCCAAAAACATGTTCTGGTAGACGAACAGTTCATCAAACTTTTTTGGGGCAGCTAGAGAGCGAAGAGACAAATATGAGCAAAAAACTTGAACCACCGGTATTTTGGTGACCTACGAGTTCTGAAACGTGGACATTTCTTATCGGCCCCTCTGTATTGCGTTTCCTCCCTCCCTATGAACGTTCAAAGACAACTTAACTTCTGCACTAAGAGATACTACATAGCAGAGATGGGCATAATTTTATTTATAATTAAAAATACGAATTTATTCGTACTTCTTATATTTGTGAATACGAATTTGGTTTTATTCACATACATTAAATATAAAAATACAACTAAAATTTTATTCGCAAATTTTTCTGCGAATAAAAAGAAATTGACAGAAAAAATTGTAAATAATCACAAAAAATGTGAATATTTACAAAAAATCAAGTGATTACAAAAAAATTCACATTAAAATATACGAATAAAAATGTATTCACATTATAATTTATGAATAAAAATTTATTCACAATTAAATTTGCAAAGAAATTATGAATTTATTCGTATTTCATATTACGAAAGTTATTGAAGGTGATTTTTTTTTTTTTTTTTTTTTTTTTTTTTAGGCGTTTAACGTCTAGGTTATTAGCGCCTAGATTTTTTGTTTACGCCGCGGGACCACCAGCCATGCTGTAGGGACACAGTTTGTCATCTGTACCTAAAAAAAAACAAAAAAAAAACACCTTCAATAACTTTCGTAATGTCATGTTAATACGAATAAATTCATAATTTATTTGCGAATTTTATTGTGAATAAATTTTTATTCACAAATTATAATGTGAATAAATTTTTAATCGTATATTTTAATGTGATTTTTTTTGTAATCACTTGATTTTTTGTAAATATTCACATTTTTTGTGATTATTTACAATTTTTTCTGTCAATTTCTTTTTATTCGCAGAAAAATTTGCGAATAAAATTTTAGTTGTATTTTTATATTTAATGTATGTGAATAAAACCAAATTCGTATTCACACTTATGAATACGAATTTATTTATATTCGTATTCACAAATATATGAAGTACGAATTTATTTATATTCGTATTCACAAATATATGAAGTACGAATAAATTCGTATTTTTATTTATAAATAAAAGTATGCCCATCTCTGCTACATAGGTATCTACATATAGGTATAATTTTAATAACATCCATATTACCTTCGGAACCATAAGAATAAATATCGTAAATATATCCTGACAAGAAAGATAATTTTGTGTACCTTACACCTTATCATCCTTGACTTGTGTTTATCTGAACGAATATAAACATTCATAATTCCGTTCAGACATCAGATATTTTCATGAATAAATTCTTAAGAAAAAAATCCTGAGGTTGAGTAGTCGATTCTGTACATAACGTAGAATGAAATAGGGCCACTTCTACTGATCGTCTTGGCTTATTTCCAAGACAATTGTGCTACGGGAATAGTTTAATGACTGCGACCGCGCAACGTAAATTCTGTATCATAGGAATAACTAAATAACAAGCTTCCTTATATTTTTTTTAAAAATTAAAGCTTAACACCTTAGAATTATAAATTCCGAAATTGATATTAACATCACTAGGAGATACATTGCCAATTTTTTTATTTGCTAAGCTTGGTAGGAATAGAGAAACATAATGGGAGGTATTTCAGCTGATTTTATTAATACATCAACCTATGGCTGTAATAAATGGAAAACATCGTGGCAGAAAGAAAGACGATCTTCCCCTAAATCACAAACATCGCAGCAGACACAAAGCTGAATGGGCCCCAGACGTTTTTTCGCAGTGATGTGATATTAACACCCAACAACCTCTTTTTGGTGACGGTACGCTCAGAATGTAATTTAATTTGTTCTCCCAATTTGCGGTAGAGCCAGAATTATTGTTATGTAGTTGGACCAAGAATAACTATGCAGATATCTTTTCTTACATTGGGGCATTGTTGATATCTTTTCTTACATTGGGGCATTGTTGATATCTTTTCTTACATTGGGGCATTGTTGATATCTTTTCTTACAAAGGGCATTGTTCCTGGATCTCTCCCACGTAGTGGTTCCCCATCCACTAAAGGGGCGGAAACGACAAGAGCCACCGAGAGTCCAGCGAATAAGCATCAAAGTTCGAACGGTTCTCGAATAACCAAGATGGTAATTTCTGCAATAGATTCAATACCATAGTCAGATTTATAGGTCTCAACGCCGTCATCAAATGAATTTTACGCAAGTATTTCAAATGGATCCCGCGAGATAGATGTCTGTCCGTAAGAAATGTCAATAGACGGCCATATATTTTGAGAACTCATTTTATGTTTCTTTACTTGTTTTACAAAAGAAGTTCAAGTTTCAAAATATTAGAAAAATTAGAAACATTTTGGAGTTTCAATAACATTTCCATATATATGACTTATGAACAAGTGAAAATACCTTAGTTTCATATTAGGAGGTAACATTTTTTTTTTTTTTCAAAGCTCAAAAAAAAAAGGGATATTAACTTTTGACAGTTTTAAACTCTTTTTTCTTTGCCAGGGGCGTTTTCGTTTGGGAAATAACTCCAACGTTTAAGAAAAGTACTGACATTTTTTAAAAGCGATCGTTGAAATAATTGTTGTTTTTCTTGAGTTTAGTCTTGAAAATCTGTTGAACTATTTTTGTATCAACAATGTCTTAATTCGTTCACTTAACGACCCTAATCTGTAATTAGTAAGGCGCACATCAATATTAGCCAGAAATCAAAATGACTTGGATTGAAAAGTTCATCACGTCGACTTTTAGGGTAAATTAATAATCAATATTTTAAGCCTTTTATTCGCACATAGCCAAATGTAAATAGGAGCAAAAATTTCAGTACTTGAGATTTACGCCATAAAGTTCTGAGAATTTTCGTTTAATCGGTTTCGAGTGGGAGATATTATCATTTCGAGAGCAAACAATCTAATTGTTTGCACTTAAAAGATTGCCTTAATAAGAATCTTTTAAAACTACCGATCCACCTCGCGCAAATATACGTCTAGGGATGGTTAGTTGGCTCTACACTTGATGTAGTAGGATTGTAATGTGGGAAGGTCGGATATGTAGGTCGACATGACTTCAAAGCGAGCTTCTTCACAATTTAATACACAGTTAGACCCCGTTAGAGGGATGCTATTAATTCTGGTCCATGGAGCTAATACTTTTAGCTTCTCATTCCAAAATTAATGTTTTCTTAGTTATACAATATTTTGTTCCTCTGTATTATGTGAAGAGGCAAAACCCTCCAGCAAATGAAGCAGCTTTGCAGGAACCGGAGGGAATGGCTGAAATTTACCGAGGCTCCTCGGCGCTAGTAATGTCACAAGAGGAAGACAAAGAAGAAGAAGTATTATGTATTTATTATCTGCAAGCTTGTAGATATGTTTACGTATAGATAGAAATATTTCAAACATGGAGTAGTTGGGATTCGGCTAAAAAGAAACCTCAATACGATTTCTGTAAAAAATCTATATTCAGGACGTTTCGGCTACTCTTTGGAAGCCTTCGTCAGCTAAAATGACAAGAAACAAAGAAAAAAACATAAATTAATACACAGAAAAAAAAGTTTATAAGTAAGATAAATGACAGGTCTATGAATACAATTCAACTTATTATAGAAGAACAATTTGTTGTTAAATTATTAGAACAATTGAGTGGCTTAATATCAAAGACGGACACCTGTCATTTTCTAAATGTTGAGAAAATCACCTTTTATGTTCGCAAGTTATAGTGAATATTTTTTTGAAAATATATATTTCATAATTACGCTTATATGTTTGAAATTGATATTGTTCTGTTTCTGATATCAATACCGATTAGTGAAAATTACCTTTGAACCCACTGGGTGATTGGTAGGTGTTCGTTTATGAAAAAAACCTCCACAGCAGGAGTCCGTTTTTGAAACAAAGCTTTTTACGCCCGTTTTTTACAGAAACTAATTTCATCATTGAAAAGAGCAGCCAAAAACCTATAGGAATCCAGTGCTAACTCAATTTCGATATTTTTACAGATGTCCGTCCGTCTTTGATATTAAGCCACTCAATTACGGTATTAATAAACAGGTAAAATGAACATTAGTGTATACCTAGAAATTAGTTCTAGAAAATCAATAGAAACAAAAATGTTATGTTTTGTTTCTATTGATTTTCCTCTCATTTATCTTACTTGTAAACTTTTTTTTGTGTGTATTAATTTCTGTTTTTTTCTTTGTTTCTTGTCATTTTAGCTGACGAAGGCTTCCAAAGAGAAGCCGAAACGTCCTGAATATAGATTTTTTACAGAAATCGTATTGAGGTTTCTTTTTAGCCGAATCCCAACTATACCATGTTTGCTTATCACCTCGACGGCTAACTATCTAATCTTCATGTAGAAGTATTTCAAATTTGTTTATTGTACATGAGAAAATATTTATTAGGAATAAGAACTGTATAGGTCAGTGTGCCTATCTTAATATGTGACAATAAAACGAGCGAATTGTTTCATTACGGGCTAGTATAACGAAGAAATAAATAAATGTAATTGTGGCTCGAAGTAAACACCACACTCCTTCCTGAGGGACGAATATGCTGCTTAACGAACTCACCCAATCTCTTATTGTGGGAATGTTGTGTACTGAATTTGCTAGTTAACGAACTCACCCAAACGCAATGTTGTATAATGAATTTGCTGGTTAACGAACTACCCAATCGCTTATTGTGTGAATGTTGTATACCGAATTTGCTCGTTAACGAACTCACCCAAACGCAATGTTGTATACTGAATTTGCTGCTTAACGAACTACCCAATCGCTTATTGTGGGAATGTTGTATATTGAATTTGCTGGTTAACGAACTACCCAATCGCTTATTGTGGGAATGTTGTATACTGAATTTGCTGGTTAACGAACTACCCAATCGCTTATTGTGGGAATGTTGTATACTGAATTTGCTGGTTAACGAACTACCCAATCGCTTATTGTGGGAATGTTGTATACCGAATATGCTGGTTAACGAACTCACCCAATCGCTTATTGTGGGAATGTTGTATACCGAATTTCGTGGCAAATGAACAAAAATTGTGGCAGCTAACTAGTTAACTCATTCGAAACCGATTGCCACCGTGTGTGCAATTATCAGTTATTCTGAGTAAACTAGTCGTAGAAGTATGATTTACTTCGACTAAACAAAATTTAGCATTGGTTTTACTGCCTACGAAAACATCTAAAAATTATCTGTGTTTTCATTTTACCTTACATTCACACATGGTCCTCAATCCACACAATAAACATTTTCGAAGCTGCACACTCGGTATGCAATGAACTTATTCATGTGAATTGGATGATTTCCATAGTAAACATGTTTTTGGTTTTTTCAATAAAAAATGAACAATATAAAAAAGAAAAAGAATTTTGGTCCTGAAGACCATGAAAAAAAAACAAAAGAAAAAAAAAACACGTCGTTTCGCATGGGTTAATAGACAGACAGATATTCTCGCACGTACACATACATATAAAAAAAATCTTTCATTAGTGTAAACTAAATAGCTACATTTCTTGAGAAATTTCAAACATTTGCTTAGCTGAAGTAAATTGAAATAATTATTGCCTGGAAACGGAAAACCTGTTTAAAATATATACTAAAAGGCTTCTGGCGTCATTGGTTAGTTCTGTGGACATTCATCGTGTTAAAAGAGTAATACGAGTGATTAATGACTGTTTGAGACTAAGGAATAGCCCTTAGGGTAGGCAGACGATGGGTAAACATGCATTGGAAGTAAACAATCCTATAGGAAATGCAGTCTGACAGTTCAGACTAACCTCCACCGAAAGCAGTGTATATTTAGTAGCCTTGTTTCCATTCAATATATGTCAAATAATTTTGTATGAAAGGAAACAAGAGCAAGTAGACTTTTGAACTACTCGAAGATAATAGCCGGCTAGCCACCGCTTTATGTAATCGTGATTTAAAAATACCCCAACATGGAATAAGGGAAACTAACCCGCCTATGTCTAAAAGGAATGCTCGCTAACTTTGAGCAATGCTCAGTGTCCTCAGAACGAAATTTTGATTAATTTACTAAATTAGTTTTATTAAAGCATAAAACTTACTTTTAAAATAGTGTATGTACTAATAAAAACCGCTATGATTTCAGACAAGTTCATTATTTTTTAAATAATGAATAATAAAAATCTGGAATCACGACTTGCATGTATTTAATAGTACTTACAAGGAAACATCCCCAAAAAATAATACTCTTTTTCCTCTCCGGAAGAGACAAGTAGTCTCCGGTATCTCTCAGTATTGGAGGCAAAAAGGATTATTCCTTGTTTCGATGATATTTACCTCATTAGAGATGTTGGGGTGCTGATTTTAAATATGCTATTAATTTTGGCGTAAAAAGATGTTTAAAGCTAATTTACTTCAAACATAAGGATATTTTTGAATTTATTTGAAGAAATATAAATTATTGTTTAACGATTGTATTGGTTCTTTTATCTACTTTCTAAAACCAATGAATAGGCGAAAGAATCATGACGATATCATTTTCTAAACTCGATATATAAAATGAAGTATTTTCCACCTATTTTATTTTATTTCTCAGCTCCTAAGGCGTATTAGACGGAACGCTCGGACACGAGTCGACTATTTTTCGATGTAGAATCACCAAGAAAAAAAAAAAAAAAAATGGACCAAATCGGTGACCCCACCACAGTACACACCCCTTGTTAGAATGTTTAGGATTTACTTTGAAAGGGGGGTTTCACCCCTTAAACGTTCGATTGAGCCGATATAAAAAAAATACGTATCAATTATTTTTACGTGTTTAATAAATATAAAAAGTTTCATAAAAATCGGCTCCGGACACTTGGGGATGTTCCTTTGTTAGATGAGTCTGAGCTCTATCTATTTATTTACTTTATGCTGTAGGACGGAAATCATCAGATAATCTATTGTAATCATGGTGTCAAGTGATATTGAACAAGATTCTCAGCATAGCAGACAATTATCGTATCCAATATCGGCTCTGCCCTACTTGCTTTTGCATTATTAGGCAATCAAGATAAAGAAGACCTACAATCCTCTTAGTTTATAGAGTTAATTAAGTCGAATCAAGAAAGCTACTCAAGAATGATTTAGAATGGACCTCCCCTTAGATGTTTTACTAAATTTTAATTATTATGGATAATAGGTTAAACCAGTAAAACTGATTTAGAAATGTTTGAATTAAATGAAGGGGAGGACATCGAGAAACATCCAAGAATTTCCTAGCCTTTGGAAAAGATTCTATCTTTCTCTTCAAGGCATTAAGAAAGCTGATACTTTTATTTTGCACTACATCATAGGGAGTTAAAGCCTGATCTCGCGGTGCGAGATTTGTAAACATATTCGATCGGCATAGGGAGACTGATTCAAATTCAGTCTGAATGTTATGTGCGTGAGTTCGCTATCGGAGACCAGCCATACTTCAAAAAACTGAAGTGGTAAATGAAAGTTTCTAGAGGAAGCAATCTACATCAAAATGTTTCTGAAGCTGATCCGTTTCGTATTTTGGTTCACAATTAAAAGCTCTTACTTCCTAAAGGCACCTCAAATAAAAGCTCTTACTTCCTAAAGGCACCTCAAATAAAAGCTCTTACTTCCTAAAGGCACCTCAAATAAAAGCTCTTACTTCCTAAAGGCACCTCAAATAAAAGCTCTTACTTCCTAAAGGCACCACAAATAAAAGGAAGTCTCACTTTTGGAATCGTCGACTGAATGAGTAAAAAACATGAAGCATTAAGTCAGCGAATTTCTTCTAAGATTAGAGAGAGAAATCATTTTTATTAATGAAATGCTGCCCATTTTCAATTGGTTGCTAACTCACAGCCTACTTATCACTCCTAGTAGGAGATTCATTCCTCTTCCAAAAAAAACCTTTCCTCAAAATATGAACGATCTACTCACAGATGACAGTCACTAAAATGTACAGCTATTTGAACTCCACAAACTGTTAAAACTTAATGATTTAATCTGAACTCTGTAATTTTACTTCTCACTTTTACCCCCTTTAAAAAAAACACAATATAAATACATACAACTAAATTAAATACTGAAGCCAACCTCAAGCATTAAATATGAACATTAATTATTGTTTTATTTTTCATATTTTCCACATTGTTAGTAGCATCTAAGATAAATAAAGAACAACTTGATTTTGTAAAAAACACAATAAAGTGGAACCCGCCTTATAAAAGATAACGTTACTGTTAATCAAGTACAGAAATAGCTTTAAAGTTCATATTTTTCCTCTTCTGTGTTGGTTTAAATACATAATATAATATTAAGCAAAAATAGAGAGCAACGTAATATATATATATATATATATATATATATATATATATATATATATATATATATATATATAGGCGAGTGGAAACGCCTAAGTAGCTGAGCTTATGAATTTTCATATGCCAGAATATTTATATAATAATTTCATTATCTAGTTTTTTTTTATTAATTTTTTTTCTCTACTTATTTATTCACTTTTTCTGTTACTAATATATTTTCCCCTCTCAAGAGTTACTGCCTTTCTCGTTTTCCCGATCCTTGTTGTTTAGTAATTCATTATCAAATCTTGTATATACCTTATTCACAGTATCAAAAACAGTGCTAAACAACTTGTTATTTTACTCCTTTTTTCACAAAGATATTGTAAACAGGCCTTATTTTTAACTACATGAACTGACTTGTTCCCATGTATTTTACCTGTTATTCTTAAGAGTTTACAATGCATTTGTTTAAGTACAACTGGAAATGTATCTGTATAATTGTTTCGAGCACATCACCTTAGTTGCGGGTGCCCATAAATAAATGAATTAATATACCAGAATAGGTTCAATCATACCGTAGATTGACTACTTATTTCTTTATTAACTAGTTTCTGCTTTCATCCATTGCTTACTATGAGGTATTGAGGAAAGCAGCTGCAATACATTGGGATTCCCGTTCCAATCCCACTTCAGGGCTAACCTCAATGACATTTTTTTTTTTTTTCATTTAATAACCTCGAGATGTATCGGCTTAACGAAAAAGAAAACGGATGAAATCGGCATACAAACGCACATGCATAAATATATTGTGCGCTTAAACTTCTATTAGCGCCGAAGTAACTTCTGGTTACCACACTAAACTTCCTTCGTGAAGACGGATTTTTTTTTTTTTTTTTCTTTTTTTTTTTTTGTCAATGAGCCAATCCCTGAAAAAAATCTTACTGCCTTAAGCGGGATCTAAACGTGCATTTTCTAGGGTTAACTGCTTAAGGATCACGCCCGAGATATGCAAGATATATGCCGTTTCGATTTTCCCATGAAGAAATAACTATGGCACTAAAAAGTTTACATATATTTAATGCCACCGCCCGTAAATGTATTTAATATTTTTACTTTATCGATTATTACATAGACTGCGGTTTTTTATAACTTTCACACTAAATTGTGCATTTTTTTAAATATCATATTTTTTCTCGGATTCTTTTTTTCGCGCCATATCTATATATGACGGGCGGGGTGAGAAGCCAAGGGGTACAAGTGAAATTTAAAAAAAAATCACGTTAAGTGTAATTTTGGATAGTTAATACATACAAAATGTTGACGGCAAAGGGATACTAGTAAATGTCTGGTATTTACTGAGAAATAGCGGAAACAAAATCAACTACTTCAAAAATGAGCAGATTTGTTTGGAAGCCAAGGGGAACAAGCGACACTTGTATCCATTGTGCACCAAACTTTATGGCTTTCAAGTTGTCAATGTTGTTGCATCATTTACTGTTATTTCCAGTTAAATCTGTTTAAGGCAACACTATATTAATTGTTTTGTTACCGGGTATTTAAAGAAGTATTTGAACACAGTTTTAACATTTGATCTTTATAATTTGCAACAATAATGACCTGTTTTGACTTGCTCAAATGTTTATTATTCACGATACCTGCAGATTTACAACTTTTGGGTACACAACCTAGGGACTGGCAATGCTTCTATGTACATGAGGCATGATGGTCAGGCCAATAGAGGGTCTGAAGAGATACTGTCTGGTTTGCTGAAGTTTATTAATGCTATTCCAGCGACAGTTAAAAAATTAACTATGTTCAGTGAGAATGTAGGAGGCCAAAACCAAAGCCGGCACACTGTTAAGTTCTGGTTGTATATTGTTAAAAACACAAGGACTTGCTCCTATTTATTCCTCCATACAACCATAGTTCCTACAATACATTACGTGTTAATCAAGGAGGACAACAGCCACGCAGAATAGTTGCAGAGGCTGAGCCATTTCTTTATTACCATGAAGCTTTGGAAGAAGAAAGAGGCTTTATTTTGGACAGTGACTGAATAATTTGAGCAAAACCGCTTTAATTGTACAACATACTTTCCCCCCCCCCCCCCTTAGCGCACCGACAACTGAGCCATTAGCGCCGACATTAGGATAAGGAAAGGAACCTTCTCAATGGGCCTTGAGATGAGAGAAATTCCGCAATCTCCCGCGTGAGAATATAAGGCGTTTACCACCAGACCACGAGGAGAGCCGATATACTTATTGTCTGCCATTCCATCCTATTTTATTGAGCTATACTTAAAAAGTATCCTGACAATAAATATAGTTTGGCTTTGGAGGCAAAGGGGTACAAGTGATGCATGTTATAATTATAAATTGATAATAGACATTAACAATTAGTTTTTTTTAAACTATATTATTGAAATTTCAATTGACGCATAGTAGAAACATAATTAAAACATTATACAGACTTACACTTATCAGGGAATTTACAAAAACCATTTAACTTTAAACAGTAATATCTCAAAATGATTATAACGTCACTTGTATCCCTTGGTTTCTCAACCCATCATAAATCGTCGATACAAAAGCAAACTAACGAATATGAAAATCACCACTTTTCAGAGTGGAAAAGTATTTATTCATAACTTTTTTTTGGACAGTCAAATATTCGGTAGATTTGACCTTTTGATAGTGGAATACTTTCCCTTTAATAGAGTGAAGTCAGATTGTAGAATTTGCCGTAAATAAGTCCAGCAGAAATTATTAAAAATGGACAATGAAAGATGCATTTTTTCATATTCGTTAGTTTGCTTTTGTATGGACGATATATCGAGCTATATATCTGTAGGTAATAGACAAGGTATAAAAAAACCCAGGCATTAATATAAATGAGGTCATTAAGTAGTTAAGTCCGTTCTGCATGGGAGACCCTATTAATGGTGTCAATTGACAAGATATGAAAATATGATAAAGCAGTAAACTACTCTAAATAATAGCGCCGTATTTTCAGAATGAATGAGCCTTATTTTCATAATTGTATTTTTTTAAATTACATTTTGATTGACTTAATTGTAGGAAGGATGTCAGGAAGTTGCCATAAAAGCAATTTCTAAATATAACTGAACTAACTGATAGTATAAACGAGAAGAGATATTTGAGGATGAGCAAAAACAAAAGGTGCCCTCCGTCCTATAAATAATTACAGAGAGAGAGAGAGAGAGGATTGTAAATGAAATACTGGCATTGTTCCAGGAACAAGTCATTAAGACGAACGGCTGTCCAACCGCTGGAATAGGGCAACATTTACAGGCATAGCTAGGCTGTCAGGATTCATTACACAATAATAATTGGCATCATTATACCTGTTATTATGAATAACGAGCTAGTTGTAAAAAGTTATACACTCTAAATGAGATATAGGGTCGCCGATTAATAACTTCGAAGGAGGTTGCAATCATGACATAATGTTTGAAAGATGTCTTCTGATTTTTATTGATCCGAGAATTATGCACCAAAGATATCAATTAACAAGATTGGTGGCTAGCGCGAACAGCCTATGCTCAGCGAAAAAACAAGATGGGCCGGATTTGGGTCAATGGAATAGCACTCGACCCAGGTTCTTTAGGAGCCAAGTTCGAAACTCGGATGGACGCTAACGATTTCCTCTAGAGATACCTCTACAGTATCCGCCCCTTTGGTCTGTTTTTTATTAACAATACATCGGTCACAATTGTGTTCCTTTCGAAAAGGAATTCGACACAAAAACGATTTAGCGAGTTCGTTGACCAGCAAAATCGTTTCACAACACATGGGAGTCTAGCTGAACACACATCAGTCTTCTGACTAAGTCAATTATGTGCGTAATTTCTGTTTTCTTGCAAAACTAATTTTTAAGAAAGATTTATTAGGAAGAGTTGGGGGTTTACAGAATAACAGATTCATTAATTTGCTCGTGTCGGCCGGAATTTTATCTTCCTTGCAAAAGAAAGTCGAATCGGACCAGAAGTTTTGAGTTTTAAACGTTTTTGTAAAATAACCAATTAAAAAATCTTGGTTATATAATTTTAATGGGAATAGGGTTTATTGTATTTTCAATTGTATAAATGCCTATTTTTTACTAGATCCTTTATTTTTATAAATCATAGCTGTTACCCGGCGTGCAATGCTACACCTACTTTCTGCCTTTGACTCTCCACGTATCAAAATCTACCTGTATAGACAGCCAACAGAGACCAGCACCACAGCTGTTCTGAAAAAAAAAAAACGACCTAGGCAAGCACCACAGGAGTTCTGAAAAAAACCGACAGACGCCAGCACCAAAGCCTGCGAATAGATAGCTCTTATCAACGAAAGGCCAGCACTCCTTAGTTAGACAGTGACTGTTGAAATAAACTGCATTAAATGATTATATAAATATGTAAAGCCAATTTTTCTTGAACAGAACTTTTGACCTTTTGACCAAATTTTGAAATTTGATTATTTTGACCTAGCCTAGGAGATTTCCCGTATCAAGACCTACCTGTGTGCAAAGTTTGGTCAAAATCGGTCAAACGGTGTAGATTTGTATAAGGAACGAACAGACAAACAGAAAAACATACAAACAGACAGACACGTGATTTTTATATATATAGATTTATTTAGGCTATTTAGAGTAATGAAACCCGTTATTCAACGTCGCCAAATAATGGTTGAGAAAATTTGTGAAAATTAGCAAAAAAGGTCTCGAGTTTCAACCCAGACTCAAATTAATAATTTGGCTGTACAGAATGGATTTTTTACATAATTGCAAAGAAACTGTAAACTAATGAGAAATGTGTTTTCTAATAAATAGTAAAGTATTTTCTTGGGGGTTTCTATAAATTCCTGTATTGCAATCATTTAGATATTTGGCACTAAATAGAGGCCAGCCTTTGAAATCAATAAATGAAACATTTCCTACGTCAATCCTATAGCTGTAATGTAAATTCTAAAACTATGACAAGGTTAATCAGGGAAACAAAACGTTCATTTCAATTTGATGGATACTAAACAAATTACTAGATCACACATAGACGTGTTTGTCGGCGAAAATAAACCGTTCAAAGGTTATCAACAAGGCCGCCCGTTTTTCTTAAGTTAGAACAAATTATGCTGCTCTTTAGCCTTTAAAATCTCTAAAACAAAAACAAAGATTATTTTGAATGAAATCCGTGAGGCCATTCATTCACGCCGATGAAATTGAAGGATTTGTATTTTCCTGTCTGAATATTCTGACAAATTGTTCCTTAAGCTAACAAAATTCTTTCGACATTCGTTTTACATGGGATCCGTTGATTGAGCAAATACAACCTCAAATACCTGAAATAACTTCTTTTGGAATTTTCCTGGAGAAAAGTAAAGAGATAAAAGTTGTAAAACAAATCCATTCGTGCCAGAGAGCGATAAGGAGGCTGCTGACGTAATATTGAACGGCTCTTGACGTAATCATAATGATTTACAAGAACATGAGAATTAGAATAAAGCAATATTAAATCAATTTCTTCGGGAGGTTCTCAGGGATTTTTTGTTAAATTATAATCAATGAAAATTATTAATTAAACAATTATATTCGATCGTAACCTGTCAAAGATTAAATTCAAATATTTGCAACCATGAGGTGCGCGATCTGGCCCACACAGAGACGGGGCGGCTGCGATATGTGGAAAGGATGGGACCTACACGACTGCCCCGGAAACTCCTGTACGGCAAGCCTGGAGGATGAGTTAGGCGAGGGAAGCCCGTCTTCGCTGGCTGGATGGTGTTGATAAAGACCTGAAAGATCTGGGGACTTTACCAAAAATAAATTGACTGTTTCGCAGGAACTACTAACACTTTGGCGAGGAATGGGCTTACTAATAAGTAAATACATACAACATATTTATCTGAATTAATAAATAAAGGTATGAAGATGGTGGAAGGGTATATACAGATAAGATGGGTCTGTATAGGGTTAACCTTCCACATTTTTTATACAATTTATTGCAGGGGTCTCCCGTGGTCTAGTGGCTAGCGCCTTGGACTCATAAGCGGGAGACGGTGGGTTCGACTCCCATCCGGCGGCAAGAATTTTCTCATCCCATGGCTCGTTGGGAAAATTCCTCGCTGCACCCTGGATGTCGGCGCTAATGGCATAGATGTTGATGCGCCGAAAAAAAAAAAATGTATTGCAAAGTTTCGGTCTACAATTGTCTTTCTTCAGGCAAAATATTTAAATCAAAAATTGTTTTACATACTCGACTCTAAAGAAGTCAATATTTTGCCAAAATATCCCAGATATCTACCATCTAAAACGTTATCCATTATAAAATATATATATATATATATATATATATATATATATATATATATATATATATTTAAAAACGGATGTCAGATTGGTTTTAGCACAAATATTCAAATTTTGGGAAGATTCCAAAGATAAAAATAAAAAAATGCATTTTAATTCTCGCTAAGGCCGGACCCTTAAAATTTTGTTAAAGATTCAAAAATCCGGCCATATTTCGAAGAACATTTACCCGATTCTAACCTAATTTGGAGGGTCGATAAAGGTTCCAGAGATACACATTTTCGTCCGATTGGAGTATTTCTACGTATTCTGGAATCGACGTTATATGCAACAACGTTTAAAATTTGTATTTTATTTTTATAACCATTTCTTACGAGCACTTTCCAAGATAATACAATAGTCATTTATGTGGTTCGAAAAAGGATGCTCTCTTTTTTTAAAAAAAGCCCAAGGACGTAAAATTCGGGTTATTTCAAGGCGAGATGTTGAATTTCAAAACGTATCCTACATTTTTCGCTTATGAATCTCTAGAATTCCAGGTAAATTTTTAACATTCTTTTCAGCTTAATGCTTGAGAAGAGCGTTTTCTCGCTTTAGGAACTTATTATAGATAAGTACTACATATACAAAAATTCCCCTTGTTTGTGCTAGTCCCCCTACTTGGTCAAGAAAGAAACATTTTCAATTGAGTTTATTTTGGAGTTGTGCCACTTTAGAAATACTAAAGATAAACTTACAAAGACAATAAAAAAATCCTACCCTTCCCTAAATTTTGGTTTGAAAACTACCAACAAACTCAAAACCCTCTATACCAAACTCAAAGATCCCATCCCTTTTGAACAAACCACCCGTTGTGTCTACCAAGTCCCTTGTCAAACCCCTTCCTGTAATGGTGTATACATAGGAGAAACCATAAATGACATTCACTCACGTCTTACACAACATAAACGAACCATCACTAATAAAGAAATAGATAAATCTGCACTTGCAAAACACGCCATTACACAAAAACACACTTTTAACTTCGACGACACGAAAATTCTTTCTACACAACGAAACAAAAAAAGACTACAGATCTCGGAATGTGTACACATAAACTTAAACAAAAACAATATAAACTACAAAACTGACCAACAAGGCATTTCTCGTATGTACGCTAATATTTTCCAAATACTCTCCCGACCTCCCACCTAGATTTTTACCATGCCCCTTGGGTATCCTTCCATTAACACCTTTTTCTCCTTTCCTGTCATAAATATGTCATAAACATGCCTTTTGATCCTTACCGACATGTCATAAACATGCTTTTTGATCCTTACCGACATTTCCCCCACCACCTGCTGTTTCCACTTACTTATACCCCAGTAGATTTCTTTTTCTCCTTAAGACACTCTACAATGGTTACTTAATTGCCAACCTTGGTCTTCCTCTGCCGCTCGGCATTTCTATTGGTATGTAGTATCTATTTCTTTGTAAAATTAATTAATGTTACTATTAGCTACTATAGTTGTCATTGGTATGTAGCTTCTTATTTCTTTGTAAAATCAATTAACGTTACTAATTACTATTAAAATCAATTATTGTACCTATTCACTTTTTCATTCTAAGAATTTAAGACGATATGTTCTTTTATAAGTTAATTGTATCTATAGCTCTGTTACCTATCACAATCATAATTTTTTCTGTTTTTGTATTAATTTTTTTTTTTTGTCATTTTAGCTGACGAAGGCTACCAATGAGTAGCCGAAACGTCCGAAATATAGATTTTTTAAAACAAAATCATATTGAGGTTTATTTAGCCGAATCCCAACCATTCCATCTTTACTTATCACCTCGACGGCTAACTATCTAATCATCATCATTAGAAATACTAGTGCGATATGCTTAAATTGGTTAACAAATTTGGAAGGTTCAATACCCATATTTTTTTTAACCATTTGACAAAATGTGTTTTTTCATAAATAATTATTTTGGGTTAGTTTCGTTGAACGAGGTCAAAATTACTCTCTATAGAGGTTACAATCCTTGTTTAAATTCCTAAGAATTTAGAAGTGTTTTCTATGGAATAATATAGAGCATATGAAAATATGTACTATGTTTTAGGGTTGTTGTAAGAGGGAGTGATTGGAAGGAGCCTTGTAGCCTAAATGAAGAGAAAATGGGGTAGAGTGACTTACACCAATTTAGGAGAGGGCTGTCAGAAGGCTATAGTAGCGCACCACCAGTTCTTCTTTGCCTCTTCTCTTCCTCATATACCTACAGCTCAGGGGCTCTTTTGACAACCTTTCAACCGAGAAAATTCAATATTTTATCTGACCTCATTGATAACACAAGGGAACCTTCCTCAGCAACAATTTAACAAATTATAGACATAACAACGAGTTCATCTTGGATAGCAGAATTATTGAAAACCGATATAAAAAATGCACAGATGAATGGACAAGAGATGGTATATGAAATTCAAAAAGTTCAGAACATGGAACTGGACGATTTTTTTTTTTTACTTTTAGGGCAAACCTTCAAGTTTACAATTGCCCGATTTATTTTTAGTCGCATCAGTTTGGTTCACGGTCATAACGTATGAGTGTTGTTTGATGTATTTTGTGTGAATGTTTTTCTCTTTTTTGCACTCCATTTTTTTTTAAATTAGTCATTTTTTTTTATTCGTATTTTAAATATTTTTTTCTCTAAATTTTACTCATTAATTTTTTTCTTTTTATCTATTATTTTGCTGTCGTTGCTCAACGCAAGCCTCAATATTTGAAGGGATTTTCAATTTGTCAAGTTCCTTTCTCTACTGGGAGCATTGGGCTAAAATTTGTTTTATATGACAAGGTGTCATCACATCTTGGACATTCGGTGGGTCTTCTTTCGACATGAGGAATCCATGCAAAAGTGTCATCACATCTTGGACATTCGGTGGGTCTTCTTTCGACATGAGGAATCCATGCAAAAGTGTCATCACATCTTGGACATTCGGTGGGTCTTCTTTCGACATGAGGAATCCATGCAAAAGTGTCATCACATCTTGGACATTCGGTGGGTCTTCTTTCGACATGAGGAATCCATGCAAAAGTGTCATCACATCTTGGACATTCGGTGGGTCTTCTTTCGACATGAGGAATCCATGCAAAAGTTTTGTGTGTCCGATTCTCATTCGGGCTATGACTATCTCTTCTC
This sequence comes from Gonocerus acuteangulatus, assembly GCA_946811695.1. Classification (NCBI taxonomy): domain Eukaryota; kingdom Metazoa; phylum Arthropoda; class Insecta; order Hemiptera; family Coreidae; genus Gonocerus; species Gonocerus acuteangulatus. The sequence continues at coordinate 19,602,184 of OX328123.1, read as the reverse complement.
TCCTTCTAGCTCTTGACCATGAATACCAGTATTCTATTGAGAATTTTATCTCCCTTAATTTATTGTCCACCGCTTTTTGCCAATTTTCTTTTATTAAGTTTACTTTTAACGCAATAAGAGAAAGGCATAACTTGAATAAGCCTCGCATAGATATTGCCAAATATAAACAGGGCACTGACGATGTAGTCTGAGGCCGAAAGCGCCCTTCGCTTATGTGTAAATAAACTTAAAAGCGGTTTCTAAACATTACCGGATTTTCTTAAGAGTGAATAAAATTCAATGAATTCTTATTCGCGTCTTAACCCGGGGAGAAGACAATGATACTCGAACTTTATTTTTTATACCGGAGTCCTAAGGTTCCGTTAATTTAATAAGTAATATGGAAGAATTCATTATTGTTTCTTTACAATACTACATCCTTCGATATCTTATTTTTGCTTTTTACTTCCTTTTATTTAATAATTCAAAACTTGTTTAAAAAATTTATAACTATATTTCATGGGTTTAAATTACCATTTTTGCGTAAATGAAAGGACGATATTGGTCAAATGTTATGCTGGTGAAACGAAATATCCTTATAGCCCTTTATACCTGCCTCCCTTTCCATTAACACAACATTTTATGACTTTATGACCCCTTACTGTACTTCGCCGCTTTCGCCGCTCTTTCTTTCATCTTCTATGTTCTCGGTCCATTGGGTGGTCCAGAACACCCCCCCCCCCCTCACCTACTCCTTTCTTCCTATGTTTCCCTGTATTAACTGTCAGAAATGATCCCGCATTTGTGAGGAATAGTTCTCTATCTTCCCATCGGTAAGCCCATATTGTTATTATTATATCTAATCTAATATGTAATCTGTTATTCTTATATCTGTTTTCCTAATAATCCAAACACTTCTAGAGCACATTGTTCTTCTATATATTATGTTCTAGTATTTTATTTAATGTATTTTTCCATATCTGTATGTATGTGTATTTGTGTATGTAGGCATATATATATATATATATATATATATATATATATATATATATGTATGTATATTTCAGTATTACATCCGTCCTACTTGTTTTTTACAGCCCTGATGAAGGCTTGAAGTTCAATCCGAAACGTCGGCACAATAAAACCATTTTTATGATAAAATGTAGTTTTATTAAATAGCAGTGACCGAACCCCGACAATCCCTACCTTGCATCATCTACGGTCTACGATCTCCTCTCAATGAAATATCCTTAATTTCCATCCAATAATAAAAAGAAACCCCAACAGACGAACGCTCAGCTGCTTGTAATATTCCCCTCAGTATATTTTATTTTCGACAGCTGAAACCCCAACAGACGAACGCTCAGCTGCTTGTAATATTCCCCTCAGTATATTTTATTTTCGACAGCTGAAACCCCAACAGACGAACGCTCAGCTGCTTGTAATATTCCCCTCAGTATATTTTATTTTCGACAGCTGAAACCCCAACAGACGAACGCTCAGCTGCTTGTAATATTCCCCTCAGTATATTTTATTTTCGACAGCTGAAACCCCAACAGACGAACGCTCAGCTGCTTGTAATATTCCCCTCAGTATATTTTATTTTCGACAGCTGAAACCGCAACAGACGAACGCTCAGCTGCTTGTAATATTCCCCTCAGTATATTTTATTTTCGACAGCTGAAACCGCAGAAGTGCACTGACCTGAACCATCTATATGCAATCATGATTTTACCTAAAATTCATGGGGAGGGCTTTCCATTGAGAATTGCCTACATAAAAACCCATTAACTAAAAGTCCCATTTTACAATGAATACATGAAACAAAAAAAGAATATTCCCGAATGGCGTGTCTCCCTGGTTTATTATCATTCAACGTTACTGCTCGATATAGTCCAACCAGGTATTTGCTGGGAAATAGATTTATTGCTTGGTAAGCTGACTCACGCTAAGGAAATATTTCACCTTGATGGATGTTCAGTCTTCATTTTCTACAAAGAGAAATCTTCTAAATTATAGAGCCAATGATCTTATCTTATAAAACTTTAACGCCATAAAAATAGAATAGAGTTTTAGATAATTATCATGTATAACAAATTTTGGGGTTCAAATAAATTTCAGATTGTCAGACTGACCAGCAGATATTATTTCAAAAGTGTAATACATACTTAGTTTTTAATTAACGTACAAAAATACGTCACTTTATTTACGTAAAGGGGCTATACTCTCTTAATATAATTAGTCAAATAGAAACTAAGCGAGAGCAGAATCTATACAGAAAACTATATTACATTCATAGAAGAAGAAGAAAACTTTATTTAATGAAATAATAAAGTGGGCTGCCCAACTTTATTGGGTTGCTGGAGACACAGCATGCTGTTCATTCCTCGAGGCATTCATTTATTTCATCATCTTGTAATTTGTTCTGCGTTTCCAAAAGTTCGTGGGCATTAGACATGCCAAAAAATAAAAATTGTTCTTCAAATAAAAAAAAACAACAAAAACACAAGAGGCAGCGTAGTCTAAGGAACGACATTTGTTGCATATACAAAAAAAAATAGCCAGTACTGATTAATCGGCAGGAGTGATGTCCTTTAGTGACCATAAATATGTTGGCTTATTATGCCTAGCGAGTCAATAATTATTGGCTCAGCTATAACAGATAGGTGTTCCGGCAAGATTCCAAGTTCTTGTAAGATAGTGCAGGTCATTTTCAAAATTGTACCTCTTGCGCCGAACCACAGACCCTTGACTACGAATTTTCTGGATCCATATTTCTCTAAGAACTTGTCTTGGAGATATTGAATGCACTTTGAATAGATCCCTTTCTTTTCCATGTCAATTGACTCCGCTTGCTCGGGATCGTTCCTTTCATATCGGACCGTTGGGAATATGGAACAGTACAATGCCAAAACACTTTTTCAAACGCTAATCAAAATACAATCTAATTTTATTTGAGGTGATCAGGTAATTTCTATGATAAATATTGGTCTTTCATGTATTAAAGAGAATTCATTACATGAGAGTGATATATATGATCAAGCGCAAATGTGTCACAAGAAGTGTTTTATGAATAGGGATGCCATTGATGATTTATGAAGGGAAGTTTTTTTTATCATTTTAAATATATCTTTACCTTAACATCATATCAATGAAAAGAATGTATTTTTAATTAATAATGTAATTAATAGTATATATCAGTTTTTTATTGTGTGGTATTGTACGAACTACAAACTTGTGAAATATACTTTCGACAGTGGATCAACTAAAACCACTTTTACACAAGAAAAAAATACAGATAACTCTGAACATAGGAAACAAAAATACTGAAAAGAATGTTTGATTATGTTTATAGAAAAAAGTTTTGGTACAATCGTCTGAAGAAAGGAATTCAAAGAAGAGTTTCTCGATTGAATTGATTACACAATCTTAAGCAACCTTTTCTTTTATCTTCGTCAGTAAATTTGAGAAGAGTGGGTAAGCAAGGAAACAAGGTATTAGGTTTTTATACAACAAAATGTATACTTTTTTTTTAGGCTTAACTGGAATTGGTGCGACTTAAACACAAGGTTAAGTTTTATAAAGCCCAAATCTCTGTGAATATGGTTGGGTTTAATCTCCGTGTGCCTTGATGCATTTGCTATCATTCACCGTTTTGATAGAACCCATCAATATCCATAAATCTGCGAAATGCCTTTTCGTTCTAACAAATTTCTAAGTCCAGCTCTCAAATGGAAGGTGTCGGGGATTACACGAGACTAATGACACCAATACTTCATGTCATTCGTTTCCGATGAGATTTTGTGACCACAACATTTCAGCTGCGACAATCCATGTAGCCGATTTCTGCAGAACTATTCTAAAACCACTTACATACGGCGCACTTATAAGGCAAGTCGTTTTCTTGTTCAAAGCAATAAACTATTAATAAGCCTTAGCAAGGAATTGATTAACGATACTGTTTCTAATTCATCATTTCAAGTTATATTTTTTAAATATTCATTTTTTTTCTAAAGTTGTACACAATTTATAGACCTTAGAATTGAATAAATGAACGTGAAACAATGAAAACAATTTCAAGTCTGGCCGTCATTCTTTAGGTTATGTATCTATATTGCACGAAGTTTCGCCTCTTAGGCCTCGCTCACAGTGTGATGCGATTTTTGCAATGACATCCAAATATATATGGATAAATTATGACTCTTATGAAAACGAAAATATTGTTGCTAAATAGTGATGAGAGAAATAAATGGATGAAAAGAATTGATGATAATGTATAGGGAGTCCATACATTATTTACTCGGTTCAACAGCAAAAAAAAAAGATTATTTCCAAACATGAAACCTGGCGCATTTTGTTATTCGCAAGGTAGAATTACACCCCATTTAAAAAAATCCACATAGTGGTATGACTTGGTTGTTATTTCCTACAATGATTTTCAATCGAATGCGAGTAAAATCAATACCATGGTTCTCGTTTACAATTCGTACGTTCACTGACAAAAAAAAAAAAAAAACTGTTTTCCTCCGATAATAGTCCGTGCAAATCTGCGAACGTCAGTGCAAGTCGTTTTGATTGTTTTCCTCGTTATCGGCCTTTGCACGTCAGAACGATAAATCAATCGCTCAAAACGCATCCTTGTAAATTAAGCCTAAGGTAGGAATGGATCATTCATTTTTTACACGATTTTTGCCAAAATTCACCTTTTTGGCGAAATCTGTAAATTTTTCACGTCAGTGAAGATTTAACAGACGAATAGATTGTGTGCGTTTATGGGAGAAAAATGTGAGTGTTAATTGAAAAGCTTCCTTAGGTTTCAGACCTACCCATGTGCAATATTGTCATGATTAGGGAAGGGATTTTTACGATAAAATAAGCACCCAATTAGGTTTTTGCAACGGCATAATAGGTCTTTTTAGGTTTTTATTTAAAAGTCCATTTTAGATTTTTTTAGGCGATAAAAATGTTTTGAATAGATCCAAAAATAGGCCTTTTTAGGTTTTTTTATTTAAAAATCCATTTTAGGATTTTTTTAGATGATAAAAATGTTTAAATAGGTTCGAAAAATAAGTTCAACCAATTATAATTTATCATGAATAAAAAAAATCAGTCCCGTAACAGGCCACGAGGGCCCTGAGGGGCAGATACTATAGAGGTATCTGATTCATGACCATACGGCACACTAGGGAGATAGTGTGGTCAGTACTATGCTCCGGCCGCCTGATTTTCCCCTTGGCTGCTTCGACTGCTAGAGTCATTAGCACCAACCAAGGTACCCATTATTAAATTAATTATAGGCTGGGTTGGCCTAGGGACGGTCAGGGAGGCCGAATTCAACCGGTGAACGAAGACACTAGAAGAAAAAATCTTTAGTGCTTGCTCGGGATTTGAACTCAGGCCTCCAGCTTATTAGTCCAGTGCTCTACCACTATTATTATCATTAATAATTTTGATTAATTTATAATTTATAAATTAATTTGTATATATAGTGACATAAAAATAAACAACAAATAACATTATTTTATAGAATAGTATATTCAGAAGGGAAAAAAAGATGAGCAAATAAAAATAAAACGGAAATACGAGTTATTATTTTAAAAAAAGAATAAGTAGTCCAAATATTCAACAAAATATTTATCTAAAAAACAAAGTGAATGAAATTTATTTAAATAAAATACATGTTAGAAATAAAGCAATGTTTAAAAAAAAGTAAGAAAAATAAATTAAATTATTTAATTAAACATACATTAATTTAAAAAAAGTCCGTCACGCAGGAGCTGCATAACTAAGCACTTTCCTCAGAATTGGGTAGTGTCGAGTGAATTCTTGAATAATTTGCTTAAAATAACCTAGATAGATAAACATTTTTTATGAGTAGCTGTTTCAATTATTAATTTTGTAATTAATTTCCTTCCAGAGTTTTGTGTATGCAGAGTACTATACTACGTAATGAGTACACAAAGCTTTACATTTTGATCTATTGATCTTGATGAGTTTCATGAACCTAAGTTTGGCGGAAGAATTCAATTCAAGCATAGTACAAAGTAACACGCCCCCCCCCCCCTTCCAATTGACCGATTTAGTTCATTTTTACAACACTTCATTCTTATTAGATAGCCAGGTCGTATAACGAGTTTCGTTACAATAGAATAGAAATTACCGGTATAAGGAAATTAGTACTTTTTGTCCGGGGTAAACCCCTCCTTCTAGTTAACCGATCTTGTTTATTTTTTTAACAAATTTTCCTCTTCAGTTGACCACAACGAATACCGAGTTTCGTTGAAATAAAACACAAATTATGGCTGGTATTGGCAAATAACTACTTTGACTCCGGAGTAAACCCCCTATCTGGATGCACCGATTTTGTTGGTTAACCGTTTGATGGGAGAATACTATATACCAAGTTTCGTGGCGAAAAAACAAAAACTCTGGCCTGCATCGTGTTAATGGACACATATATAACTATATATATATATATATATAAATTTGAACGGGGGTCATTTTCGGTGTCTACTAGGTAGAATCGATAAAGATTCGAAGAAATTTTTCAAAAATTCCGTCATGAGTGCAACCTCAATAGCTACTTTCCTTCGGAGGAGAGTGCTAATAAATAAGAACATAAAACAAAACAAATATGTTTCTCTGCGGAATCTCGTTGCTCTGGAAGACCATCGAAGCGTTAGAAATGGAAGGTACTTCATTCATATCCAAAGCGTCAACAACTGTTTTTATTTTTTCCACGGTGTGTTAAAATGGGTTCTGGTGGAAGCGACACTCCTAGTAAAATTTCCCTGAACGTCTGGATCCTGGAAGATGCTTTTAAGAAAATTTGTTTGATCGAGGAAATGAGTTCATTGAATTTTATTTTCTATTTTAAAGATTAGGTCTTTCTAGGTCACTCCATCGTTATTTAAGTGATTTTAGGTGATATCATCCTGAATAGGTTTTTTTAGGTTCTTCCAAATTCTACACGACGTAAATCATATTTAAAAAAACGATCAATATCATGTTGAGCAGAAAAGAATTAAATAGGTGAAAACCTAAGAATCCGGTCCCTGATCATGATCCACCGGGTTGAGGTGCGTTTTGAAATACCAGACAATTTATTCTTTGGGAGGTAGGCGTAAGCATTATTATTTTTAAATAATATTATATAAAATTCTTTTTAGTTAAGCAATGGAACATTTCTAAGAAATTATAGTCTCATACAACATAAAGAAAAGTTATTTCCACCTACTGGGAGTATTGTTTCAGCCTTTGCGTCACAGAGTAAAATGCTTTAGAGGAAAAAGTAAACGTCCGTTTCGCCGTAAGCTCTGTCGACAGTAAACTTAGCTTTTTATCGCAGTCAAAATCCGCTTTACGACAATGGCTAAATATAGATAAATTGCAAAGGTTGACAAGTCTCATTACTCTTGGAAACCAAATAGAAAACAAACCTAGAAAGCGGGTTTGAACGGAATCCAGTTTTCGGGACCAGAAATCCCATCATAAAAATGTATTTGTCTCTGCACATGTATATTTATGTGATGAGCTTGTTGACGCGACAATGTTGGCTATTTTTTTCTTACGAAAAGAACAATGGCGTATGCACAACATTGAGATGGGAATAAGAACGACGAATTCGTTAAATCTATAAAATGAGTATGCTTGGAGTAACACTTTTTTTTTAGAGGAAAAATATAAGTGTATCTAGCGGCTATAATAAAACATTTCCTATACCCAGTATATTTCTGATGACAAATAATAATCTGAATTCAGGTAAATTCGAAATCTGAAAAAACAGTGCTTAAATCATTGGTACATCTGCCTTCTTACAATGAATTCTAGGCGATCACACCAACATAGTGAAGCGACTTTTTGACACTTTAAGGGTCGCCAAGTTACTTAATAAGATATAATAGAACCGAGAAGGCAATGAGCATTTTTCCTCTGTCGTTTGAATTATATGTGGGCAAATAAAACAATTCATAATAACAATTGAATCAGAGCTGTATACATACTAATAATTATTACAAAAAAATTGAGGCGTATAGATGCAAAAGCGCTTCTATCCGATTTATGGCTCATCATGTTTCATTGAAATCTGTACCAATCCTACCTACTTCATATCGAAAAATCACCAATGTTATTATATAGAACAGTATAATATACTGTATTATACTGTTCTATATTATGAAATTGGTGATTTTTCTATATCAAGTAGGTAGGATTGGTACAGATTTGAAAAAAAAACATGATGAGCCATAAATTGGATAGAAGCGCTTTTGCATCTATACGCCTCAATTAATAATAATGTTTAGTTATTTGAACGTTTTTTTGTCTCTGTTGAACTCTCTTTTTAATTTCTTTTTTTTTATTTTTTTTTTATTTATCAGTAAAATTAGTATTTTAGTAAAAGATGGCGAGAAAATGAGAAACTTATTGGAAATAGTGTTTTCCTAGAGCGAACGTCGAGAAGGCGAAGGAGCCATTTCCGCTGAGGATACTGTCAGATTCCTTTTGTGGCGCCTTTAACTTTCTTCTCTTTGAGATTTTTTTTTAATATATGAAACGAACGAACAAACCAACTAATAACTGCTTCTATTCCTTAAATTATGACACTAGGGATATGAAAGGAACAGAATATGACCCAGTTCCGTCGGACTTTTTCTTAATGTAAATTTGATTAATCGAATAAATGGATTTATATGTAATACAGTGTCATTAATAAATTCATATAACTGTGTATATTACAATGTATCATTCAAGGTGGAGGAACACAAATTTGAACAAGTCGAAAGCTTTATTTATTTAGGTTCCGAATTGAATTTTCAGAATAAAATAATGCAAGAAGTTAACAGATGAATAATGGCCGCAAATCGTGCATATTTTGCTAACATAAAACTTGATAAGACCCCATATTTATCAAGAGGCTCAAAGGCTCGACTTTATAAAACGTTAATTAGACCAATTTTGACATATGGAGCCGAAACATGGACACTTACATCAATAGTGGAAAATAAATTGGGCTCATTAGAACGTAAGATATTAAGAAGGATTTATGGCCCAATTTTTTATACCACCTCTCACTCATGGAGGCTCAGAAAAAACGATGAGCTTTACAAACTGTATATATGTTTCATTAAAGCCCGACGTATGAATGGCTGGGACATGTTGAAAGAATGCTACAAGACAGAATACCGAGCAAAATGTCGCATGGTAAGGTGATTGGAAGAAAGAGGAGACTCGGCCGACCACGAAGTTGATGGTTGGATGAGGTAGAGGAGGACCTGAGTAGGCTGGGTGTGTCAGGATGGAGAGAGAAAGCAACCGATAGAGCTACTTGGAGTCTCATTGTCAAGAAAGCCAAGGCCCACCCACCCCGGGCTGTAGAGCTACATAAGAAGAAGATATAACTGTGTATATGTATTAATCAAAATACTATATACGTGTATAATTTTTATTGTATAATTAGAAGTATATGTAATAATTGCATGGGGCGAATCGAGAATATATAAATAAAAAATATGTTTTATGTTTCTTTGGATTCGTTCTAAATAACTCAGTCTCTTCGGAGAAAAGTGAAAGAAAATAAAATACCCTCAACCGAGAGGGAAAATGTTGAGGACTAGTTTATGAGAGAGGACCTTTTAGTACAAGATTAACCCCCCCCCCCTCCTTCCTGCACATCAATTTTATTAGCGACTGGTCGTTGTAAGCAAGTCTAAATAGAAGTAGCCAGTAAAAAGGCAAGGAGCCGAGGTAGCCCCGTGAACACATGGCATATATACAGAATTAGCCGGAAACCGTTCCGACATAGATTCTCGCCTACGCATTTATAAATAACTTCCTAAGATTCGAGATATATCATACTGACGCACGTAGCCTCTCTAGACATACATACCTATCACAGGATCATGTCAAACAGATATCCTACAAAGCATCACAAGGGATACAATCAACCTTTTCAAAGTAACAACATCAATCTACGTTCTTTAAAACATTCACTGATGTTGGATCTACGTACCAAGATCTCCCAATAGTTTTCGGCATATTTAAGGAAATATACGAACGATTTTTTTTTTATTACTTTCTGAACCCCAAACGTAACCAAAATTGTTATGTATTTCTTAGAGTGAACGGCAAACAACTAAATAGTCAACTCAATCAGCAGTGCCAAAGCAAAAAACCATGTTCCCGTTGACGAACATGAAATTAGAGGTAGTATTTTTGTGCCAAATTTCGCAAAAATCGGATTATTACAAATATATATATATATATATATATATATATATATATATATATATATATATATATATATATAGGGTCTTTTTGCGAAGACCACATCCAGTTACTCTTGAAGTAGCAGTAGTGATTATATCAGTGATTCAGCGCATGCCTATAACTCCTTTGCCTTCCTATTGGAGGATTCCGATGAGCAATTGTATTGGTTCTTGCTGGGAGTAAATTAACCTTCAACAGTGAATTAGCTTAGTTTATGAAAAAGCTCTGCTTATGTTAGTGAGAAAAAATGGGTCTTTTACAATTAGTTCGCGATGTTCCTAACAAAGAAAAAGCGATTGGTTTCTAACGCGGAAAAATTAATAAAATTCTATTAATTTTAGCGAGTTGGATAGACTAGAGTCGCTAAAATTAATAGAATTCTATTAATTTTAGCGAGTTGGATTGGCTAGAGTATTGATATCTTCTTGAGCGAGCGTAGCGAGCGGAAACGCATAGCAAGTATGCCCATAATGCTAAATAAATGTAAAATATCCAAAAAGAGAGAGAGAGAAAAGGAATAAAATATGTGTGTTTATAAATATCATTGTTCATGTTATCCTTCATAACCTGCAAAACAGTCAACTTTAATGCTTAATAACTTTTTTCGTAGTTGAGAGAATTGATTTTGATGATATTAACCTTTTTATTAATAAATATTGCTTGCCATTATCTAAAATGAATTATAACTGTGGATAAGGAGTCAAATAGTAATAGATAACCAGCAAAGAACCTGTAAGCTAATCAGAAAGCTTATCAGCGAGTACGAGTAACTGTTATAAATCACTACTGCTACTTCAAAAGTAACTGGATGTGGTCTTCGCAAAAAGACCCTATGTATGTATGTATGTATGTATATATATATATATATATATATATATACACACACACACATTAATTTGAAGCATCGTTATATTCGTGATAAAGAGTTGTGATTAATGAAATTTTCTTGTCGGGATATCTGGATTGATTCATCGGTTCGACGTAAATAGATGCTTTACATTTACAACGAATTCCAACCCGGGTTCGAGATACAGTAAAATTCCTCTAATCAGGCATCAGTGTCAAGGCTAACCATGAAAACTTCGCCTCTTCAGATATTATCTTACGTGAAATCCCCACCCCAACAACCCCGTTTCTACCGACCGAGTCGGTAGAAAAACTCCCGGAAACTCTGTGATCAAATACGTACTTGTTGCCAGTTCAGTTTATTGCTTTCGACTGAGGCAGTATAATTCTAACAATGTGCAATTTATTTTAGCATAAATATGCTTTAGCTATGATTAAATTGGAAAAAACGTTACAAAAAAGTGGTTGCGCATGCGCGGTAGCCATGTACGAAAAAGAAGACTATGTTATACAGTACATTACATAGGTTTGTCGGGAGGACCTAAAGCATATTTATGTTCCTGAATTTTAGCAGAAGGCTCTAAACGAAATTAATGTAATGATTTACTATTAGTCTAGATTACGTTTCATTTTCACCTCTTTATATTTTTTTCGATATGCATCCGATAATCCGGAATATTTGGTGATCCGATATGCTTCAAGTCTCTGACGTGCCGGATTAAAAGAAGTTTTCTGTATACAGCAATTTATCCAAAATTCCCGAGAAAACCCTATTTTTTCCACGATTACTGTTTTTGCTTTGTCATTATATGTCGCATGTCTAATTACTTATAAAACGCGTACCTCGAAGGCTAGTAACGCAATACGTAAGCGCTACGATTTTCTTCGAGCGATTTCTTCCACAAAACCATAATAATAATGATTCTGGAACATGGTCATTCAAATTAGACGAAGTATTTTTTTTTTACCACATTTTACCAAAATCGGATCATTTTTGACCGTACTCGACAGCCAACATAAATCGGAAATATATATTTATATATAAATTTGAAAAACCGTTATTTTTCTGAACCCCCTAGAGAGGGAGGTATGAATGCACTAAAACTCCTGGAATGTGAGTTTGATTTTTACTAGGGGAATTAACATTTAGATATTTCGTCCCAAAAAAAGTCTCTTATTAACAACATTAAAATTTAAAAAATTATATTAAAAAGTAAAAAATGGGGGATTTTATTTTATATTGTATCTACTACAATCTTATTAAATTTTATTTAGGCACATGGCAGCTTACAATATTTGAGGAACTAAGAGATGACTTATTTGAAATATTACTACGAGCGTGTGTTTTCTACTACCTTAAAAAGTCTAACGTATTTTATGAGACAAATTGATACAGTAGCCGTATTAATAGTTAAATATTCTATTCTCCAAAATGTTTCTCATTGAGATAAGGAGGTTCGACAAGATAAAACTTATTTGATTTAATTTCAGGAGTCTATCACATGGGCCACTCCAACTATATCATCTATAGTCTCAAGAAGATGTAAATGTGATAAGGATATTAAAAGGTAAAGACGCCATAGAAATACCGAGTAACATTAAACAATTATAGGTAAATAAAAAGGAGAATTATGGCAGTTACAATATTCCAATAAATCTTATTTAAACATTTATAACAAACAGGAGTTTTCCACTTTAAGACATTTTTTGTCATTTCATGTTATTTTGCGTATCTCTTAAGGAGTAATATTGAATAGACTTAATTTATTTTTATTTTTTTTAATTGCGAGTTAATTTTGATCATTGAGCTAAAGAGTATTTTTTTTTAATTAGTAAAGATTTTTTTAAAAACATATGAAGGTATGAAAACTTACTTTGAAGTGAAATAAAAGCACCAGCAACTTACCTTCCTCTGTGGGAAGTTCTGAAACAAAAACAAAAAACTATTAGTAGAGCCATTAAAATGCAACAAAAAACAACATTAAGTAAGTAATAGCTTAAAAGTAATAATTAGGTGAATGCTAGTAATTTTAGGCTACCTAAAATAACATATAATTCCTAACCCATCGCCAGAACACTTATATGCAATGGCCCAACTAGTTGTCCCAAATAAATGTAAAATAATTTCCTTTGTAATAATTATTAAGATGATCCTTTATTTCCTTTGTAATAATTATTAAGATGATCCTTTATTTCCTTTGTAATAATTATTAAGGTGATCCTTTATTTCCTTTGTAATAATTATTAAGATGATCCTTTACTTCAATCTTCGAATTTTCGTTATATGCGGAAGATCAAAAAGTAGAAACTTCACTAAAAAGTTTCACAAACTTTATTTTTCTCTACATCGCAGTACCCTTTTGGTGCCCCTTCAAGAGAAATTAACTTAAAGTATAACCTATACAATTGCAATACCTACGATAGATAATACATAGGAGAATCAACTACTTCGAAAACGAACTAAACAGCATGCTCAATATATTGATAAAGGACAAAATAAAAAGTAGTTTATTAATATGTTAACATTAGGGTGGTGTTTATGTTGAAGTCTATATTTCTTGTAAAAATTAATTTTTAAGATATGACATATCGATTATCGATCAGCTGATTGTTTTCCATTATATTGGATTCTTTCAGACCAGGAACAGTCTGAACGTGGCCCTTGTAGTGTATGATTCCGCTCCTCAAGTTGAGGATGTAAGCTGTTTTATAGTTATAATAATCCTCAAGAGGCACCAATAGTAAAGTTTGAGGAAATTTTTAGTAAATTTCTCATTTTTTGACCTTTTGCCGATAACGAAAATGTGAAACTTCCTTTAATTAAACTGTCTCAAAACGTTAAAATATCAAGCAACTAGATTTTGGCCAATGGGCATTTTTCCTTTAGTTCTTACTTGTCATCTAACCATGAACATAAGAATTATAAAAAATACTTAGTGGATTATATTATTGTCAAATAGACATATTTTGAAAAAAAAAAAAAAAAAAGTTCTCCGACATGTTTCATCAAACATATTTTTGGTTGTAATTTTCTCCGAGACGTTTGATGTATTATCGTACCCCAAATGTGTTCAGAGATGACTGAGAAAACTGTTGTAACATATCATGACAGCTCTGACAGAATCGATTATTGCTTATAACATATTTTTGATTTGGATACAAAGGGATAAAATGTATTATTTTACTTTTTGATAGCATTGTACATTATAACGTGAGTATTTTAGAAGTCGACAATTATTTTTAACGTGTTTCTTAATTTTGTGGGAGATAATTTTTTTAATAATCGCAAGAATTCTTCTATAAAACTACGTTACAATTGTTACATCCAATTTTATCACTTCTTAATCGTTTAAATGTAGATAATATTAGAATTTCTTATCACAAGTTATTTTTACGACTTGATTAAATTCCTAGGCAACATCAGGACACGCGCCCCTTGTGGAGCCAATCTTCTTTGGCAGACATCCCCATGTTCCTCTCTCTTATACATCTGCGCCAACCTGTCACCCAGTTAGTGTTACACCGGTGCTTTTCCGCTCTTCTAATCTACTAATGATGGGCGTTTTAAGCTAGCAAAAATACATCCATATATAAATAGATTTCGTAAAATAAATGGTATTTCAACCCCCTTTTAACATTTCCAACATTCACTCTTAGTAGAATTACAAAAACTTTCTATGAGCGGTTGAGATTGTAAGAGGTGCCAATGGAGGATTTTTTATTTTTTGTTTACATTCGGTTGAAAATAGCCAATAGATGGTAGCATTAATATACAGTCACCCACAACCTACTCGCAGAAACTGCGTTATAAGACATTTGGAAAGCTTACAATAGAAAAGTTAATGTTTTGCCCTAATCTTTTGTAAAAAATGTAAAGGAGTGTAAAATGTAAATTGGAATCTCAAAGGGAAGCAAGATCTGAGGCGCCATAAAAGGAAACGGGCAGTCCCTAAGAGGAAATTGCGCCAATTTCTCCGACTGAGATACCCCTATCAAAAATCGCTTTAATAGATATGGGAAATTTAATAGGCTTTCGATTAGATGCATTCCATTCATTTAGATTTCCCAAGCGGTTTCGAGATATGCATGAATATATATCCAAAAATCTCGTATTTCCATTTTCCTCGACAACGGTTATAGATATGGGTTTGGAAATGGTTTCATTAGATTCCCCCATGTCCAATTACTTAGAAAACGTGTACCTTTAAGTTTAGTAAAGCAAAAACCTAAGCGATACGATTTGTTTCGAATTTCTCTCGAAAACCATGTTCAGGTCATACGAAGTTACTTTTACACAAATTCCATTCAATCAGTCTGTTTTTCTAATCAGGGAGCGAAGAGTCAAATATATATTTGTACACATACATACATAGCCATGAACAAATGTGAACGATCATTATTTAAAGGTTTTCAAACGTTTTAAGGTCGATTCACGCTAGACCGTGTCGGGTCCGGGCCGGCCCACGGTGAAGCAATCACACACGCAAAAAACACGGACCCGGCCCGGTGTAGCGTGAACGAGTCCATTGTAAATACTGGTGGGATTGTTTCACCATGTCCCGGCCGGCCCGGACCCGACACGGTCTAGCGTGAATCAACCTTTAGTCTGCATTTCAGGATTGCGTCATAAGTTTAACCTCATAAGCGCATTTCCTCAGGGAGGAAACGCGCTAAAATGAAGTAGCGCATGTTAGAAATAGAACTTTTCGATCAACACTTGCATTCTCAACCTATCCTATATGAATCTTTCACTATCTCCTCATATGATCAATTCATCAAATTAAGATTAATACGATTATTTAGACCCTTTTTATTACTAATCATATGTATACAGATTGTAAATATTCAAAAATAAAAAAAATAAAATGAAAAAATTACGAATATGATTTATTTAAAAGAATATTGAATTTCTCAAATTCTATCTTTATCTTCGTGCATCCAATTTACAACCATCCTCCCCTTCCACCCACATTATAGAGGCACGAAATGTTTTGCTCATTTAAATTGACAGACTTCTGTTTAAAAATATTTATTGCCCTTTATAACAATAATAACTCAAAAACTTCAGAACAATTGTCGAAAGCTTTACCACCTCAACCGCATCAGAAATATATATTCAATATATACATGACGGGCCGCCTCATTTTTAATTAGTCGCTTTTCTGATTATATGACTGGCTGTAGTTGTAAGTATGAGATAATGAAGATGATATCTCTAAAAGAGAAAGATCCGACATTCGTAGCTGGAAATACAATGGAGAGAGGTCATAGAGATAATCGAAGCCCTGTCACTATCACTATTGTTCTGCTACATCGGTTAGCAAGAGCAGGACAACTAGACAAGTAGCTTTAGAATCATCTATACAAGATACTTCTAGTCGAACTTCAATCCAAACATTTACAAACTTAAGTATTACAATAACAATTGGAGAAGGATTCAATAACAATAAACAAAATAAAACATCTGATACTTCTTCCTGAAGGAAAAAAGAAAATGTTAGCATTAAGGAGAGTAAAATCTGAAGCGGATATATTCGGAATTTGTGGTCCTTCAGGGACTATTTTTAGGACCCACTTTTTCAAAGAGGCCTTTGCCGAATCTGGAAATCTTTCAACTTGTACGTCATAGGGTTGACTCAGTAAGCTTAAAAGGTATTCCAACTCGATTTTTAAAATTAATTTTAAAGGGTCTGTCTGTAGTTAAGCCCGTTTTAAACGACAAATGCTAAAAAACAAGTCAATATTAATATAGATGAGACGGTAAACTTAAGAAGTCAATTAACTGACTATTTATAATTTAACATTATGTCAAACATTTAATATATAAGTTACAGCACGAAAATAAAAATAAAAACATTGCATCGTGTTTGTTCCCCCAAGAAATGCTATGTAGTTCCATTTCCATGTATACATCATCACAAAAGACCCTCATCTTATGAGTGAAGCCTGTCAGGTCTCTATCACTATCCGCCACATCTTAAAGAATTGCTCGACATTCGATAGACACTTCGGAATTTATGATACGGGACGAATTCCATGAGCACTCTTTCATGACTCTTCAGCTCAGATGGAAAATTCTGGGTAAAGAGAATTCTGGAGCCTGGATAAAGAAAGTGCCTAAATCACAAATCCCCATACCCAATAACAATAAAAAAATAATACGTGTAATTAGGCATAGAGATAAAATTAGTCCCATAGATAATATAAATAAAAGTAAATATACCGTCACCTACAAACATTACGACAAAATCAACATGATTTATAGAAACAAACATAAGGCTTACGTAATAAATAAACCCACAATTACAAATATTTTTGGAAGACAGTTACCACATGGCGTCTCCTTCAGGTTGCCATATACATAAATACATCCAAAAGACAATGTATTTTATAAGTTGAAAAAAAAAATTATCTTCGCCTGTATTTATATAAACCAATTAAAAAACTATATAAATCAATCATTAATCTTCCTGTCCAATGGATATAAGTTAGCTAATATGAGACTTGTAACCAGTTTTGTCGGGGACCCCACCGACCCTCAAGAGCTAGCACGATCAGTCGTAATGTTTCACTTTTTTTTAAAACAGACATTTTTCTAAAAAAAAACAAAAAAAAAAACGAATGCGTTATAGCTGAAGAATGAACAATGCATCGAAGCAAGGTTTCTGAAAAATAGGCACATCATTAAGTAGAATGCATGGAAACCGAACGAAAATGTTTTCTCATTACCGGATAAGGACAAGCATTAAACTTCTAACTGCGGCCGAAGTAGAAATCGGGTTGTGCTTATGTAAAATTTTGCGGGCCACGATACCCTATTTTTAGGGCCACGGCGATCTATTTTTTAGACGTTTGTTTTATGTTGAAAAAGGCTTAATCCCCGCCTAGACAATTCACATTTCCAATGTAAATAATCTATAAAATGCTTATTTTACAAAAAAATACAAATATAAAATATGCCCGCGGTTAGAGCGTTAATTATTTTACATCTACAATTGATTGTCTCAGAAAACAAAGTCAGTCACGCAGGAGCTGCATAACTAAGCACTTTCCTCAGAATTTGGGTAGTGTAGACTGCTTTCCAAAACAATTTGCTTAAAATATCCTACATAAATAAAATAAAAACATGAATAGTTCTCTTTTAAATTTGTAATGAGTAACTGATCAATTATTAATTTGCTTCCAGAGTTATGTTTACACATGGTACCTATTGCACTACGTAATAAATACAAAAAACCTCATATTATCGTATTTTGATCTAAGGCAGGAACAGGATACAGTCACTCTAGTGGTAGAAAGCGCTCCTTGCGGCGGCTTGGTGAACCTACGTCTGGCGGGCTTTGCTATTGAAATATATTACAAATTAAACCCCCGCTTTCCGATTGACCGATTCAGCTCATTTTTATAACACTTCCTTATTCCTCATCCTTGTTGGTATTATTATAACACTTCTTTCACATGAGTTACCCACGACGTATACCGCGTTTCGTTACAATACAGCAGAAATTACGACCGGTATGAGTATATTAGGAATTTGGGTCCGGAGTAAACCCCCCCTTCTAATGAACCGATTTAGTTTATTTTTACAACACATATTTACCTGTAGATTACCACTACGAATACCGAGTTTCGTCGAAATATACCAAAAATCACGGCTGGTAGTGGCGAATTGGTATTGTGGGTCCGGAGTAAACCCCCCCCCCTCCTAATGAACCGATTTAGTTTATTTTTACAACACATATTTACCTGTGGATTACCACTACGAATACCGAGTTTTGTCGAAATATACCAAAAATCACGGCTGGTAGTGGCGAATTTGTATTGTGGGTCCGGAGTAAACCCCCCCTTCTAATGAACCGATTTAGTTCATTTTTATATCTCACTTTTCCCTCTATATTATCCCTAGAATTATCTAAAATGAGATTGCGCTGTTGGAAGTAGACGATGTACAAGGATGTGACATTGTTCTAGAGATATCATTAAACCCCAAGTAAATAAGATGATTAGCAGACAGGCGTTTCAAGATGAAGAAAAAATCGTCGTAGACAGAAATTTCTAAAAATATAAGTAAGAATTCCAGGAAAAAGGCGGAGAAATTCTAAAAAGAAGATTATTGAGACTATAGATAAATGTTTTGATTCATTCATAGATATATATAGAAGGTGTTGAGTTTTGATAGGAGAGGATTGCCCAAGAGAATCCGAAAAGATCTGGGTCACTGGTAGCGCATAGAATCCGAGGCCATCTCCTAGTCCTTCGTAGTGACGCTATACTCATCCTAATCCTATGCTAAGGAGATCGGTACTCTTAAACTTCAAAGACATTTTAGTTTGAATAATATCTGAAACAACTAATATAATATACGAAGGTAGGAATTGTCAGGGTTTGTAATTTCTTATAAAACTACATTTTACATGTGAAAAAGGCTTTATTGTGTGCCAACGTTTTGGCTTGAATTTCGAGCCTTCATCAGGGCGATGAGAAGACCGAGAACTAGGCCTCACGAATGCGGGAAATGATCATCGCCCTGATGAAGACTTGAATTTCAAGCCAAAACGTTGGCACACAATAAAACCATTTTCACATGTAGAATGTAGTTTTTTTTTTTTTTTTTAAGAAAAAAAGAAATTATATTATTTAGAGTCAACGATCTCCTCTCAATAATATAATATACGTGTGCATTGATTATGATGAAATTCCGCGCAAAAGCAATGGTATAATCAAGTTCGTTAACAGAAAGTACCAGGTAAGAGAAAGCCAACGGGAAAGAGGACCTTTTAAAAAGAAAAAAAAAATCGTAATCTGTATCAAGTTCTGTTCGATGATAACTAGACTTGGGAAATGATCAAAACAATATTTTAGGTAAATTGTAGTACTGGCCCAAAATACTAATGACAGGACTTTATGTTAGTAACTCTACTCATCTTCTAGTAATGCGTTTCATAGACTTTTGCGTATTTCCTTAATACGCAAATGTCGATGACACGCCAACATACCTAATATCGTCGATACAAATGTGAAGTATCGAATGTAAAAAAGTGGTTTGATACCTTATAGATGACTCTATATAAATTATAGACTATATCTTATTATATATTTTAATTAGAGTTAATGCACATAGTGATTTGCTCTCCGAAACCAGCTGTGAGCAAACAAAATCAATGACCATTAAAAGTAAAAAACTTTAAAATGTAAGATTCAAGTAAAACAATTTTCGAACATACGTAAAAAATACAGAATATAGCATTTGAAAAATGGAACGAAAATCAAACAAAACAAAACAATACATAAAATTCAAAATAAAACACAAAACTATAAAATTCAAAATAAAACAGGATAAATAAAATAATAACTCGTAAACGACGAATATATACGCAATGAATTAGTTGTAATCGCCGAGGTATGAGGTACTTCCTACGTCCTTTCTGTAGAATGGAATAATTTTTTTTATTATTAATATTTATCTCATCTTGATCTCTGTCCTTTCTAAAAGATTTTGTATCCTACAGATAATCTGCCCACCAAAAGAAGTTTAATATTATTTGTTATTTTATTTATAATAAGAATATTATAAAGTCTTAAAATAGTCAATATTAAACACCCTAGAGACAAGAAGAAATTTCCACTAGCTTCATGGCCTATATGTATTTGAGTAAATAATACGAATCCGACTATTTTGTACATTTCTATGTGTTGAACTAGGCAGGAATGAAAGACAATAACTAGCTTTTGCGGTCATGTCCTGATTACAAGCTCCTTTGTGCGATGCGTTGACGTTGGTCCCTAGAGTGACGTAGTATTACTCAGTACAATTATCTTATCACTAGATCTAAAGAATTGTATTATTCGACAATACAGTAATCAACCTTTTGCAATCTTTATATAATGTATTATATGCTGTACGACACTGCAATTCGGAATTAATTAATTATTTAAAACAACCCTTTGATTCATTTGCTGTAGAAATACGCTACCCTTGTACTTAATGACTCAATATCTAACTTCAAATTGAACAAAAATTGGAGAAATAGAAGAATTGTGAAATCTTATTGCACCAATCCCCATTGTTTTAGTAAAAACTATAAAATCGCTCACAATAACAAAAAACGTTCACAAAATATTGGTTAAAAACATGATAAAATTATTATTTAGAATTGTAATGCGACACTGAAATTGCCAAAAGTACATATTAACATTTTGTTTCACGGCTCATCTACAACTAGGCCATTTTGCCAGGGTATCTACATGTTACCATCCTTTCTGAATTCTTTGAATAGAGCCATCTTGCCTTAGACGGGACTCGAACCTGCACCCACGCGAGAATACCACATCCGCCGGACCACGGGGAGGCCCCCCGTATAATAAAATAATTATTTTTAGACAAATGATAATACTAGAATGAGCAATTGTTAGATTATCACTCAAGCCTCGGTGAGATAAAAGACCCTTTATTTGTACTCAAAGAAATGCCAAGCGCGAATCGAACTCAATCTCTAAGGGCCTGAATGCTCAGGTTCACTCTTTAAAACAGAAAATATGATTAAAAATTACACCCAAAGGCAACCTAACATTTTTCAGTTTTGGTCACTAAATTGAATGCTTACAGTCCCCTGCCGCTGGTCGATTAATTAACAACACATCCTTTAAAAAAAATTATATTTTAATGCATTAGGGAGATCAAGCTTGCTGAAAAAATACAGAGTCCACTTCCATAGCGAGTATAGTATGAGGACAAACTATAGAATTAATTCTGTTTTTAGTTGCCAACTTGTACTGATCGAGATGTGATTTTCCCTATTTCTTTTAAATATAATTATGCGTGATTACTGGGGTGGGAACTCACATGTAAAAGGAAACAAGTTGATATGTATGATGGTTGATGATGAGAGCACAGTTGAACTATTCAAAGAGTAAAACTCTTCAAATAAGAGTCCGGTGATCACAGAATGTGCAAGGTATTACATTATTTATTTAGCGTTTCGAGTTACGAAATTCTAGATAACTATTCCTTCCGATAATTGCTTCACGGTTTAAGGAAAGCTGTGACGTAAACTCGGTTAGAGTAACCTTTCCTGGTAGAAATCTGGCTCGCGGTTTCTGAGGTTCTACTAATTTTCAGAATTTATAGTGAAACCCAATTCAGGCAGTTTCTTTTTACTGAAAATCTAAGCCATTGTCGCAGAGATATTCCATAAGTTAGGATTTGTTTTTGTTTTTTTAAGCGAGCATATACACAGAGTTTAAAATACTCCACGCGTTTCGGGCGGGATTCGAACACTTCCACTCTACCAAAGGGAGATCCAACAGCTAGTTATACAGAAATTCTGTATTAAAGCCTAATTATCACAAAGGATAGCATGACAATTATTTTCTTTAATATAAAAAACAGTGGAGTACGACTAATCAGAACTAATTTGAACCGATCCCAATTAGGGTCAGCGAATTAGGTGG
The DNA here is from genome assembly GCA_946811695.1 of Gonocerus acuteangulatus. Taxonomy (NCBI): domain Eukaryota; kingdom Metazoa; phylum Arthropoda; class Insecta; order Hemiptera; family Coreidae; genus Gonocerus; species Gonocerus acuteangulatus. The sequence continues at coordinate 19,579,642 of OX328123.1, read as the reverse complement.
AATTTTCTCATATGATGCCATAAATTGACTTTATGGGAACTAGAAGGGTCTTATGAGGTATTCTAGTACACTGCAATTTAAAATACACTGTAATGTGACTATGATCGGAGATGAAATCAATAACGGGCAACCGCCCGATGCTATGCCTGTTACGTTGTGCGATTGGCAAGGCAATGCTTCTTCGAGCAGTTTTAGTTCCTCGTCAGAAGAATTGATCCCTGACGAAATAAATCTCTTAAAAATTTTCTATTTACGTTTTCGATAAAAGCTGTGCACAAAATGGATTCTACATATCGCACTAGTATTTCTAAAGTGACACAACTAATAAAAACAATTGAAAATTTGCCTATGTATGAGGCATAGCATTAAGACGGGAAGAGTGACACAAGTGCCCTCTGGTGTAAAAGCTTTGAGTGGTGATAGTCATGACTGAAAAACACCGATTTTTGAATTGTCACTTTAGAAATACTACTGCGATATGTGAGTAAATTCAATTTTTTTTTTTTTTTTTTTTTTTTTTTTTTTAATTTTAAGTAAGACTGTAATTTGGATTTCTATTTAGACAGAAAAATTGTGGAAAAAAGTTTACAGTTTCTTAAATGTAAATTAAACAAACGGCATAACTTGAAAAACTTGTCTTCAATACTTTTCCTATTTCTAATATATATATATATATATCCGAATATATACTTTTCCTATTTCTAATATATATATATATATATATATATATATATATATATATTTATATATATATATATATATATATATATATATATATATATATATATACCAGGTATATGAGTATGGATTGCGGATTTCACCACTTGGCAGCGCCACTCGTATATGCGTGCCATACAGAATTTGACGCAAACTGACTTTTATTCTTCCATTGTTGTGCTTCAACGCCATATTGGTTCTACATTGTCAGACTGATAGCATCATTGTTTATTTCGCGCTTGAAAATGTCGATTTTTGTGCCTAAAAAGTGTGATTTGCGGGGATCGCTACGATTTTGTTTCCTTTTGGAGAAAACAGCAGCTGAAAGTCATCGAATGCTTGTTCAAGCTTACGGCAGTCATGCTCCATCGCAAGACACCTGTGAACGCTGGTTCCGACGCTTCAGAAGTGGTGATTTCGACATCAGTGACAAGGAACATGGAAAACCCCCGAAAACGTTTGAAGATGCCGAATTGCAAGCATTGCTGGACGAAGACGACACCTAAACTCAACAAAAACTCGCAGAACAGTTAAATGTGACACAATCAGCCGTTTCCTTACGTTTGAAGGCCATGGGAAAGATCCAGAAGGTCGGAAAATGGGTGCCGCATGAATTGAACGAAAGACAGCAAGAAAACCGAAAAACCATTTGCGAAATGCTGCTTCAAAGATACCATTTCTGCACTTGGCTGGGATATGTTGCCCCACCCGCCCTACTCACCAGACTTGGCCCCTTCCGACTACTACTTGTTTTCATCGATGGGACACGAACTTTCCAATTGGAGCTTCAGTTCTTACGAAGATGTGAAAAAATGGCTCGATGACTGGTTCGCATCCAAAAAGGAGGAATGGTACTGGCGCGGTATCCATAAATTGCCAGAAAGATGGGAAAAATGTGTAGCTAGCAATGGCGCATACTTTGAACAAATCAATTATTATCATTTCCCGAGAATTAATGTGTTTTTTTCGAGAAAAAAATCCGCAATCCATACTCATACACCTGGTATATATATATATATATATCTTTACCAATACTAAGGCGGTGTAAAACAATCAAACATTTACAGGGTATTACAAGAACTAATAAATAAATAAATTAATTAAATTAGATAATGTTTAAAAAAAAAATAAGAGTTCGGGCAATGGTAACCTTCTAGTTTCTTGCCCTAAAACACAAACAAACAACAACTTTTCCTATTTCAGATCAAATGTTTTCTTCCCCAGTTCTTCTCGGCGTAGCGTGACTACCTTATATAGAAAGAATGGTATTGGATTTTTGAAGTGAGGAAGAATTTGACTTTTGAATATGTGCGTATTGAGATAGTAGAAGGTATTCTATAGAGAGCTGGTACTGAAAGGCCCGTAAGGCTATTCTATAGAGAAGGATGAGGGAGGGCCTCGCTGTGGTTTCTATTATACCAGGCAAGGATAGCCGGCAAGAAAGGGCTTAAGCAGAGCAGCCATTCCACTTTCAAAACCTCAACCTCATATAGACCAGTAGAACTTATTCAACGAGTTCAAAGCATTGTTATGAAGGTTCTAAGCATTTCATTCTTCCTTGCATTTTGAAGCAGCAAACCTATTTACAGATATATAAACTATATGGAAAAATCTGCTAAATATTTCCTCTCCTCTAGACGCTTGCTGATGTTGACCACTAGACGGAAATTAAACGACCAAACGTATTTAAAAATATATATTTTTAAGAGTAAGTACATCCATGTGTATATATCGGAAAACACACACACCCGTAAACATTTGTGTTCGGACCATTTTTTGGGTAAGTAGTCGTTCTATAAGTATTTGATGTTATAATGAGTCTCATTTGAGTCACCATTCGCTCATTCTCTTGAAAAGTAAAATCGATTTTTTTTTCAAAGGGACAGAATAACGAGTGACCGGCCATTTTATTCTGTTATACCAAACGTATAGGTAATGTTTGATATCCAGTGATTGATACAATGGAAATGAATTTTGCATATATATATCGTCGTTCAAATTTCACAACCGCGTAAGTCGATATTTAGCGAAATTGAGTTATTGGTATCTTTAGAATCCTTATTATCTCCCGGACATGATGGTGATAGATTTAAAAAAAAAAAAAATTGAACGCGCTAAAATTGACTATTACTTCCGCGTAAAACAAACTGATTTCAAAAGATCGAGCATAACCGCGTATCTCTCTCTCTATTTTAGGACATTCAGACAAGGTTTTTCGTTTAAATGTTACCGAAAATATGTCTTAAGTCGGAAATCCTCATAAGTTGCAAGTTATTGTTATTATTATTGGCTTTATGCATCGCTTCTTTGGCGAATTGCATTTTTCCAAGTTAAAGGTCATTACAGTTTTATTGCCCTCCTGAAAAGTTAGGAAATTGACTTACGCGGTTGTGAAATTTGAGTGACAATATGGTATTAATCATTTTTCAAAACCAGACGAAGATTATGATTATAATTATTTAATTATAACGTCCACTTATGAATAAGACACATTTATAGGAGTGGTTATCTATAGGCTGCCACTCTTGTCTAGCAAGGCTAGGGCTGATGCCTTTTCTTTTTTGAAAAGAAAAGATTCTGAGCCCAGTCCAACCACAACCCTAGACAGGGCGTGGTAACGCCTTAGCATTCGCGGCGACCAACAACTTTCCTCCTTTCCTTTTGGCTTACAACATAAACAAGCGTCATACCCCTTTAGCCTTGAGTATTCAACCAGAATGCTTCACATACAGAAGAACAAGGGCATTTAAACGTAAACTAATATTGTAGGGTGATGACTAATGTATAGTCACTCACTCTTTAGTGATTATTAGAATGATTCTGCTTTGATAACATTTGGTTTAAAAAGTAACTTATAGTTGAATAATTTGAGAAATTCGATACCAAGAGAAGCAAATGTAATAGATTGAACTGAGCGGAGCTTGGGCTTAATAGTTGAGAAGCTGTGGTTTCTATTTTGTCAACTTTCACAGCTACTAGAACCAGCCTATCAAGAGGTTCCTCAAAATAGCCTTCATATATTAAAGAATCCTAAGGTAAGTAGTTGCCTATCGGTTGGAATGTTTGGAGGATATTTACATTTGCAGGAATGTAAATTCATTTATAATATTAAACTGAAGGGAGACAATATTGCTTGGAGATTCCCGAAAGGATAGCCGTGCATGAAATAGTGAGTAGCCTATTATAGATATGTGTAGGAATAGAGGATATGAAACAGTAGAATAGCTGGTGAATCGCCAACTTGGTAGAGAGCGACAGATTAAATATCTACCTAACACCTGAAGCAAGTTGCATGCTTTCCACTATATCAAGTGGCTGGTTTTGAATAAGAGAAGGTCCGAGGATTATTCATTAAAACCAACATAAACCCAGGAGGACCTTCAAGTATAATTTTAGAAAAGTAAAAAAAAAAAAATCTCTACCACGGAGGAAAATATTTTTTAATATAAAAATCGGCCTTTTGCGCATTCTTGAAATTCCTGCTCACTCCGAAATTATGTAGGAAATGGAGATTTCTTTAGTCACGTAAATCGAAAAATCTTTTCACGAAGGCTAAAAACAATAGGCGAAACTTGAAAAGCTTCTAGGCTCCTATTAGCCCGAAACCCTACTCATAGCTGTATGCACAAACACATCCTAATAACTAGGGGTCCAATTTATTTTAAAACTGTTAATTTGAAAATCAAGAATTTTCGGCTAACGTTGAGAATAGTTATAAAACACAATACTGCAATAAATTTAAAGATACAAGTATCCCAACAAAAATAAATAATATAAAAAAAAAAAAACGTTTAAATCTCCCTATTCTATAAGATTATATTCCGAGCAAAGGTACCTATAGATTGGAAAGGGCTCGATATAACAGGATTTTGACGATCTAATACATCATAAAGGCAAGTCATTCAATGCCATTCATGAATGATAAAAAAGTCCGACTCGCAGGAGCTGCATCATCTTAGCGCGGCTCCGTTCATATCCCTATTGTCATTTGAAAAGCTTAGAATAGAAACAGATAATATTTTGTTCGGCCTTTGTACAAAGGGGTTTATGACTTTACCTGGTCGGGTCCGCCAGACCCCAGAATCCTCTTCTAGAGATACTTATTTCATACGTTTCAATGCATTGAAAAATATCAAAGTTTTTTACATTTTCTTGTGTTCCTCTACTATAGTAATAATTCTACAAATAAAATCAATTAAAAAATAAAATAAAAAACCAACAGCATAAAGGCAATTGAAAATATTCAAAAGACGTCATCGAATCTCTTTCTCTTGGCAAGCTATATTTCTAACAATGAATTGTTTTTTTTATTTTACTTAATCTGTTTTATTGTCCAATACATTATCCAACTATAAGCAATTAAAAAATACCAAGGAATAAAAACAGACAAAAAGAACCGTTCGAATAAACGAAATCAATTACTTCAAAGTTTAAGCACTTATTTCTCCGATTGACATCGCTTATTCAAAACTTTCTTCAGAACCTTTTTTGTTGACCATTTAGTAAGCTTTCGAATGGTAACCTTTCGCTTCCCAAGATTTTCAACCGAAGTTCATACGAAGTTCCCAAAACTTTTCATGTCTGTTAAAAAAATATTTTATCCTAACCCTTCCTTATCTCAAAACGTAACCAAAATTTCAACATAGTAGTTTTGATGAAATTCGAACATGCAGAAAATATTTCAACTGAATCCCATGATTTTAAGTATCCAAACCAAAATCGTTATTCAACAACTATTTTTCCAATTTTCTCGAAAACGGTTAAAGCTATCGTCTTAAAAATGGTTTCATTCGTTTTCCTAGGTCAAAAAGCTTATAAAACGAGTACTTACAAGCATATGAAGTAAGCGGAACGATTTTTTTCGCGCGACATTCGCTCCAAAAACCATGTTCCGGTGGGCGGATTCTGTTGGTTAACGAACTTGACTTTTCAAATTAGGCGAAAGATTTTTGTACGAAATTTCATCAAAATCGGACCATTTTTGAGCTGTCAGGCCCGCAAACAGACAAATATAAATATATATATATATATATATATATATATATATATATATATATATATAAAATCAGTCCCGTAACAGGCCACAAGGGCCCAGAGGGGCAGATACAGTAGAGGCATCTGATTCTTGACCATACGGCACAGTAGGGAGATAGTGTGGTCCATAGTATGCTCCGGCCGCCTGATTTTTCCCTTGCTGCTTCGACTGCTAGAGTCATTAGCACCAAGGTACCCATTGATAAATTAATGAAAGGCTGGGTTGGCCTAGGGACGATCTGGGACCCCAAATCTAACCCTCGAACGACGACACTAGAAGAACAAATCTTTAGTGCGCGCTCGGGTTTTGAACCTGGTCCTCCAGTTCATTAGCCGAGTGGTCTACCTCTGAGCTAACCTCGTCCCCACATATATATATATATATATATATATACAAATTTGAACCACCGTCATTTTCGGTCTCTAGGGGTTCTGAAACGCAAAATTTTCTAGTCGGAACTTCCGGATTGTTTCATGAGATCAACCTTATAAGCGGAGTTCCTCCCTATGAAGGGAGGGCAGAACCGCGCTAAAATGGTTTTCCAGAACAACTGCCAACAATATATTTTATATTCAAGATTAAGATCCACAATAGAATAAATCCCATTTTCATTTTGTCACATTAAATATTGCCTTTAGTTCTATTGCGAATTTTAATCGTAAAAAAAAGGTATAGGCATTAAACGACTTGAGAAATGTTTAGTCCATAAATAACGGGGAAAATTATGAACGTATAACATAGGATCTAGAATGCAGCCACGAACCGAGTGAAGAAGCGCGAGGCACAAACCTCCTAATGTTTCTATTACTGTACTAAATTGATTTTATCCTAGTTCCAAAATTGATTAATCTCCAACTAATTCTGTTCTAAATAATACCCATTTAATATTAAGCAAAACGTAATCCTTCAAAGTCTGGCTAAAAAAGTTTCTTTTAGTCAATGACATCGCCTCATCGACAGTGCCTACCTATTTTTGTCGTCTTCGGTCTCAAACGGAAAAATAGTTTGCCTCGAATCATACTTGGGAGAGAAAGCAGGATCCAACCACCCAGATATCTTTCTATTTCCAAAATGGATATAGGCATCAGTATACAACAAACTATTCTGCTACTACTATCATGTAACATACTCCCTAAAACTAATGAGTTTTCAAGATGAATTCTTAATGTTTGATCAAGAACCTTGAAAATGGTAAGACTACAGACACCGAAGTTAAAAGAAATAATCTATTTCAAAGAAAATTAACGAGGTAAATAAGACCATAATTTTATTTTTACTTTCTTCACAAAGAAACTCTAAACGAAGACATCAAAGAAATATTCAAAGGAAAGAAGCTTTAACAAGGTTGGTTCAATTTTAATTAAAGTGCTCTCATAATAAATTTTTTTATAAACATTGATTTAAGGGAAGTTTATATTTCAAATTTCTCCCCTAAACGAATTAAAAGTCAGTAGTATCGAGAATTCAATAAAAACACAATTCGTTTAACCGGAAGATAAGTGGCATCTTGAAGCCTCAAGCATAAAGAATGGCAGTGTTGTAGAATACTGAAATCATAAGTAAACTAGACTACCTACCATAAACATTAAGATAAAATAATAAAAACTTTATAAATGAAGGTAGTAGCTGACTAACTAAAAGAGTATTAGGTCATTAAGTTTTGTTATAATGCTGTATATAAGTTATAACCATGGTTGTGGGTAAATTGTTAAGGGCTTCATAATATGGCGGAAAGCTTCCAAAAGAATTTATTTTTAGCTTGAAGGGTGAGAAGAAGTAAGGCAAGCAAGAAGACTAGTGAAGTGTAAGGATTTGCAGGATGTGGGTCAGGCTCTTCAACACCTTCCAGCCAACAATTCTCTATACTCAACCTATTTTATCTACCGTCGGTTCACTCATTAACAACTTGTACAAAAAAAAAACTAGTTTGCATTAATTAAAATATCTCTGCTTAGCTTTTTTTAATAAAAAAAAACCCTAAAGATTGCTGTTATGAAAACGTACCGACTCCTCTTTCTATAGCAACTTCCTACTCTCCATAATAAACCGAGACCAGCTCATGAAGTCCACTGTTGACGTAATCCAGAAATACTGACTAGAATTATGATTAGTCAGCCAAATCCTGGATATATGAAGTTCTATGAGGATACATAGGTCACAAAATTACTTGTTGATCATACTATTATATGTGTTAGGAAGTCAAGGAATGGTTGGAAAAATCTCTATTCCGATGTTCTTATGCTTTTTGGCTGCCTTCATTAGTTAAAACGTTGCGGATCATGCCGTTCGAAATATAGATTTTTCTAAAAATATTATGTTCTCTCCTAACCGAACCCCAAAAATTCTTTGAATTCTTATCTTCGACGGCTAACAATCTTCGTTTCATTATTATAAGTATGATATTTGTCCAGACCCACAACAGCACGCGCAAAAGTGATCCGATGTTCAATGGTTCTTTATCCACCATATTAAGTTTATTGGCCAGCAGACACAGCCTACAGATACAGGTGGGAAATAACCATGCAGTTTATCGTCCAGATTAAATCAAATCATAATCCTACAGGTACACTTTTTATGCCTCAATTGAAAAAAAAAACCATGAAAATAGCTTTATTTCCTCCAAATAAGGTGCAAAATCGACATTCCAAAAGAATGTTTTTAAGCGTAGAAATCAATGTCAAACGAATTGAACCGTGCGATTTCATAACCGCAATTTCGTTTGATTGAGGGTGGAAAACAAGTGTGGAGGAAACAGGTTTTCGACAACAGCAACGTTCTAACTCAGAAAGTCCTCACATAACGAACGAAATGTTCGTGTGATTGGAATAACTTCGGGTCAATTGTGAGAAAAAGGACAAATTGAAATGGTATTCTGTATTGAGCTTGTACTCATACGAAATAAAAAAGGAAATACGCCTAAAGATTTTTTTATCTTCAGATATGGATTATGAATGGGATGGAATAACCTAAGACATGACATGATACACGCGAATCATCACATCAGCATTGACGTGGACGTCAGCTTGGTTAAGGGTAGACCTGATATTTTAGTAAACTGTTAGATTTCAATATTTCTGCCATAGTTTCGCAAGAGAAAAAGTTAAGTATTTTCTAACGACAAATTTTATAAAATGTTTTTCCTGAACAATATAGAAATTAAAATTAATTCCTCTGTCCGCTGAAAGGTTCCTATTATCCTTTTAAAATTAAATAAATTAAAATTTACTTAATTCAGCATAACCCGCAAAAATGAATACATTATCCTGTTCCTGTTATCACGGCAGAAAATATTTTCTTAAGCTAGGTTGATCTTACTCCAAAGAATATTTCAAACGGTTTCGAATAAAAAACATTCAGGTTACTACGAACGAGTTTCGTCGAAAATGTATTATTCTCATTCCTGAATCACCTCTACAATGAACCTTTTTTGTATTTCCCATTTACATAAATAAATAACACGTACACCACTAGACTACATCAATAAAACTATAAGGAACACATTTTCTCCCATAATTATGTAAATAAATTGTGTTCATCAAATAACAATGAATATATTACAATAAATCCGTATTTATACTCAGAACAGTGAGTGTACAAAATCTAAAATTCCTATTTCTCTGAGTGATATCGCTTTATCAAAAATCTCGTAAGAACCATATGTGTAGGAAAAGTAAAAAGCTTTCAAACAGATGTATTACATTTACTACGATTTCCCAACCGGTTTCGAGATATTTAAAAGTATTTTCGAAAATCCCAAGACAATAGTTTTTTTCCGACTTTTTCACGAAAACGTTTATTATAGCCTTGGAAATTGTTTAATTTGATTCCTCGCGCCCAATTACTTTTAAAACTTGTACCTGGAAGCCTAGTAACGCAAAAACGTAAGCGTTAGATTTTTAGAAAATCGGACCATGTTTGAGCCACCTTGAGAGCGAACATGCACATGAAAATTTGAACCACCGACACTTTTGTGACCTATGGGTTCTGAAACGTGAACATAGGAAGTAAGCACTTCCGGACAGAGAGGAAACGTGTTAAAATTGATATATTTATGTGTGTATTTGTTTATGAGGCTTATTGAAATAAATGGAATAATACACAAAAAAACGAACTAAAACCAAATAGAAACGTAACAATGGAAATGAGCAAACATACACCGAAGTACACCTAATAAGGATGAACTAGGCCAGTAATTGGTAACTTCCTCTTAATCAAGCGGCTATGTGGGTTTTCAACTATATATATTCTACAGCATGGTTAACATTTTAATTAAAACATATTTTAACACATTACAATATAAATGAAAAATAATAAAAAAATTTGAAATGATTTTGTCTCAAACATAGCTATTATTTATTTTTTGATTCTTTAGTGTACAATTAATTTTCAAAACAATCTAGATATGAAACTTGAAGTTTTTAAATATCTATAATATAACAGGAAATTGAAATCATCAGCATTATTAAAAACTCAGTCATTCTTGCACGTATTCAGAAACAAAACAGAAATAGCTACAGCCGTTTTAAGGACAAACAAATAGGAAAGGAAACCAAAAATAACGTATATCAAATTTATTGTGCTATGAGCGACAAGGTATAACGGGAAATCAGGTCAACTTTTGAAGAAGAGAGTCAAACAATATGCTAAAAACCTTGACGAGACTGATAATAAAACTGCGTTGGTGGATCGTGTTATGAAAAATAATCACACTTTTAATTTTGAATCAGTTAAAAGTATTAGATAAAGAGAGCAATCCATAAAACCAGAAATAAACGAATATATATACAGGGTGTCCCAGTATATGTGTCCACCCCCTTTTCCTCCTAGAGTTGTTGGAATTTCGAAATGAAACTTGGTAGGTCTTAGTTATGTTGCATGAGGTTACTTTTGAAGGTTTAGTTGACTTTGTAACATTCTCCAGTTTTTCTCCAGCGCATCTAACTCTTGATTTTCCAATGGCGGTAGGTATTTTTTATGACGAATTCTGGTATAAAATTTAATTTTAAGAATAATTTATTCAGAGACATCTTTTGATCCGACGCACCGATTGCGCGTAAAACGCAAAAAACTGAAAAATATCGCCCTTTTCTAGACAAATTCCTATTTTTCACTGAAACCAAGCCTTGTACGTAAAAACACCCCAATGTAAACGTTGTAGCCTATTAATTTTCCTTTCAGATGACACCAAGATCAAAGTTGTAGATTGAATATTTAATGGGGTATTATGAGTGAAAACAAAGGCAAATTTTTTTTTTTAGTTTTATGATATAATAATTTCATAAGGAAAAATAAATTTATTCTGTTCTGTTTTATAATAATTTTTATATACTTTTTTTCATAAAGTAAATAAGTACTTTTTTTTATTGTTTATGTCAGCTACTTTTTTTTTTCTATTCAAATCGATTTTCTGAATTGTTACTTTTTAAAACTTTTAAGGTATATTTTTCATTCATAATATCCCGTTAAATATTAAACCTACAACTTTGATCTTGGTATCATCTGAAAGGAAAATTAATAGGCTACAACGTTTGTATCGAGGTGTTTTTACGTAAAAGGCTTGGTTTCAGTGATAAATAGGAATTTGTCTACAAAAGGGCGATATTTTTCAGTTCTTTTGCGTTTTACGCGCAAACGGTGCGTCGGATCAAAAGATGTCTCGGAATAAATTAGTCTTAAAATTAAATTTTATATCAGAATTTGTCATAAAAACTACCTGTCGCCATTAGAAAATCAAGAGTTAGATGCGCTGAAGAAAAACTGGAGAATGTTACAAAGTCAACTAAACCTTTAAAAGAAACCTCATGCAACATAACTAGGACCTACCAAGTTTCATTTCGAAATTCCAACAACTCTAGGAGGAAAAGGGGGTGGACACATATACTGGGACACCCTGTGTGTATATATATATATATGTAAATGACATTACATGACATAAAATGACTTCTTTAATAAAATGGCAATGGCTACTTTAAGGAGATCGACATTTACCCTAAAACAATCGATGTAATTCAGCTGATCTGCAGTAGCCATGATTGATCTTGACAGTCTACACGTGGCCCAACCTGCAGAAGGTTCTCTACGGTTAAGGGTGTAATTTGTATTTTAAGGACTCCTGAAGAGGTGTCAAAGAGACGTGAAACATTTAGAGCGAAGCAAAATAATGGTACAGTGAAGAAGTTTTTTATTTAAAAAAATATTGTCATCGTCTTATAATACAAAATCACACCGTGTACATAACATTCAAGAATAATTTCTCCTGTCCATAATTGAAAGGTATTAACCAATGGACACACGGAGAAGAAGTTTTTACAAGAAGATTGGTCAATTCTACTATTTTAATTAGATAGAATCCTAATGGTTGTAATTCATATATGAAGAAATTAAAATCGTAGCTAGTTGCTCAAACATAAGTAAATCCTATTAGTAATAGTAATTAAATAGGCTAGGTAAATTTAAGAAACTCTATTTGTTACAATAAACAATCTGGCAAGTTGAAGTTTCTAAATTGTAAAGGAATTAAAGTTAAATTGTCTGTTTAATCAGTGGAATGAATTGATTACACCAGTTCTCGTCCGATCACACAAGTTAAGCAATGTCGGGCTTAGTTAGTACATTGATTTGGAAAACCACGTGCCGTTAGTATTATTAAACAACGGGTAGGAATCCGTAGATAGGACATCGTTTACTAATTGATTATAGGACATCGGTTTATTTTTAGAGTATCACAACGACCCTGAAAAGAAAAAGTCAGTATCTGTAGATAACCCGTCCCAAAAAAGCATGCTCGATATAAATTATTATCATTATGAAAATCACAAAGCAATTTAACACGTAATTAAGTTTAAAATCCAAACCTTTATTTTAAATAACCAATTAATTTAAAAGAAAGCCATCTTAGCGTGTTTTCGTTCTTATATCTAGTGCCATTTAGCAAGCTTGAAATATGAAAAAGTTAATTTTTGAACATAAATACATCATTTAGTGTAAGCTTTCATTCGAAACTATATCAACAAACAGTATAAAACAACAATGCTTGAAGAAAATAATGAACCTATAAATTAAGTGCTGCTTCTAAAATGTCCAGGTATCGAGGAGGTCTGTTTATTTTTCTTAAAGACCACGAAATGCTTTCCCATCCTGAAGTAAGATTGCATGAGACGGAAATGATGAGCCGATGAAAAAGCAAGGACTCATGTTGTAGATGACGTCACACCTACCTGTGTAGAGTACGTCACGGTATTAGCTACGTCAATGCTTCCCCACTCTCTAGGCTGAATACAGCTCCACGAGCCACATACTTCATACCTCCTAGCGACCTCACTGCCAAGCTAACTTGGCGCTATCAGCCAATTCCAAGCATATACATACATCTCTCTTCGGATATAGAGTATGTCCTCTTTATTTAGCCACTATCTCTTCTACAATTCATCGGTGTTTATCATAATCCACCGCATACTTAAAAATAATTTATAATTGTGGTTGCGCAAATGAAAGAAATTTAGGAAAAATTACTCAAACCTCTGTTAAGCCAACCCTACTAAGCTCTAAAAATGATCCTAATCAAAATGTATACCTTCAAACATTCAAATATCAATACATAGATGTGAGTAAGTAAGGTGGTATTTTAACTATACCTTCCTAATGATATTTGACAGTAAAGTACGATGGATTTATTCCATTTATTGAATTATAACGATTTGATGAAAGATTTTCGACGGTTTTTAATAGAAAATGAAGAATTGTTCACCATTTTCGAAAACTTATATACATTTCTTAAAAATACAACGTTCTTTCTTCTTTCAAAACAATTTTAATTTTTGGGTCTTTTTGCGAAGACCAGATCCAGTTACTTTTGAAGTAGCAGTAGTGATTGTATCAGTGATTCAGCGCATGCGCATAACTCATTTGCCTTCCTATTGGAGGATTCCGATGACCAATTGCTGTGGTTCTTGCTGGGAGTAAAGTAACATTCAACAGTGAATTAGCTTTTGTGTATGAAAAAGATCTGTTTATGTTAGTGAGACAAATGAGTCTTTTACAATTAGTTCGCGATGATCCTGACAAGGAAAAAGGGATTGGTTTCTTACTCGGAATAATTAATGGAATCCTATTAATTTTAGCAAGTTGGATAGACTAGAGTCGGTAAAATTAATTGCGAGTTGGATTGACTAGGGTTTTGATATCTTCTTGAGCGAGCGGAGCGTAGCGTAGCGAGCGGAAACGCATAGCTTGTAATACCTAATAAATGTAAAATATCCAAAAAAGAGAGAGAAAACGATTAAAATATGTTTGCTCACAAATGACGTTGTTAGTTATCCTTCATAACCTGCAAGACAGTCAACTTTAATGCTTAAAAACTTATTTAATAGTTGAGAGAATTGATTTTGATCATATTAACCTTTTTATTAATAAATATTGCTTGCCATTATCTAATATGAATTATAACCGTAGATAACGAGTCAAGAAGTAGTAGATAACCAGCAAAGAACCTATAAGCTAATCAGTAAGCTTATCAGCGAGTACGAGTAACTGTTATAAATCACTATTGCTACTTCAAAAGTAACTGGATGTGGTCTTCGTAAAAAGACCCTAATTTTTTGTTCTGGGCTAAAAATTGCAGCCTGTAGACAAAGTGCCGCAATTTCGTTTTCAAAAAATTAAAACTTTTTTTTTTTAAGAATTGAAAAACATTGATTTATTTTCATGTAGGGAAATGAATAGGCCAACCTTCACTAGTTAGAAAAGTTTATTTCCAAAGCGCTTTCGAGATCAAATCTCATCATCAGTGCCTGTTGACAGCAACATAACAAATATACACCAAATCTACAAACTAAAATAAAAAAAATTTATGTACATTTTGAGAAATTTTAGTCACTAGCATAAAACAGTAAAAGTTAGAATTGTTAAAGAACTGAAATAAATTAAAAACAAAATTAAATTAAAACATTTCAAGTCAAAGAATAAATACAAATATAATTAAAGGATTAAGCATTAACAAAAACAAATAAAAAGGAAGCAAAACAGTTTGTAGATTTGGTGTATATTTGTTATGTTGTTGTCGACAGGCACTGATGATGAGATTTGATCTCGAAAGCACTTTGGAAATAAACTTTTCTGACTAGTGAAGGTCGGCCTATTCATTTCCCTACATGACGATGAACCTTCACCAACCAGCTCCCAACACCTGTGATTGATTTATTTCTTATCCATAAATTCGAGAAAATTATTTCGTCACTCAAAGTAATTATCCTTTAAGAAGATAATAAATCACGGAATAGATGGGATTTGTCTAAGAATAAGCAGATTTCATAAAAATCTATATTTACAATGTTCCGCATGCTGTTTGGTAACTTTCTTCAGCAATGAATCCCTAGGGGGTAGAAGAAGACCAAAGCTAGCAGCTAGCACTTAAGTGATCATGGTGAAAATATCTGTAGAAGATAGCAACCACAATTTTTGTAACAAAACATGGTATATAACATTTCCATAACAAAAGTCAATAAGAGTTTATTAGTTTAAAAAAATGTTGACAAAGAAAGCCAAAATATGAACCTAATGAGAACAATTTTTTTAGAAAACCAAGAAAATTGTGCCAGTGGAAATAGGAACTTTGCCTAATTTTGTTTTTGTTATATTTTTCATAATCTACTGAAAATATGTTTATTCCTCTAATTAAATAACTAGGACTTTTTACTGCCCAAGTAATAAGTTTACCTTTTATATATTTTATATTTTACTCTGAAATTTATTCTTTAATTACAGTATTAATTCCAGGATTCTAAAAAGATTTGTGAAAATAACTATGAGAATATTATCTGCCTGTAATCCCATCTCTCTTTTGTTATTCTTTGAACAATTGCTTTAATGCTCCAAAATTCTTTCTTTGCATGCTATTTCAAAAAGGAAAAAAAAAAAAATTGCTAACACTTTGTCCAGGGCGAAGATATGAATCGTTCAATAGTATATGAAAAGAACACTTGCAGGCAATGTTTTATAATGTTTAATGCACCCTAATAATCTTAAAGAAGAATAATGACCAAATATTATTTGAATAGTTATTTTCTTCTTATAAAAAAAAAGTAGTTTAAGTAAAATACCGAGACAAACCCTGACTACGTCAACCTTCGCATTCACAACGGTCAACGATCTCCCCTCAATGAATCTATCTTACAATTATTAAGGTATTACATATGATGTATTTAAGTTTTTCTTTACACTCATTACTGTTTGGATTCTTACAGTTAACAATATAAAAAGAACCCCCTAAATTACTTTATTGAATGAGACCAAATATGCCCAAATCGTTACTTTATTAGTAGATGGTCCGATGGAACTAAGCGTTCTAGTTTTCAGGCAAATTTTCATCTTTTTATGAGGAAATACTGTATACTAAGTCTACTGCTAACTTTGGAAGAAGGAGGGCCTTCCACTCCGATGGCTACTACCAAATTCAGGAGAAAGCATATGATGCAATCTCATCAGCCGTATAAAACATTTAGAACCCATAAAAAAGTATTGATATTCTTTACGTGAAATTCAATTTTACTACAATTGATCATATCTATATTAGTGAAAAATTTTAATAAACATAAATGTTCAGCAATATAATAACTGAACTACAATTGGACGCCTTTAAACGGAAAGGAACCAATCGCCATTTTTAACGAAATTGAGTTTTTTTGTGCTATATTGTAGAGAATTTATATTGTAATAAAAACTGGTTAAAATATAATGTTGTCATTAAAGCAAGAAAAAATACCAAAAAAAAAGTGAAATGGTGTATCCAGTATGCTGTAATAAACAGAAAGGAATCAAGCACCATTTTTATCTATAACTATAAAAATAAACCCCCATTACCATAACAACAGTTTATTTTAATGGAAGAAAATGTATTAAACATTTCAGGTAATAAAGGAATTTTAGACCCACAAAAAACTTTAAACCCAATTCTCTAAAGAATGAACAGATGGCACTTGGTTCCTTTCCGTTTAAAGGCGTCCAATTGATACTTCTTCACAACTGACTAATGAAAAAGTTAAGAGAAAAATATGCCAAATTAAATTGAAACAGTTATAATTTCATTGAAAATATAATATGAATTCAGAAGGAAAAATCTAAGCCACATTCATCAGAAGGAATATTCTAATTAATTAATAATTCGTGGAGTGAAAGACACACTAATCAATGTCCTGCTCAATCACATTCTAATATACTCTCAACAATATTACACTAATTATATTAATATAATATATTATGTAAAATGTGAATATTTTGATTAATTTTTTTGAATGCCTAGTATAAATATTTCTAAGTATAAATATTCATGTCGCCATTATTATTTGGAAATGATCTCATCAAAAATCATAATTAGGTGTTACGATGGTATTAAACAATGTTTTATATTAATTAGAAATAATAATGAAAGAATAATAAAAAATTAAAGGCGTTCAGTAGGATTAAAATTCAAGTTCAGCTAGTAATATTACAAAAAAATCTATCATCAGGGGAAGATGCATTCATTAATCCCAAAAGTACACAGAATTAAGGCCCCAGTTGATTTTCCATCTTACCGAACTAATTCCTTTGAACCTTTTCAAAAAACATATTTCAGAATTCCTAAGTACTAGCAGGAGTTGCTCCCCAATTTTTTTTAAAACATTAGGCTATTATTGCGACGTGCCCTTAATAATGTGAATTCGACATGCACACTCAACCAATTATACCTTCAAAAGGGTAAACTATTCTTATTTATTAATCAGAATTAAGTAATTTGAAAATGTGTGTTATTTTTTTATGTTCTGGGAATAAACTTATAAAATACAATGGAAACACAATACAAGAGTACTGAAAAAATTGTTTCAGGTACAAAACAATTAATTGTAATCCAACAGTTATAAAGAGATTTAACATCGCTCTTAATAAATTCTATTAGATTTGATGTTGATAATATAATATAAAAATATGGATTAAAAATCAATATTGTGCAAGGTATTTGATATCTGTCTAATAAACAGACTTTTACTATACTTATAACATGGCACAGAATATTTTATTAACACTTAATTTCCAAAAATTTAGTACTTTATGTCGATGAAGTTTAGGTGCGGGTTGATGAAGATTCTTCCGTAATTTGACAAGGAAAGCTAAGACCACTAAGCACTTTAGATATAAATTATCTTAGATTTGTGATATATCAGCAATATTTGAATTTATATACACTAATTACTTCATATTATTCTACATTCTTAATTTTCTCTATGACACGAGAAAATATATCTAACAAAAAAAAAAAAAAAAAAAAAAAAAAAAATGAGAAGAGGATCTAAGAAAATGAAAATTCATGAGCAGTAGAAATGTTTGCGATTGGCACAGTTTTAATATTATTTAAATGTCCTAAGGTTTGATGATCATTCTATTGCACAACAAAAATTAGGTTGCATTAATGTGCAATACAAGGCTATAATGTTATAATTCTTCAATAATGGAAAAGAATCCACATTTAGGCAAGTGAGGAGCTTTTCTTTATTTTAAAGATTGAATGGAGAACTCTCTAAACATTATAATAATGCTAAAGGAAATAGGAAATGAAACCGATAATATAAAAATGAGAGATTTCTTCTGGCACTATACAGAATAGAGTTATTAAATCCCTTTTAAATCAATAATACAAAAAAAAAAGAAAAAAAAACTTAGTCACAAATATTCAATAAAAATGAGAAGCTAGGAAAAAATACAAAATGCTGAATGTAGTTAGCATAAACTTTAACAAGAAACTCTACCAAATAGCTAAAAAGCATTTCCTCTTTGCAGAAACAATTAAATAGAGAATCGAGTTTTATTACAAGATATTCATTTACTTCAATTTTAACAAAAATAATGTATATTTAATAAAAAAAATAGGGAACTAGACCTCACAAGTATTGTGAATAGAAATTCTTAAACTTATATTAGATTATTCTAGAGCATATAGGGCTATGGATTCATTATAAAATTCGCGTAACAAATACTTTTGATAATTGCACATTGGCGCTGATAGCAATGGAAGTATATACGCAGGCTTAAATAAGGAAAAGGAAAAGTGCTCTTTAAAATACTAGATTAATAATTAAAAAAACTTAATAACAAAATAATATTGAAAAAATATTTCAGTTTTAGCACTAAATAGAGAAATTGTAAAAAGGAAAAATTACATTGACAAGACCATAAATATCAATCTATGGTCGATGAAGATGACCAAATATACGAAAAAAATGTAAGCATTACATCCGTTTAGTCAGTTCACGGCAAGAATCATCTGTATGTTTCATCATAACGAGTTTTGTTTTATTTTGTAGTTACAAATAATTTCAAGAGTAATAAAAGAAACAATACCCTTCTTAGATGAGTATAAATTTGATTCTGTAACATTTGTTTTGTAAGAAATTTTGAAATTTAGTTCATCAAAACTGTGAGCACATATAACTATGGGTAGATATCAATACACTATCGTCTATAATCTACGATTAAATCTTAAAATTTAAATGTTGCTAGCATGGCTTGATAATTCTGCACCAAATTACACTCAACCAAAATATTTCTGGCATCCAATTAATAATTTTGTTTCGAAAGTATGAAAAGATGCCTCGGTTAAATCATTAGAAGATGGCGCAAATCTGGACATTAAAGGAAGCAACTTATGTGCCAATAGCACCGTTTCAGACTGTTCGGAACTCTTAGCTTAGAGATAAAGTAATGTGTGAAACCAGATTAAATTTTATAGGCTAATACATATCAGTACATGAAGACGACTTACCATTGGGTCCGTATTTCTCTTGATTCCTCTTGACTTGGTCAAGGCTAAGTCCCCTTTCTGGATCAGTGTTGAAGTAATTCAAAACTTCATCCACTGTTTTACAGTGGGCGTCCTCCATGATTGTTCTGGATTTATCACCGAAACATGTACTTTTTACAGCCTGAAACACAGACAAAACGTAATGGTTAAAACATTTAAAAATATTTTTGATTGTGATAAATAAATTTTACTAAATTAATGATTATTCAGTACTATTATGAGAATACAAGTCAATTTAATAACAACCCAGGTTATAAAAGATTAGTAAATGTAAATACTGTAATGTGGTATATTTTTTTTTAAAAATATGAATGGAGATTCATTGAGAATAATTAAATCAATAATATAGGGAATATAATGAATTAAATTAAGGATTACCGGAATATTTAAAGCCTAAAAATTGAAAGAATGAAATGAGCATAGGTTACTTTTACTACCAGGTCCTAATTAATTGTTTTAAACAAAACACTATGGAAAACGTTAAATTTTGTGTTGAACAATAGAATACAAACCTTAGAGGTATTCTTAAAGAGGAGGGAAGCAATATTTTCTTTCAACTGAGCCACGACTAATAATATTAATATCACAATAGAAATTAGAGCAACTTATAAATTCCAATACTATCTACAAAACCTAAACGATATTTTGGCAACACGAAGCGACTTAAAGACGAAATTGTCACTCATCGGGAAGGCATAAGTTTCATAGAAGACGAAGAACTTAAGATGACAATTTCAACTCAGTCAGACCACTGCCGCCACAATTACAATGGCCTCATAGTCACGTGGCTCTAATATAACCAGAATTTGTTCACACGGACGGTTTTGTAAATATGAGTACGCCTTATGAGTCATAATGTTTTAAAAAAAATATGTGTGGTATCTTCTACAGTAATAAAATAATTTTAAACAAATATGACATTAATTTATTAATGTAGTGATAACAAGTGCTCTCTGTCGTTCAAAGCTATGTAATGGGCATGTGGAAAATGCTCATTGGGCAAGTACTTGTTGATTCTAGAAGCGCTTAGTTTAAAACAACTATCTATGATAGTACTTCTATTTTACAACAAATTTTTGTTTTTCAAGAAACAGGGATTATCAGTTTTTAATTTATTGGAGGATCCTTTCCACTTAAATTATTATGTATAAAAGAAAAATGTATTTGTATTTTGAATCACTATTATGAATCTGAACTAATCTATCAAATCTGAACCACAGTCCATGGAACTAATAATTATTCATTGTAATGAAAGATAGTGACATGGATCTTTCAATGGAAATGCAAATGCATGTTGCTCAACATTTTATTTTTATTTATTTCAAATTAACGATTGTATCAGCTTACAACAGACTATAGGGTTTATAGGTAACAGAAACTTTAAAAAATTAATTTTTCAAATTATGAATATTCAGAATTTGATTTATTTTTAAGGTTTCTTTTATGTAGTTTCTTCAGAGTTATGCATTAAAATTATTAAATTTTAATGTACATTTATAATTAACTACGAATTTTAGGACTGGTTATCTATAGGTTACCACCTTTTTCTAGCCAGTATACAGCTGATGCCTTTTCTTTTTTCTCCTAGTGAGAATCGATTTTGTTTAATGGATAACCTACAAAAAAATGGAAGGTTCTCTAATGGATAGGCTGTAACCATATTTTATTTTATTTAGATTAAGTACTCCTAAAGAGGCGTCACAGCGACGTGAAACATGTAGAGCCTAATAAAAGAGTACAGAAGAAAGAAAGTGTGTTTTTATAAAATTGACCTTCTGCCACAGACGAATATATTACAAAAAAAATGTGTTTAAGACCTGGTATTTTCAATAATAAAAAATCATTCTATTCTTGTGTAAAATTCATTTTAACTTAACACTCGTGCCAAAGGCTTGTGGGTCCGATTCCCACTAGGGGTGGTGGCTTTTCTTTAGAAAAAAGAAAAGGCATCAGCTCTATCCTGGCAAGAAAAGGGTGGTAACCTATAGATAACCCGTCTTAAAATTCGTATTTAATAATAAATGGACGTTAAAATTTAATAAATAAATTCATTTTAAACTGAAATTGAGGCTGATTGCCTTTCTGATTAATGGTTACTGATCTTTAGTATTATATTGATTTAATACTTTTCCTGAGGATAATTAATTATTTCTCTCATTGACTTGAAATTCATATAAATTATGCAAGTTATTCAAGTCTATTCATTTACTGATGGAGTAAAAGAACGGCGTTTCCACGTTTCCTTATTCTGTGTTCTCATCTTAAAATTATTTTTCTTTATTGATAATGTTTCCTGGCAAATGTTTTTTTGTCCCTTTAGACCTCTTGAAATCTTATAATAAAAAACAAATTGAAACTAAAACCTCAATAAAAACATATGTATATTTTTATTCATCTTCATGATAATATATTGATCAATTCAATTGTCATAATAGCAATGACAGAAATTTTCTTGTAGTTAATTAATGATTTGACCTCCTCATTATTAATAAAGATGGGTAATAGATAAATAAGGATATGGAAAAAACATCAGAAAATATTTGTTAGTTGTTGGTCTATGGAAAATTATGAATATATTTGTAATAAATTCCGAAATAAAGCCAAATTGTGCTGAGCTGATCATTTGATTAATATTCGTATTTAGTAAATAGTTAATTAGATAAGAATGCCACCTAAAGTTATAAGTAATATTAGTTTCTTGCTTTTAGTACTCAGAATCTTGTAAATCAAAGGTTAATTACTCATTTGAACGTGCTTATATAAAGCTTAAACCAGAAATTCAAGAATTTGAGACTTTTGATTTCAAGTGAGTAAAATAATTAAATAATTATCAGTTAGGAAGTCATCAAGGCATATTACACAAACACATTCTACAAATCAATAATTTCGGCTATTAATGTCGTTTTGAATAAAACAGAAATACCACTTGTCAGAATTTTTTTAACATTTTATATATATATATATAATTATATTTATATTTTATTATTTATTTTTAAGATGGATGAAATATATTTATAGAATTTTGAGTTACCTCATAATTTATTTCAGATTTTTCAAATATTTATTCTATCGATATGCGTGTATGTATTTTAACAATTTCAAATATTTTGTTCTTTCAAACCTGACTTCTAGTTGTAAAGAAATATATATTTTTGTTTTTCAATTTCTTGCACCGCATGTTTTGAGCATTTGAACAGGAGTTTACCTGAAACGCTCAATTTCAAACAAAATTTATGATGAGCCTTTGCCGAAAGTATCGTTTCGTTGGAACCACAGTCATGATATAAGGTGTAAAAGAGAGGGATTGTGAAAACAAGTAAATTCGATTGATTACGAATGAGGATAAAACTTTAACCCAAAATCCAAACCAAAATAAAAGTGCTGCAAGTGAATGTAATTTTGTTTTTGCCAACAAAATTTGCTGAGTATCATCCGCAACTAATGAGAGATTTATTATTAAGAAAAAAACAAATCAAATTCGATCCATTAGCATTGGGGGAACATAATTTTTTTTTTCTCTTAACGTAATCCAGTTTTATTACATACAAAAATAATAGGACAGATTTATTTTAAAAACCTGCAAAATCAAATCCAGCACCAGTAAGTATTAGACAAATCTATTTTTATTATTATTACCATTGGTTCACCAAGGAATTTGTTCAATTTACAATCCCACTCTTGATACCACAATACAAGAGCTTATATAAGGGGGGAGGGGCTGCAGTCTCCCCCAAATTTTGATTTCATTGGTAAAAATGTGTCATAAAACCTTTAAAAATAAATTAAATAAGATTAATTAGTTCATAAAACATTTTATTTTAGGTGTAATAGCGTTTTAGGTGGCTAAAACTATTCCAAGTTATAAATTGTTAGTATTCCTTACCCCAGAAATGGACCCAGCCCCCCCCTTCCAAAATTTGTCCATATATATATATATATATATATACACAGTCACATAGAGAGGGAGAGAGACATCAGTCCCAAAAACAGACCATGACTGTCCAGTGGGGCAAATACTGAAGAGGTATCTGATTCTTGACCATAAGGCACACTATGGAGATAATGTGGTCAGTACTATGCTCTAGTTCCATGATTTTCTCCTATGCAGTTACCCCATTAAATGAATTAAAGGCGGGTTGGCCTTAGGGAGGGTCTGGAACACCGAATCCAACCCTCGCACAACGACACTAGAATATAAAATGTTTAGTGATTGTCCGAGTTTTGAAAGAGAGTGCTCAGGTCTTTCAGAACATTAGCCAAGTGCACTACCACTGAGCTAAACTCGCCCGAGTGATATATATATATATATATATATATATATATATATATATATATATATATATATATTTATATATAAATTATTATCTAGGAATAGGTAGGATTTTTTTTTCATGAAATCATACCTATTGCAGCTAATAAACACATAAGAAGTCGCCCTCGTGATAGTAAAATAACTATTTACAAAACGTTTTAAGAAATAATAAAGCGCGTCATCCACGAAAATAGTATGAAAATGAGATACATTTATAAAGTCATTAATTAGGTCATTTGTGTATCGTCGAAATTAAGAATGATTTCATATTAATGTATTGTTCAACAAGAAACTATTTGTATTAAAGATAAAGAGTACAGCCTTGTGGATGTTTTTCTTTTTTGTTCCACTGACATAATGGATAAACATTGTATTTAAACAAGGTATTAAAATTTCCTTCTATGATAGGTACTTATTCACGAACATGAATTCATACAGATTACTGTGTTTTTAAATTTGTATATATAAGTAGCCATATGAGCGGTCCCAATTTTATTTTTAAAATAACTTTTAGTATATTCGGAGGTTTAATTTATATTCACATATATTTATACATATATTCATATAAATAAAATGAAAATAAATCCAAAAGATGGGTAGAACATTCCAAATGTTTATATTTAATTTCTACTGTTTATATTTATTCTGTACGTTTCAAACCTTAATTTCCTTCATTCATATGTATATAAAAAGACAATAAGGTTCAAAATATTGCTGTAAGAATTATATACAAAATTTGGTAGGTTCTGAATACTCCCTTGGTGTATCTGAATACACCCTTCCACCATCATCATATTTTTATTTTATTATGAGCATCCACAACTAAAGCAATTTGCACCATCGATATAACTTTTATCAGGGCCGCCACATGGGGGGGGGACTACTAGGTACAGTTGTCCTGGGCCGGGCCTCACTAATTGATAAATAAATGTATAGGTTATGAGCTTGTAAAAAGAATGGGGTTTAGAAATATTGTCGGGCGTAGCCTATATTTATTGGAATGTGATCTATATTTTTTTAATGTACTACATAAACGGCAAAACAAGTGCAGTCCCAGAATAGTATATCTCATTAGGAGTCGTAATAAAACTACAAGTACCGAATGTGACCTTTGCTGCACCGATTGTCGGCTTTTATTCTCATTTCGCTCAAAACTCAAGATGAAAATAATTTTAAAATGTCCAAAGTCCTATAGCAAAGTACTAGAATTTTCAGTCTGGCTCTGAGAAGTGGGGGCCCGGCCCTGACTTTAATTATACATAAATAGTTTCTCGAGCTTGAGCTTTATTAAATTTGGATTATTTTTCATGTGCATTGTTACGATTATAGTTGTGAAAGACATATTTCCAAGGAATAAAGATGGGATGAGATTATCAATTTGCTGAACACGCCAAAAAATAAAATTGAAATAATCTCAGCCTGAATTTAAATGGAACCCAGCTAGTGAATGTTTATAATTATTGGAGACATAATATGATTTATTCAGGTATATTGTAATACCAAAATATCAGTTATTACACATTTTTTACTACCTAAGAAACTTAATTAGATGCTTTTTGTATAAGTAGAAACATTACTTAAAGGATCTAATTTCATTCCTAACTGTGTTAAGGCAAACGTTCTGCTACAAGGGCCAGGTAAATATTTAACCTTCCAGTAATTGCTATTTAAGAGAAATGGTAGAAAACTGCAGACTTCATAACAAAACAAAACTTTTGTTTTTGCGGGGGACATAAGAAACCATCGTTTTCGATTAAATAAAATCATGGCATGTTCGATATGAAATAAAATATTAATATAAAATATGAAATTGAATAATCAATCTATGTATAAGAGTTTTTACGTCTAAACCCGGCCATATTTAATAACACTCTTCTGTAAATGGTACAAGAGCCAAATTTCTGATTCTTTAAAAAAAAAGAATCGTGTTTCTTGACTACACTATTACTAGGTACTGTTAGTTGAATCATAATCCACTTTATGTTAAAATATATAACATTTGTTATATCCCAGGTTATTTTATATACATGAAACATGTCTAAATATATAAAATATGTCAATAAAATATGAATATGAAATAATGATTATTTTGGTTTAGAGCCTTCTGCTCAAATTCAGGAACATAAATATGCTTTAGGTCCACCCGACAAACCTATGTAATGTACTGTATAACATACAGTCTTCTTTTTCGTACATGGCGCATGCGCGAATGCCAGTGGTCACTTTTTTCAGTTTAGTCATCGCTAAAGTATATTTATGCTAATAACAACGTCCTGTGTTGCTAAAATGTATATAGGAGGCCATCTTAAATCTTATCCTACAGGAAATTCATGTAAAAAAGGATAGGAAATCACGCTGTACCTAGCAGTTGAAGACAAATTTTTTATTCTACGATCGAATAAACTCACCCACATACTCATAGATGATAGCATAGTAAGATGGAGAACGAAAAGTGGAAATATCGCATATCTGTAAAACGTACGTGAGTTGTGGCGCTGCACCTCACAGGTGACAAGGGCAGCCACTGACAATGTTGAGCTTACAAAAGTCCGTCCCGCAGGAGCTGCATAACTAAGCACAATTTCTAGAACAATTTGCTTAAAATATCCTACATAAATAAAATAAAAACATGAATAGTTCTCTTTTAATTTTGTAATGAGTAACTGATAAATTATTAATTTGCTTCCAGAGTTTTTTTGTTTACACATGGTACCTACTACACTACGTAATAAATACAAAAAACCTCATATTATCGTATTTTGACCTAATGCAGGAACCGGATACAGTCCCTCTAGCGCTCCTTGCGGCGCCTTTGTGGACCTATGTCTGGCTGGCTTTTCTATTGAAATATATTACAAAGTAAACCCCCCTTTCCGATTGACCGATTCAGCTCATTTTTATAACACTTCTTTCTCATGAGTTACCCACGACGTATACCGCGTTTCGTTACAATACAGCAGAAATTACGACCAGTATGAGTATATTAGGAATTTGGGTCCGGAGTAAACCCCCCCCCCCTCCTAATGAACCGATTTAGTTTATTTTTACAGCACATATTTACTTGTAGATTACCACTGCGAATACCGAGTTTCGTCGAAATATACCAAAAATCACGGTTGGTAGTGGCGAATTGGTATTGTGGGTCTGGAGTAAACCCCCCCCCCCTCCTAATGAACCGATTTAGTTTATTTTTCCAACACATATTTACCTGTAGATTACCACTATGAATACCGAGTTTCGTCGAAATATACCTAAAATCACGGCTTGTAGTGGCGAATTGGTATTGTCGGTCCGGAGTAAACCCTCCTCCTTATGAACCGATTTAGTTCATTTTTAT
Source organism: Gonocerus acuteangulatus (assembly GCA_946811695.1). Taxonomy (NCBI): domain Eukaryota; kingdom Metazoa; phylum Arthropoda; class Insecta; order Hemiptera; family Coreidae; genus Gonocerus; species Gonocerus acuteangulatus. The sequence continues at coordinate 19,552,410 of OX328123.1, read as the reverse complement.
ATCTCACTTTTCTCTCTATATTACCACTACGAATACCAAGTTTCGTTGAAATATAACAAATATTACGGCTGAAATGGTCAAATTAGTGTTTTGGGTTCGGGGTAACCCCCCTTCCGGTGGACCGATTTTGGTGGTTAACGAACTCGTTCAATCGTTTGCTAATTGAATGCTATATACCAAGTTTCGTGACGAAAAAACAAAAACTCTGGCCGCTATCGTGTTAACAGGCACATATATATATAAATTTTAACGGGGGTCATTTTCGGTGTCTACTAGGTAGGATCGATAAAGATTTGAAGAAATTTTTCAAAAATTCCGTCATGAGTCCAACCTCAATAGCTACTTTCCTTCGGAGGAAAGTGCTAAAAAGGCGTCAATGCGACTGGCCAGTGGAAAAACGGAAATCCAGAAGATACTAAAGCGGAGAGCCCGCCAAAACACTGCTGTCAACCGTGATCCAAAAAATAAAAAAAGTATGCACCTCACAGGTGCGCGCCACTAACGGAGGGTTAAATAAATTATATAGACGAGATAAAGCTGTATATAAAGAGCTGTTAAAATCGATAAACGGAAGAAAAGGTACCAGTGGATCTGAAAACCGATTGAGCAGTTTCAATATTGTGTCCAGCCGATTAAAAAAATATAATTTTAATAAAAATACAATACAAAAATTATGAGACATTGAATAATTTACTAAAATCGGTATAAAATACGTTTTGATCTAATTTGAAGGTAATGCTCCTCTACATATATAGTTGTTATGTCATTGTAGAAAACATCTGATTCCTATCGGCAAGTTAACGTTTCCAGAGTGTAGATAACAGTGTTGGGCATTATTCGAATGATCATTCGAATAAATTTTTAGTGAATGACGAATAATTCACTGAATTATCTTATTCACACAGTACATCATGAATTATTCGTTATTCATTATTCGTTATCCATCATTCATTATTCATCATTCGTTATTATTTATTTCTAGTTGGTCTACTGAATAATCCTACTCAAACACACATATATATACGTATTTCTGACTGCCAACATTGTAATAAATCTATCGTTATTCAATAAAACATGTTTATTCTGAATGACCATTCGAATAATTTGTGAATAAAACATAAACTTCATTCACTGAATAACGAATAATGAATAAAAGTAATTATTCTTCATTCATGAATGAAATAATACATTTATTCATTAATCATTATTCATCATTCTGAATAATTTTTGCCCAACACTGGTAGATAACAAACGAGATGCCTTATTGGTAAGTTAATCATATCTATAGTTGTTTGTAATTAAATCTTGTAAGGATATCAAAAGGGAAGTTTTTAAAGTTAATTGTTTACCGAAAATTCCAAATTGCCTAAAAAATATAAATACTATGCTTTTCAATAAATTTGACAACCGCCTATATTACAAAGAATTTCCCAAAACGCTGACAAACATAGCAAGCTTACATCAGGGTGTAACTACTTTTAAGATATTGAATATGTCATTCTTAGTAATTTCAATATCCCTTTTCAATTATCTGTAAAAATGCGTTGTAAAAAATGCGTTATTAAATGAATTGTACCTATTTTATTTAATTTTTTTTTGCCCTCTATTTATGGCAACAGTTTCAAGATTTTTTTTTTTTTTTTTTTTTTTTTTTTTCAAATATCTTGTAATACCTTAGTTCAATAAAACTTCCATAATAGCGTATGTAACCGTTTGATCTGATAATTTCCAAGGAAAGGACACCTGGAGCAAGCAAATTTGTAATTTCTTTGAACTAATTAATAAAAATGATTTCTCTCTTGTGCAATTTTCGACGCCGACGTGGAATTGCCACGTCATTTTTAGGCCTGATTATACAGTTAGTTATTTTGTTTAATAATTGCTTACAGATTATTGTACATAATCAACATTATGTTACTTTGCACAATAACATTATGTTAATGTACATAATAATAATTAAAAAAATTACTTTAATATACCGGAACCGATATCGGTCGACATTACTTCAGCACGCCAGGTCGTAACTTGAGAAAGTGAACTTCAAGAAAAGATAACTTGGGAAAAACCTGTCTGTTTTCCTTTTTATTTTGTCTTATAATATACTTGCGGTCGTCAAATAAATGTATGGCTGATCTAAAGAGATTCAGTTCTAGTTCAAATACGACCCAACGTCGAAATGCCTTTCTCTGAGATGTGCCCATGGAATTTTAGGAAGGTTGGCGACTAGAAGATGGTAATGTACTTGCCAGTCCACGCTCCAAAAAAAAAAAAAACACACTTAGAAATTTGACTCTTGAGGCTCGGATATTTGCCTTCATGTGAGAAAAAATACATTGTAGAGAGTTAGCGCGAAATTCTTCGAAAAAAACGTCGAAGTTCAGGTAGGTGGATTCTCTTTGTCAACCAACTCGATCTTTCGTTTGAGACAACGTATTTATGTATGACATTTCTTTCAAAATCAGACCATTTTTGAGTCCTCACATAAATAAACACTCAAATCTGAACCACCGTTATTTTCGTGATGTATGAGTTCTTAAGCGTGAAAGTTTCTAGTCAGCATTGGGTCGACGTAATAGATGGATTTCCTCTTCATTGAGGAAAGAGAAGCTGTATTTTAGTTAAAATTTGTTGCACATAGGCATCATGAGGTAGTTTTAAATATGTCCAAGTAATGCGCCAACTGGCCAAAAGAAATGAAAGTTTAGCGAGTTTGTATAATGTTTGTCGCGTTCAAGGGGGGAAAATATCGGGGTAAAACTGAAGGAGAGCGTCCTCAACACCGATTTTTTGCACTACAACGTATTTTGATGCACTATGGTAAACACGAATCCGTTTAAAAAAAAGTTACTCTCAACTAGGAAAGAAGTTATTAAGCACTAAATTTCACTGTTATTGAGGTTAAATTTGGTGTAAACAGGCTATTTGTAAACTTCTAACATTAGGAAACAGAACTCACATTTGAAATGTTGATAAACTATTTATAACCTCCATAACATCGGAATTCTATCCTTAACAGCGAGTTGGATTGACTAGAGTTTCGGTATCTTTTTGAGCGAGCGGAAACGCATAGCACGTCTGCCCAAAAGTCGTCCTAGACATTCTTCTTAATATGCATGTTTATTAATACGCTGTTCATTAATTTTTGTATTATTTTGTACATGTTCATGTAATATTTTTTAAAAGTTGAATCGCCTAGCCGCTACAACTTATTAAATAATAAATAAAAATAATGCGCAGTTTACGCCAAGCTTTATAACCTCCATAACAGTGAACTTTAGTGCTTAATAACTTCTTTCCTAGTTGAGAGCAACTTTTATTTTTAACGGATTCGTGTTTAGTGCATCTATATACGTTATAGTGCAAAATTTGAAAAAAATCAGTACTGAGGACGCTCTCCTTCAGTTTTACCAATATAAGGTTATTATTACCCACGATTTAGCGTTTTCTGTTTATTAATATTATTAAATTAAGCTTTTTTTTATCAATTTTTTTAATATAACTTATTTTATTTTTTCCACAGTCCTATATTTTATCGTATATTAGCATAATTATGCTTTAGCGATGACTAAACTGGAAAAAAAGTTACAAAAAAGTGTCCACTTGCGTTCGCGCATGTGCGGTGGCAGTGTACGAAAAAGAAGACAGTATGTTAAACAGTACATTACATAGGTTTGTCGGGTGGACCTAAAGCATATTTATGTTCCTGAATTTGAGCAGAAGGCTCTAAACGAAATTAATTTTTTTGCTTAATAGTTTTTCCATCTTCGACAAGCCGTCTTCTTGGGCTACAGCTGTATCGGGCGGCATATTATACTAATGGAGGAAATGTTTGTATTCACGACATTCCTTGGAAATGTGTTCAACCGTCATGATAGCGGTTTTTCGAAAATCCTCTTTTCAATCTAATATCTGTGACTTAGGGTGTGTTTACATCTGATAGTTATTGCAGGATGTTGATGTCAGACAGAAATGTTAACTAATGTAAACTGCAAACGATTTATGTCTGTGATATATATTTCTATCACGAGCAATTAGGGTGCGTTTACACCTGACACTTCCCGCAGGAAATATATCTCAGGTATCGGATAGATAATTATCATAATTATTATATCCGACACCTGAGATATATTTCCTGCGGGAAGTGTCAGATGTAAACGCACCCTAATTGCTCGTGATAGAAATATATATCACAGACATAAATTGTTTGCAGCTTACATTAGTTAAAATTTCTGTCTGAAAATAATATCCTCCAATAACTATCAGATGTAAACGCACCCTTAACCTTGAGTGTCCAATCCATAGTCGAGTAACAACGACCTCAATTTTTCCTAATTGTCTTTATGACATTTACTATATGGTTCTATTTTATTTATTTTTTAATAGATTAATATATCGGATTTAATTCGCTTGGAATGAGATGAGCGATATGAGACAAAGCTTTAATAGTCTTTAAAAGATACTTTGATAAACACTATCTATTCTGGACGACCGCCATATTATTGAGACATGATCTGAACAACAGACTATCTTTGGATTACGACTTAAGGCTTGTATATATCTGCAATCCAAACTAATCCTTCCTTCCTATGTAGCCATGGTGGTTGGGTCCTATAAACTACTAATCTTTTTATATTCCTGCATTGTTAGTATTATTTAAAAGTTGTTTTATACGGTTATTTCTCAAATAATCACCCATCTCAAACGAGGAATGCAAAAATAAGCGTCCTTCTCGAATGCATTCTGTCTATAGAATCTATTTGCTAAATCCGAAACTAAAGAATTATTTATTTCCAGCAATTCAGCTCTTCTACGCCTATTTTCTTTTTTAAAAGCCTTATGCGTAAAATAAATTAAATAATTTTACAATTATTTTTAGAGCATTCTTTATTTTTTCTTGACGCGTTTCTGGCAACTATGGCCTATTTTCGCCTCAAGTTATTCTGCATTATAATATAAATTATCTGACTTAGGTTTTAACAAATCTTGTTCTATAACTTACAGAAATGTATGGCGAGCCTGACATCCTCTATGTCATCAAGAAAGGTAGGCTACGGTGGTTAGGGCACGTGGAGAGAATGGAACCCTGCAGGCTACCTAAATTGATGCTATATGATGCACCCGGGGAAAAAGAAAGAGAGGCAGACCAGATCTTGGCAAGACATAGGTGGATTGATGACTTGGAGGAGGACTTGCGGACGCTAGGGATCCGAAATTGGAGGAACCTAGCAGCGAACCGCGTGGAATCGAGCAGGATGGTGGCAGAGGCCCAGGTCCTACAAGGACTGTAGCGCCCAACAGTGATTGAGTGAGTTCTATATGACAAGGAGGCCCGCTGGCCGTGACTGCTAAGGCGTGTGCACTCCTTGCCTATGATCGGGGGTTCGAGTCCCACTAGGGATGGTGGCTTTTCTTTGGGAAAAAGAAAAGGCATCAGCCCTATCCTGGCTAAAAAAGGGTGGTAACCTATAGATAACCCATACTAAAATTCGTTATCAATAACAAATGGACGTTAAAATTTAAACATATAATGTATCATAAGATTTGTTAAAACCTAAGTAAGGTAAATCAAATGAAATTATATTAATTTAGAATAACTTGACGTGATAAAAAAAATCGAAGGTTACAACAATTAATTTTATTGACAATCTTTTGAGAAGATTGGCAAATAGTTGCCAGAAACTCTAAAAATAAATAAATAAAGAATGTTATAAAAAAATGTAAAATGATTTGACTTATAAAGTCTTCACAAAAAGGAATATATATACAGCCTGTATATATATTCCTTTTTGTCAGTTTTGAACTCCCTGTATAATACAGGGAGTTCAAAACTCGATTGACATCCCCCTTAATTTCCATAATTTTTGAAATTTAAAAACGAAACTTGGTCTTAACGTGATCAAATGAACATTCGTCGGACCTAATGCACGATCCCCTAACTTTCTCCAGTTCTTCTCCAGAGACCCTAACTCTGGAATCTCCAATGGAACGGGGTTATTTTGATGACGGGTTATTGTAGAAAAATGAATTTTATGTCGATTTTATATCTGTCATTTTTTCGCTAAAGCGCACCAATGAGTAACAAATTGCGAAAAACCAATAAAACTCTTGTTTTTCTTCACTTTTCTGCCAATAACGTAGAAAGTATGCCCGTAATGAAAAAAGTAGTTGATACAATCGTTGTAGAGAATTAAATTTTATTTCCAAAAAGTACCTTTAATTGTCTAAAATGTGAACACGAATGGAGCAAACCACACTTTAGTTTTTGAAGTTTTCTGAAAAGTTTATTATCAACGTGATCTACACTTCAGGAAAACTTAATAAACATTTCCTAAACTATTTTTTCTCCATCTAGTTTTGGATTTAAGAACGTTTGAAGAAAAAATCAAATTAAATTACTTTATAAAGGCATTAAAATAATAAATTTAAAGCAATAGAACTCACCTAATGATTAGAATTTCGTAGTAATTATTTTTTTTTTGTTTTTGTTTTTTACGGCGCCTTGACATCTAGTCTATTAGTGTCGACATCCATGGTGGAGCGAGGAATTTTCCCAAGGAGCCGTGGGATAAGAAAATTTCTGCCGCCGCACAGTGGGGCCAAACTACTTTTCGTGTTTCAAAAAGGCTACAGCCTCCAAATCTTAACCAAAACTAGATGGAGCAAAAATAGTTTAGGAAATGTTACTCATTGGTGTGCTTTAGCGAAAAAATGACAGATATAAAATCGACATAAAATTCATTTTTCTACAATAATCCGTCATCAAAATAACCCCTTTCCATTGGAGATTCCAGAGTTAGCGTCTCTGGAGAAAGTTGGGGGGTCGTGTATTAGGTCCAACGAATGTTCATTTGATCACGTTAAGACCCACCAAGTTTCGATTTTAAATTTCAAAAATTGTGGAAAAAAAGGGGGGGTGTCAATCGAGTTTTGAAAACCCTGTATATATATATATATATATATATATATATATATATATATATATATATATATATATAGGTGACTACGACAAAAAATCACTAACTAGATACGTACACAGACGAACTAAACACATTTTACTTGACAGGCACAATGTAATGTAATTCAACTTAGTATTTAAAATGTTCTGGGTTTTTTTTGAAATTTTTCCCAAAAAAATACAAAACTATAAAAATCAAATAATTTCCTATAAATTAGCAAAAACATGTTTATTGTACATATTATAAACACTTATGTATGATACTATGTAAATATTGTAAATAAAGCTTTATTATTATTATATTATATATATATATATATATATATATATATAAAACATTTAAATCGACCAAGACAAATAATTATACTGTACAACGATTAAAATTAATCTTAATATATTTTTCATGTAATATTTTTAAATAAGTAATCTGTAGTTCATATCCACTTCAGTATTTCGTTCAGTGGATTCATGGAACCGTAGCATCAGATGTCCACGGGATAAAGCTACTGAAAGCTGGACTATTATTATTAAATCTTATTTTTTTTTTGTTTTTTTTTTTTTGGTAAATGAAGCATTAAAACTAGAAGAATATAAATGAGTTATTTAAAAAAAATAAAAATCTTTACTTTACTCAACTTATTATCCTCTGAAGCTTACTTATTACGGTACAGCGGCTTTTAATGGAGCTTTAAATATTGTTGAATAATTTAGCGCTTCCGAAGCTCTTACTTCCATTATGGTATAATTTTTTAATCTCGGATGTGATAATCCGGTGGCTCGAATCACTGAAAGAGCTCAGAAACGTTTTAAAACTCAAAGACATATTTTGAAACATGTCAAAAAATAATAATAATAATGAATGCCAATTTGATTGTGCCGTATTGAATTATGAGATTCAATTTCTATAAGAAATATTCTATTTGTAAATTTGATGTTTCACAGGTAATACCTTTGGTTATATTTCATAGATTTGGGCAAATGATAGAGAAATCAACAAAGCTAGTTATACAGGGTGCCCCAGTATATGTGTCCACCCCCTTTTCCTCCTAGAGTTGTTGGAATTTCGAAATGAAACTTGGTAGGTTTTAGTTATGTTGCATGAAGTTTCTTTTGAAGGTTTATTTGACTTTGTAACATTCTCCAGTTTTTCTCCAGCGCATCTAACTCTTGAGTTTCCAATGGCAACAGGTATTTTTTATGACGAATTCTGATAGAAAATTTAATTTTAAGACTAATTTACTCCGAGACAACTTTTTATCCGATGCACCGTTTGCGCGTAAAACGCAAAAAACTGAAAAATATCGCCCTTTTGTAGACAAATTCCTATTTATCACTGAAACCAAGCCTTGTACGTTAAAACACCTCGATGCAAACGTTGTAGCCTATTAATTTTCCTTTCAGATGATACCAATATCAAAGTTGTAGACTGAATATTTAACGGGATATTATGAATGAAAAATATACCTTAAAAGTTTTAAAAAATAACAATTCAGAAAATCGATATAAATAGAAAAAAAAGTAGCTGTCATAAACAATAAAAAAAAGTACTTATGAAAAAAAAGTAAATAAAAATTATTATAAAACAGAACAGAATAAATTTCCCTTTCCATATGAAATTATTATATTATTAAACGCCAAACTAAAAAAAAAAAAAATTGCGTTTGTTTTCATTCATAATATCCCGTTAAATATTCAATCTACAACTTTGATCTTGGTATCATCTGAAAGGAAAATTAATAGGCTACAACGTTTGCATCGAGGTTTTTTAACGTCCAAGGCTTGGTTTCTTTAGCTAAGGTAATGATAAAATGAGAAGAACGCCGCGTTAATACGTGCGTTTGTTTATGTGTGCTTATTTTACTTTAATAGGTTCATTATTTTAATTTTTTTAAGTGTTCACATACATGAGTGTTTATTTATAAAGTACAATGTAAGCATTTTACAAAGTTTAAATACTATAAGATAAGTGTTGATTAGGAAAAATGACTTTTCATATGCTTCGATATTTTAATTACAATTGATAATTCATAGTGACCGGTATGTTACCTTGTTATATGCCCTTATAAACTGGAATTACCTCGAAAAGAAAATTCATTATTTAGAAACCATGAGGCAGGATCAAAAGAGATGCTATGAAGAGAAAAGCGAATGATTACACTAAATGAAAATAAACAGAACTATAAGCCAAAGAGTGTTTTGTTTAAAGTATCTTCTCAGAATTTAAGGTCTTTAAGGCCTCTTTGAAATTCAGACCTGCTACTGTCTAGAGTGTATCACATCACTGTATTATCTGCTAATCGCCTAAGTTGCGAAGCAGTGATTACATAAATAAATAAAATTTAGGAACTTCTTCTTGTCCATATAATTTCAAGGCTATTTTATTTTAAGTACACAATTTGCAAAAAGTGTTCATAAATTTTAAACATTTCGCTATAAATATGTATGGAATCACTAAAGGCATTGGACCAATCCCCATCACAAGCCCGGTAATGTTTCATCCTGTCATACTAATATTTATACCAGGACTCCTTGAAAAGTAAGGCATCTGCTTGTGGAGTTCTAAAAAGAAATCATAACAAAAAACAGGAGGGAAAACAGACTTACGAACAAACTATTATAGATGGGAAAGCGGTAATTATAGAAACTAACAACGCTCTTTGATTAAGGATTGGTGAAGGATTTTTAAACATAGTAAATTTGGACTGCACCTTTTTAAGTGAAATCCTATTGATGAAGTCGTTATTGCCCGAGTATCGTAAAATAATCGAAGGCCTTTGGTATCGGGTTTTATTATCTTCATTAGAGTATTCTTTCTGCCGAGGAATTTGAACATGAGAGATTCAAAAGTATAAGTAGCGTTTTGACAATACTTCTTAAGATTGTGTTAAATAAAGATACAAAAATATAATGAAATAGGAACAGTAAAACATGAGCATCTGGAAGGCTTTTTACATTATTTATAGTGTTAATTTGGTCAGATCTTTTCTGTAAACAATAGCAGCCGTGGACCGCCAGGGATTGGCATTAGGACCTGTCATTGATTAAACATATAGGCATAATAAGTCATTCATCTACTGATAATTTCCTATGATAATTTAGAGTGAGATAAAGATAGCCGTTAAGGTGATAAGAAATCAAGGAGTGGTTGGGATCCGGCTAAGAGAAAAACGTAAGATTTTCAGAAAATATATATTCCGAACGTTTCGAAAATTCTTTGACACCTTTCTGCAGCTAAAACCCCAACGCAAATACAGAATTAGAAAATGAGAATAAAAGCCGACAATCGCTGCAGCAAAGGTCACTTTTGGTACTTGTAGTTTTATTACGACTCCTAATGTAATATACTATTCTGGGACTGCACTTGTTTTGTCGTTTATGTACATCAAAAGAAAATATAGATCCAATTCCAATAAATATAGGCTACGCCCATCTATATTTCTAAACCCCATTCTTTTTACAAGCTCATAACCTATACATTTTTTTCCAATTAGCGAGGCTCGGCCCGGGCCCCCACGGCGCCCGGGCCCAGGACAACTGTACCCGGCTGTCCCCCCCCCCCCATGTGGCGGCCCTGTTATTGGTAGATCATTTTCTTGTTTAGCACTGAAGTACTTTATTTAGGGTCATGACATTCATTCCACGTCTTGGCTATTTATTGGTTTAAATATTATTCGTCCCTTAAGTATGAATAAAATGCTTTGAAACATACAAGAGAATGATAGCGTGACAGAGCGCTATGCTTGAATGTATTATTAGGTGGCTAGTCGCCCAGAAATTATTGATGTTTACTATCCAAAGGTCAACATTGTACAAATATTTGATTATATTAGGTCTCTTTATTGCCAATTGGCTTTTAACTCTATCTGTTTTTGTGCTGTAATTGGTGACACACAAACTATATCAGGACCCAGCAAGAGGAAGGGCGAATCACAAATTCCGGATTTTGGGAAATCGAAGTCAAAATTCTGAAGGGTTTCAGGATAGCAAAGGCGAATGTTTATTCTATGGAATGCTGATTCATAAATATTATTGAACAAGTATGCAATTGGAATTGAATGTTTTAATCTTTAATTTATAAGAGTGATTTATGGGTCATCAAATGGGGAGGTTTCAGGCCCGAGATTCACCCTTGAAATAGGACATTGCATTTTTCATAAATGATGGTGCTATTCACTTTAACTTGAAACTGTGACTGGCCCTGATGTGGAATACCAGCGATTTGCCACAATCGCATCTTTGTTGAGATGTCACGGATTTAAGTGGCACCCCAAAAAAATGACAAAACATCAGTGATATAATTTAAAGGGAATTTAAATTCATCAATAGAATTGATGTGAATTCCTCTCAGCGGATTTTTGGCGTTCTATGGCCGCCGAATGAATGTCGATCTCACGAGGGCAACCCCCACTTCCGTGACAATCCTATCTCCTCTCTTCTAGAGCTAGTGAAGCAGATTCTAATCTCTTGTCAGCTTGAAATGAAGTCAAAACAGTTGTCATCAATGCAACTGGAAAATATAGGAACAGGGTCACAATTACTGAGTAGCCCTTTTTACATCCCAACTTTTCAAGTTTATACTATCTATGTGTACTAACTATGTCAGAATGTTAAGCAGTAACACGGTTTTCTTTGTTTTATCAATGCAACTGGAAAATATAGGAACAGGGTCACAATTACTGAGTAGCCCTTTTTACATCCCAACTTTTCAAGTTTATACTATCTATGTGCACTAACTATGTCAGAATGTTAAGCAGTAACACGGTTTTCTTTGTTTTATCAATGCAACTGGAAAATATAGGAACAGGGTCACAATTACTGAGTAGCCCTTTTTACATCCTAACTTTTCAAGTTTATACTATCTATGTGCACTAACTATGTCAGAATGTTAAGCAGTAACATGGTTTTCTTTGTTTTATCAATGCAACTGGAAAATATAGGAACAGGGTCACAATTACTGAGTAGCCCTTTTTACATCCCAACTTTTCAAGTTTATACTATCTATGTGTACTAACTATGTCAGAATGTTAAGCAGTAACACGGTTTTCTTTGTTTATACTATCTATGTGTACTCACTATGTCAGAATGTTAAGCAGTAACATGGTTTTCGTTGTTTTATCAAAGTCATTGCTCACGATGACAGCTCGAATCAGAAACATCTTTACTAAGTTAAGTGATACCTATACTATCTTGTGAATGTTTTTACAATTTTTTTCTGGGCTTAAATGCTTCTGCAATTAATAAAAAATTATATTCAAGAGCGTTTATGTGGCGGAAAAGGTTTTAAATGTACCTTTACACTCACAAAATTAAAAGCCTCAATTTTTCAACCTTTCAATTTTTTGTAATCTTTCTTACAAGAAAGTATGAAATGAGAAAATTAAGAAGGGTTGAAAAATAATATTTCAGTAAATTAAACTTAATAGTCGTTTTTCTCAAAAGTATGTTTTTCAAATCGGGCGATACGCTAGCGCCTTCAATGTTACCCGATGAACTTCAAATTTTAACTGCAGCTTCCTAATGATATTTTCTCGCAATGATTCGAATTATATAGATTTTTGATGTATTTTTCTATAGAAAATGAAGAATTGTTCACCATTTTAACCCCCTATTTTTCTTAAATCCCTACGTAGATTTTAATAGATTTTACATTCTTCCTACAAAATAATTTTAGTTCCAGATTAAAAATTACTGCCTCCAGAGTATTTTGATCACAAGTGGTTGTATTAAACCTTAATCGTTGTGTATTGGAATAATGGAAAGGACATAAACATAATTAAAATTCGAAAAGTATTATATTAAAGTAAATCTGAATAAAACAATAAGTGAATTCTTATTCATGTACCGCATAGCAGTCAGAAAAACACTTCCTTTTTGCTTGATAAATGTTAGTGAACTAGTTGAATACCCGTGCTTCGTCACGGCAGATAAGTAGTTATTTTATTGCGTTAAATAATGTTTCATTAAAATTACGTTACTATACAATTCTGTGCAGTTTATTACAGCACGGTTCCCGTCATACTATATTTTATTCAATGGGCGTTAAAATTTAAAAGTTTATGTTATGTGGTAACACCCAATATATTTACGAGTATTACCAAGGTTATAGGCGAGAAGGCATTGCAAGGGTTCCGGATATTATTACCTCGCCTAGAAAACCTAAGGATATGCCATACATCACGGTTTGACCGGGACTGTCCCGGTATTTTGCACTTGTTTCGGTGTCCCGCCCGGTTTTGTCAATGTCCCGGAAAAGGCTGTAAGATGAAAAAAGTAATGAATTCATGTTTATAGGAATCTTTTATAAATCGGTTACTTTTCTACAATCAACATTGTTACTACTGCTAACAGTGTCAAAGAAATGAGAAGTAATCTAACTGTAAAACGCTGGAACTACCTGCACAGCGCTGCCAGCTGCCAGACACTACTATTTGGCTGAGAGATTTTTTTAAGAAAATCAAGTAGCAAAAAAAGTTTCGTTCTTATTTTTAAGGTTTGGGTAGACTAACAGTTTAGGATTCCCCCTTCCCGTTAGTTGCTAGGCTTAAAACTCACCAACCATTTTGCTTATAATTTGTACTCTTTTTATCCCCCCCCCTGGTATGCCCATCCCATATTAATGTGTCCCGGTTTAACTCTCCAAAAATATGGCAAGCCTATCTGACGGGGACAGGCAGAAAAGAAACGCAATTAAAACTCTATGAGGGACAGTTAATTTCTAGTAATTCAAGGTCTGGCATCATAGTTGAAATTAACCTCAATTAGAAATAAAACTATGAGATAGATAATGTAAGGTAACAGCTCTTCTTTATCGTCCTAGCAACGCAGGCTGCCTAGGCTTGCCTTCTCTAACCAACTCAAACTTTAAACCCCCCTAAAAATGCTTAAAAATACGAATATCAAAAAATCCTTTCTTAGCGAGCGCCTACGTTATATAGGGAGTGTCCATGCAAAATTTCAAAATTTTCTGTCGAGCGGTTTGGGCTGGGCGTTGATAGATGAGTGAGTGAGTGGTATTTGACAAATATATAGTAGATTGTTCTTTGTTTAATTTATCCGAATTAAAGTGATGAATAGCGAATGGATTATAATATAATTCTTGCGAAAGCAGCCAAGTGTAATGACTATCTGCATAAAATATAACGTTAATTTCATTCATTAATCATTATTTTATGCTAGAGTGTATTATTTCAAGATCTTGTAAAGAAAGAAGTCAACTTTTCCACATAAGTAAAAGCTACATCTGAATCAGCTGATAGAATCTAAATATTCATAAGACTACTAAAAAATATATAATTTAAGAGAAATACTCTGAGCAGAATCTGGCATATATTCAAGAAAAAGGGTCATTCGAGCTTGAAGAACACCGAATTGAGGAAGAACAGCACCGAATTATTCAAATTGATGAAGTTAAAAATGTTTAACAACTCTCTGTAAAAGCTTCGAAGAAGAAATAACTTTTTGCTTTAGAAGGCTTGTCAGAAAAGCAGTTTTGATTGATAATGGCGTTTTTCTGTTGTTGTTTTTTTTTATTAAGAAAATAGGTTCCTGAATAGGTTGTCAATAAGGTCTTCATTTAGTAACATATTGCACTAGGTTAAAGATTTTGGTGGCGAGCATCTTTTATTGTTTGTCTGCCCATGTGTGTTCATATATCCAGTTTTTTCAGCAAATCTATGCTCAACAAAGGACATAATTTCTGCGTTTTTTTATATAAAGCCGGAATTTATTGGCTATATTTAAATCCAACGAACTTCTTTTCCTAAATTGTTATGTTTTTTTAGAAGAACTATTTCTTAATACTTCCAGATGCAAGAAGCAAGCAGCAAACATTGTAAACAAAACAAAACGATGATCAGTGTATAAAGTAATACCACAGGGAATGGTGAGCATGTTGTGTAGACAACGACTCAATAAATCTACGCAACAAACTTTATTATTTGATTTAAATAAATTTTTTGTCTTCTCCTATTTATTGGAGCACCGCAATAAGGGCGGTAAGCTCTCGCAGTTCTCAAAAACTTCCATTAACAGTTAAAAATATTGTGTACAATGAAACATAGGTCGTGAAAAAGTAGTTGGATGTCTTTGCAAATCATACACAAATTTAGTAAATGAATGAAGTGACCGATTAAGCACATGGGCATTTATAAGAGAAGGCTGAGGGGGCTGCAGCCCCGAATCGGTAAAAATGTGTTATAAAAACCTTAGATAAACATCACTTAGTTCAGAAAAAAATATTTTTTTGGGGGTGTAATAGCGTTTTATTTGGCTAACCATTCCGAGTTCTAGATTGTAACTATTTCTATATCCCCCAAATGCTCCCAGCCCCCCGAAATTATTTCCTATATACGCCCCTGATTTCCTGTATACGCCCTGTGCAATCACACACTCACACTATTACGACCACCCGGAGAATGGGGTGTCAGTAGACAACCATGCAAAAGAGGCAACTAAAATAGTTAACTATAGTTAACACATAACTAATGTTGTGTAAAGTAGAATAAATAAGAAGCAAAAAATTATTTGGTTTAATCTTTTCGATTTGAATAAGGACAGTAAGTAGCTAGCAAAATATTACTTAAAATTAATTATTTTCATTGTCATGCCTCGAGTTATGCAGAGCCTTCGGGAATTTCAGCCATATTAGTTTAATTATTTTTTTTTCTGTTCAATCTACCAAGATATAGTTTTTTATTTGATCCGTAAACGTTTTTTTCCCATCCTAACTGCCAATCAGATTGACTGATCCGTTTCTCGCCGGACCTTCCTGGTGTATACAACTAATGCGGAGATGTCACTAAGACATGTGGGGCACCTAGAGTCATCAAGGTCAGCTACCGATATAGAACGCCAGGAGGGAGAGAGAGCAAATGATTTTGGCAACCACTTCGGCCTCTCTGAGATCCTCTCGTAGAGTGAGCGAGGGCACAGGAATAGACGACGGTCCAAAACAGCCTCAGCTCCTCATGTTTCAAATCTGCAGAGCACACTCCCCAGGCGACTAGAAATACCCAAATCGGATCCCCGTTCCCGCCAGGATAGTAAATATAAGTATAACCTCTTTGGCAAAGAGATTCTACGATAATTATTAAGGTAGATCTAAAAATCCCCTCTAATCTAAAAGGTTTCTTGGCAAGTGTAGCTCTCAGTCGAATTCTTCCTCATCGTTATACAAGAGCCTCCTTTATTAGTGCCCGTGGCTATTTCTAATTAAACCCATCGCTATATTTTTATAAATACATAGGTACAGCAGAATGAAAACAATTATAAATTCACACTGTGACATTATTTTCTTGAGGTATATTATCCAAGTA
The DNA here is from genome assembly GCA_946811695.1 of Gonocerus acuteangulatus. NCBI lineage: Eukaryota > Metazoa > Arthropoda > Insecta > Hemiptera > Coreidae > Gonocerus > Gonocerus acuteangulatus. Next base: position 19,536,141 of record OX328123.1, on the reverse strand, counting down.
AAAATAAACGAATTTTATTATCTATTTTTTTTTATTAATGTTTAGCCAAGTTCTATAAACAACGGTCATTTATTTGAACAATAACAACCACACAGAATTTTATTTATTAAACACGTTTCGATTACAACAAAATAAAACCGCTCACATTTTGTAGAGATAACTAGAATAAAATAAATTTTCAAAACAATTATTTACAACTTAAGATAACACTGTTTCAGTTTTACACAGACTATTAATTGAATTTAATGGCTAAGCCTAAATCATGAGGCTTTATATCCGACTTCAATAAAAAAGTACAAGTTAAATAATCCAGCAAAAACAAATCATGAATAGTTTAGAATTTCATTGGATAAATCAGCTATTTATCGATTAACTTAAACATTTGGCACAACAGAGAAAACCTCAAGGAAGAAAAAAATCAGACTAAGTATTTCATTCTAAAAAAAAATAAGATTTGGATAATCGGTATTCTCTAACATTATTGCCTTTCTCAGCAAATGCTCTCGAATAATATCTTGTTATAATCACGTCACATCAACCCAAGAATGGTGGGATAGGCAATGGAAAAGTTTTTTGACGTTGACAGCTCTAACGTTTTTATTGTAACAATTTATTAATCATAATTTCGGTAATTACATCTATTTCAAGCGTACTCAAACTAAATTTTGATCTCAAATTCATTTCTCTGTTTAAATGAAATTATATTTCTGTGTATATGGCGCAAAAACATCAGAGGATGATTTCATAAAAATCAAATTCAGGAATAGAATTTTTTTAATTTAGAGGTGGGGGGGAAATCCTAATATTCTATATTTGAGAAAATCTGGCAAAAAATCCAAAGTTTTTTTTTTTTTTTTTTTGCACGGAGCGAAGAATATTCTTGGATTGCTGGCTATATTTAAAATAATTCAATTAGTGAATTATTATTAAATAAGTATTCTGCCCTTGTTTTGGCAAGCTGTCTTAGAGGTTTATTTAAAGTGATGCCAGAAGTTGGCTCAATCCCTGGGGAAGGTGATCTTCGATGTCAGGGCAGAATTAAAAGAGATCCAAAGAAGCAAAAATCCCTTTTTTAATCCATAAAGTTTGGCTTGTGGTTGTATTTTCAGCTAATCCCGCTTGGATTATTTATAATATCCAAGTCGAGGCATAGTAATCAGTAGTACTTGTTAGAGACTCTCAAAGTGAAATTCTCCACATTTGTTTTAAGTGGTTGATAACAAAATATCATTAAGCTCTTAGTACGATTCCAAGCATAGCGTATCAGCATAAATGAAACCATTAAAATTACAAAATCAGTTTACATTCAGATTATTCTGTTTGTACAGAATATAATGTGATTATTATTAAACGACTATAAATGATTTCCAAATCGATGACTGCTGAATATATTGGTTTAATTAATTAAGTTTATTTTTTACTTTAAACATTAAGTGCCTTCCGGTTTGTCTCGTCAAACCTTTTGAAACCATGTTATCGTCAAACTTATCAAGCATTTGTGGAATTTTCCGCATTTATTTTTTGATCACTCCCAGAAATTGAAAGTTAATTGGAATGCTTAAAGACTATTAATTTAACTTTAATGTCATTGTAAATTTGAATTCTTATTTATTTGAAATATTAAAATTTCTCTAAGTGCTAAAGCCAGGGATTGATTCGCACTGGGGGTGGTGTCTGCCCTTTCCTATCTTGTCTAGACAACCCGTCCCAAAAATCAATATTATATATAAATAATATTTAAAAAAAAATGCTTAGTATTTGTTTATAGTTATTTTTGTTCAACTCCCCCCCCCCCCAGTTACACACTTCAGCTTGTAGCATGCGTACCTGTGCATAACTCATCCCACAAAAAAAAAAAAATGTTATTGAAAGTGAAGCCAATTTATTTTTGTTCTTTAATTGTTTATTTAATATTAATAAAAGTATATGGTAAATGTGGTTTAGTATTCAATTTTAGGCATATTCGTCTTTTGATATTTATAATATTTTTAGATAATGCCCAATTGCCTAATTGTAAACCATAATACTCCTTGTGATTGTTTAGTTTTTAATGGGAACAATTATAAGTCTATTTAAAATTTAAAAATCATAAATTTAAAGTGTTTTTAAATTCAGATGATAAGCATATTTTTAAAAGCATGTAATTAGGTAGTTGCCAGCAAACCATCAAATGGCCAGGTCTAATATCAAATCTAGAAATTCAAAGCTAATTCAACATGTATCTTTCTAAGAGGAAAACCAAATCACACCAAGAATAATAAATATTTTTTCTAAAAGGAAAACAATGCCATGCATTAATCATGCGGTTTTATTTAGGCAAATTTATATTGCAATGAATAATAAAGTCATTGATTTGTATTACATTTGGAAATCTATGAAAAAATTAATAAATAAATATGAAGCGAAACACGTGTTTCATTACGGTTTCGTCTCGCTGCCTTATTCGTATTTGTTTGAGATTTACCGAAATTTATGAACTGTGGGGGCCTCTGAGATGGCAGTCGGACAGGCCGCGGGAGTGGAGTACGACTGGGGTCCCGTGCCGGCTATAAGGACCTGCTCGAGGTCCCTGGGTTTGTTTATATATAGGTGTAACTCGCGCCAAAACTACCCCCACTCCTTGCGTGGTGGGGGAAAAAGGCGGGAATAGCACGGGTGTAGTCCTCTCGAGACAGGTGCGTATAAATATTATAGATTTTTTTTTATGTAGGCAGGAAAATCAATAACCCCTTTCCATCACGAATAATACCTTACATCAAAATATATTAAATAAAATTGCCTTTACATAATATTGTTCAATAATAAATATTCTTCATTAATTTCTGTAGGGTACTTTCGATAGAACGGTCACCAGGAGAGTTTTTATGACATGTCTAAGGGTGGGTTTACACTTGCTAGTTATTGCAGGATATTTATATCTGAGAGAAATTGCGACTACTGAACATGGGTTTTCAGTAGTCGCAATTTCTATCCGATATAAATATCCTGTAAAAACTATCAAGTGTAAACCCACCCTAAGGAATATTAGTCATAAAATCTCTACTCCGACCAGTCAATTATATAATTATGATAAATTATGATATATTATGATAAATTAATTAGTCACTGAGATTATAACTATAATTTAATGGCGGTTATAAAATTTAAACGTACTCGTGGTATCAACTTTTGTAATTGTCCTTATTAGTAATACTTTACAAGAGCGTACGTTGTATTAAATAAATCTTTAAAGAATAAAATAATGAACATATTAATTTCAACCGAATTTTTATTATTAAAATAAAATTATACGCAAAATTAATACGGTATCATAGTCATGCAATAACAATTTTATTCAATCTATGTACAAGATACTACCTACATATACAACTGTCAAATTCTGATGCGTTCTAATGCAAACCTGTTGGCATATTTATTATTCAGATGTTGAGAAATATCAACATGTGCGGAATTCCGGAAAAATCCAATATTTGTCATAAAATGCAGGATAATATTTTTATAAGAAGGATAAGAATAAAGTATTATTTATTTTAAACACTGTGTTTATAAAAGAAGTTGTTTATAAAGGCACTTATAAATACCACATTGTTAAAAAAATACTTGCTATTGAGAAAAATGTTTTACTTTTGGCTTAAAAATGTATATATAAAATTATTACCTAATTTCGAAAATCTACACTCAATAGAAAGAAAACTAAATCATCTATTGTGATATTCAACCTCAAGTCATTTTTTTATGAATTTTGTGTTTAATTTTATCAGAAGGATAAAATAAAATATTTCAATATAAAGTCAGGAAATGAAATTGTGCAGTGCTGTATGTAGTAAAAGAAGAAACCATTGACCTTTGCTAATCTTGTAATCCAATTGCTAAATAAAGATGTGTCATTTTGATAGCTCAAATCAGTATTAGTATTAAATGGGGGCATCAGTAATGAGAAGACAACAATTATTGCATAATTTACATTGTTAATTGTTGGAGGCTCTTCATGACAGTCCGTTCTATCTGCGTTCTCTTCTCTAGCTTCGATAAGGCAGATGGTTGTAGAATCATTTAATATATAATGGAAAGATAACAGCTGATAAGTGCTTAATTATGATTAGGTAAAACATTCGAGAATTTGATCAAGATGTAGATAGGAAAGAACCTTGCTTCTAATATTTACACTTTTATTATCATTTACGAGGAAAGTATACAGATATAAAAAAAACTGAAATGATAGTGACAGAATTATGTTGAATTATTTAGTTGTCATTGTTGTTCTTTTTAATTTATTTTTATTGTATTTAAGGAAGGACAAATATTTTACTCACCGGGTTTTAGAGTATCCGGAGTCCACACAGGCTGCAGTGGTCCCCCGATGCGACGTTAATGAGAGAAAAAAATAAATGAAAGTTCACTATTTACCCCTAACTAAAAAAATAAAAAATAAAACTAAAAAAAAAGGCCACACACAAAACGCCGACAGTCCACTGATGGTGAGATGTTATACGAAGCACAGTGAGGATGTTGTAGCTGGGGTAGGCTGGGGCGGCCTTCCTAAGAGAGGGGTGGCTTATATAGAGGTATGGTGGCGGTACCTAGCGGACGACATCCCAACTATACAGGAGGGGGGTATATCTCCCCTTCCCCCCTCACCCAGGCAGCCAGGATCACAGATAGAGGCAGTCCTGTCAATAAAGAACGGCTGCGTTTTTATTTAGTTCATTCCGGGAGAGATTTTTAATTAGGAATTTTGCCTTTCCCTGGGGATATAGATGTATGGAGCTATCTTGAGCTGGTATTTGCCCCTAAATATATGTCCTTATGAATTAAAGCAGCTAATATTTCCATTAAACATATTTAATTCTTTGATTAATTAACATTTCAAAACTACATCGCGCTTCAAAACATTTGGCTTTCTGTGAAAAAATCATTTTTCAACATTAAGATATCATTAAATGTAATGTCGTTAGATTTTAATGAGCAAAGAGCATTTGAGGTGTTTAATATCCAGTTCAATGCACATAACCCATTCCGTCCCAAAGTTGCGTAAACGCAACATTATTTTCACGATTTTTTTTCTCATGCAAATAAATATTTTAATCTAGTTTGAATAGTTTTTTCTAACAAGGTAACTCCTTAAAGAAAACGAGAAAAATTCTTAAGCCCAAATAAAATGTTTTGCTATTTTTTTTTTTTTTTTTTAATATTGCTAGAAATATTGCATTGTGAAGTGTGTTTTCCAAAATATCTATGCATTTTTTAATCAACAATTTTTTTTTTGCTCTAATCATTACTTGAACATATGAGAAAAGTTACCAATAAAAGTAATTGCGATCATACATTTTTATGGCAATTCTGTGGCCCTGCGAAAATAATGTTGCGTTTTTTATGTAAACGCAACATTTTTTTTCTCCTAAACTAGAATTGCTGATTTTTTGTTTTTGGTTTTTATACATTATTTTAAGTAAGAGGAACAAATAACGAAAAATGTCAAAAAAAAAAAAAAATCCAGTAGAAATAGGCTTGGGATTTAATGGGTTAATTCTTATTTTTAAAAAAATATATTTCTGGTTTAACAACCTTTGGTGCATGGTTCCAAATCGTTGTTTTAGGTACTGACCAATCATTAATAAATACAAATAATTTGGATTCAGCTCATTTTGAAAAATTTGCGTTTTCTATCTCAATTTTTTACCACTCTTTAAAATGAAATAGGAGTACACTTTATTAATGTTGTTAATTTATTGTTCATCTAAATGCTCAAATAAATTGACAAAAATACATTAAAAATCTCTAACAAACCATGTTAGTGTATTACTTACTGGTAGTAAGTAGTACAAAATAAAAACATTAAACTTATTCTAAACAGGTTAAAATGTCACTATTGTAAACCTGAAGGAAACAAATGTAAGATAGTAATATAATTTGTTCAGATAAATACATTTTCATCGGACTTCACGATAGAAACATTTTCTTCTTCTATATATTTTTTTTTTTTTGTTCAACGTGGCTCCGCACTAAGATTTTTTTATTCTTTGAGACATTCAATTTCTATTTACTGAACCCTGAAATGCTTGGAGAGCAAATTGCTCGCGTTATTTATCTTTCCAGGAGCAACAGGTCTGCACGCTGCCTTAGCTGAAGGAAGAAGTCCTTGCATAGTTTTATGTTTCTTCGACATATCTTGAAACTTCTTATTTATTACATATTCCACCTCTGACTTTAATTTCATTTTTATTCAACCGATGCCTTGCATTGCGATGGGTTTTTTGACAACAGTTTTCGTGCGGATTGTTCAAAATCGTTATCTAGCGTGATATTATCGTTTACGAACTATCAAATAAAACAAGTCCGACTCGCAGGAACTGCGTCATCCTAGCGCGGTTCCCTACATCTCGAAGAATTGGAATACATACAGGCATCACAAATCACAGGAAATTGACAGTAGCCAACTTACACTGAATAATACGGATAGTTCTTAATCCTCATTCTTGAGGAAGGCTGAATAAGTCAACACAATTATGTACTGAAAACATACTCACTCTTCGACTACTGCACAGAAGGCTCTATTTCGAACCAAAAATTCGTTGTCATTTTAAGTTTCTTTTGTTTTACTAGCAAATTCATTTTACTGTTATAATCAACTGTAAATATGTGCTTCATGGCAAAAAAAAAAAAAAATACATTCTCTCGAGGGTAAAATCTTTATATAAAATAAGAAATAACGATAATTTCAGTTGGAGGCCAGTAGGAAGGTTATACAGACAGGAGAATTCAAAACCAACATATACATACGCCATCATGAATAGCCACTGCCATCATGATTACCACAGCCACTCCAAACTTATTACCAATACCTTTCACCGTTTCTTAGCTTATTTTACTACAATACTAATTTCACTGATAAATGCATGTTAAAAAAAAAACAACCAATTAAAAAGTGAGATAAAAAAAGACAAAACCCCGTTCAAAACAACAAAACCACCACTTTTTAAGTTTTAAGCGCTTATATCTCTGATTGACGTTGCCCCATCGAATATTGTTTCAGAACCTTTTAAGTAGAGAATTTAGTAAGCATTCGAATGGTCACCTTCCACTTACCAGATTTCCCAACAGTTATCGAGATATTAACGAAAAAATGTATGAAGATCCGAAAACTTTTCATGTCTATTAATAAAATATTTTTCTCGCATACTTCCTTAACTCCAAATATAACCAAAATTTAAACACCTTAGTTTGGATTAATTTCCAAGATGTAGAAAATATTTCAATTGAATCCCGCGATTCTAAGTACCCACAAAAAAATAATGACTTCCGAAAACATTGATTCCACTTTTCTCAAAAACGGTTATAGATATCGCCCTAAAAATGGTTTCATTCGTTTTCCTATGTTAAGAAATCTATAAAACAAGTACCTGCAAGCATATTAACTCAAAAACGTAAGCGTTATGATTTTTTTTGCGCGAATTTCGCCCCAAACGCTATCTTCTAGTGGGCGGATTCTGCTGGTTAACGAACTTGACCTTTCAAATTAGACGACAGATTTTTGTACCAAATTTCATCACAATCGGACCATTAGGGAAGCCAGAAATGAGCGAACAAATGCGAAATGTATATATATATATATATACATATATATATATATATATATACAAATTTGAACCACCGTTATTTTCGGTCTCTAGGGGTTCTGAAACGCGAAATTTTCTAGTGGGCACTTCCGGATTGTTTCATTGTATCAACCTTATAAGCGGGGTTCCTCCCCCGAGGAGCCGCGCTAAAAAGAAAAAAAAAGTCCGATTCGCAGGAACTGCGTCATCTTAGCGCGGTTCCGTTCTTATCTCTAGTGTTTATGAAGGCATAGAATAGAAACAGTTATTACTTTGTTTAGATCAATAGCGAAACACCTATCTAAATGAAATCTCAAACAAACTAGTCTTGAAAGGTCTTGATTTACAATCTTACCTGTATGGGTCAGCTATCCCATAAGTCGGCCAGAAAGGCCTCCGCTCAGAGGCATTTAGAAAGCCTTGGGATCTCCCTCTTTGAACGCTACATTTTAACAATAAATTGATCTTCTTATTTTACTTAATCTGTTTTATTGTCAAATACATTATCCGACTATAAGCAATTTACAAATAACAAGGAATAAAACAGTCAAAAAGAACCGCACAAATAAACGAAATCAATTACTTTAAAGTTTTAAGCACTTATTTCTCCAATTGACATCGCCTAATTAAAACTTTCTTTAGAACCTTTTTTTGTAGAGGATTTAGTAAGCTTTCGAATGGTAACCTTCTGCTTCCCAAGATTGTCAACGGTTTTCGAGATACTAACAAAACTTTTCTTGTCTGTTAATAAAATATTTTATTCTAACCCTTTCTTTACTCCAAACATAACCAAAATTTCAACATATTAGTGTTGATGAAATTCGAACATGCAGAAAATGTTTCAACTGAATCCCATAATTCTAAGTACCAAAATCAAACACAAAAAGAACAGTTCGAATAAGCGAAATCAATTACTTTAAAGGTTTAAGCGCTTTTTTCTCCGATTAACATCGCCTAATCAAAACTTTCATTAGAACCATTTTTGTAGAGCATTTAGTAATCTTTCTAATGGTGATCTTACGTTTCGCAAGATTCTCAACCTTTTTCGAAATATTAAGGAAAGTATACAAAGTTACCAAAATATTTTATGTCTGATAATAAAATATTTTATTCTAACCCTTCCTTAACTCCAAACGTATCAAAAATTTCAACATATTAGTTTTAATGAAAGTAGAACATGCAGAAAATGTTTCAACTGAATCCCATGATTCTAAGTACCCAAACCAAAAACGGTATTCAAAAACTGTTTTTCCAATTTTCTCGAAAACGATTAAAGCTATCGCCTTGAAAATGGTTTCATTCGTTTTCCTAGCCCAAGAAGCCTATAAAACAAGTACTTACAAGCTTATGAACTCAAAAACGTAAGCGTTACGATTTTTTTTGCGCGAATTTCGCCCCAAACGCCATCTTCCAGTGGGCGGATTCTGCTGGTTAACGAACTTGACCTTTCAAATTGGAAGACGGATTTTTGTACCAAATTTCATCACAATCGGACCATTAGGGAAGCCAGAAATGAGCGAACAGACAAATATATATATATATATATATATATATATATATATATATATATATATATATATATACAAATTTGAACCACCGTTATTTTCGGTCTCTAGGGGTTCTGAAACGCGAAATTTTCTAGTGGCCACTTCCGGATTGTTTCATTGTATCAACCTTATAAGCGGGGTTCCTCCCTATGGGGGAGGGAGGAACCGCGCTAAAAAGTCCGAGTCGCAGGAACTGCGTCATCTTAGCGCGGTTCCGTTCATCTCGAAGAAATGAAATAGATTAGGCAGCACAAAGCACAGGGAACTGAGAGTAGCCAACTTACACAGAAGCGGTTTATTCTTAATCCTCATTCTCCCTCATTATTAAGGAAGGCTTTGTAAGTAAATAAAGCTCTGTGTGGAAGACCTGTAAAACTTGAAGGAGACATTCAAAAAGTATATTTTTTTCACTCGTGGTGTCAGTTATATCTTTAAGGGGGGGACATTAAATATGTGAATCCATTCGTCTATTAAAAAGAATCTTAAAAAGTCCGACTCGCAGGAACTGCATCATCTTAGCGCGGTTCCGTTCTTATCCGAAGTGCGATTAGTAAAGGAATAGTAGCAGCTATCGGTAGGTTTTGATCTGTCGTTAAAAATATAAAATAAAATCTCAAAGAGAAGGAAGCTTAAAGAGCCACATATGGAAACTGACAGTTTTCTAAACGGATGGGACTCTCCCGTCATCGCGACTCTCACTCTAGGAAAACTCTATTACCAATATGATTCTTATTTTCTCAGCTTTAATGAAATACTCATTCCCCGTTAAATAAACTTAAAAAACAAAAGTGAGGTAAACAGTGACAAAAACCCGTTTAAAATAACAAAACTAACACTTTCGTAGTTTTAAGCACTTACTTCTCCGACTGACATTGCCCCATCGAAATTTGCTTCAGAATCTTTTTTTTAGAGAATTTAGAAAGCTTTTGAATGGTTAAATCGTACTTCACACGATTTCTTAACTGTTTTGAAGATATTAAGGGGGGGAAATGGTGCTAATACCTACCGATAGCTGCTATATTCCTTCACTAATCGCACTTGAGATAAGAACGGAACCGCGCTAAGATGAAGCAGTTCCTGCGGGTCGGACTTTTTTTTTTGTCAGACAAATTAATGTATTATGTTTATATTATAATATAAATATTATGTTTATAAGAAGAGCAAATCACTTTAATTGCGGTGTAAAATATTGTTGCTAGCTAAATCTAAGTATTATATAAGCTCATAAGGAAAAAATGGTGCTAATGACTCAGATTTCGATACACCATAAAAGAAAAAAAAAATTAAGGACAATATACAAAGATTCCGAAGTATTTCATGTCTGTTAATAAAATATTTTATTCTAATCCCAATAACGCAACAGTTATACACAAATAAACTTTTTTTAGGTACCTATTTAATACGTATAAAATAAGGTTATAATGAGCGATCCGCTGTGGCATACACCAAGTACTACCACCGTGTGGAGTGCAACTAGTATAGACCGGTACGTCTGTACCACTGTGGTATGTAAAGAGTGGCTGTTCTGATACTGGCAAAAATTAGAAATCCTACATTCCTAAAGTTGTTTGGAGGCTTATCTTTATGACTCTAGACAAGGACTTGAAGATGACGAGGGTACACAGGGAGACGAGGGTACCTGGGGACAGGGAAAACGCCCCCCACCCTAAGCCTCCTAGCTCCTCACCTTCGAATTCATATGATTTCGTTCAATGAATTTAAAAAAAAAATTAATAAATAGATAAAAACTTCTGAAAATAGGGAATACCAAAAACAATTCTAAAGAACGAAATCAACACCAGTACAGTCATCTAGATATTCATAGGGCATCTTCGAATTCCAAGATACCGTTGAAACAAAATATTGTTTCTATATATACGTATCCTGTTTTATTGACTAATACATTTGACACACAAAAAGATTCGTTCAAATGAACGAAATTACCTATGTTTTAAGCACTTATTTCTCCAAATATGACCATCCCATCGCAAATGTCTTCAAACCATTTTTTGTAGAAAATTTAGTAACCTTTCGAATGGTAATCTTTTGCTTCCAAAGATTCCAAACCGTTTTCGTGATATTAATGAAAATATACGAAGTTCCCAAAACTTTTTATGTCTAAAAATGAAATATTTTATTTTAATCCTTCCTTTACTCCAAACGTAACCAAATTTTCAACATATTAGTTTTGATAAAATTCAAACATGGAGAAAATGTTTCAACTGACGCCCATGATTCTAAGTACCAAAATCAAAGACAAAAAGAACAGTTCGAATAAGCGAAATCAATTACTTTAAAGTTTTAAGCACTTATTTCTCCGATTGACATCGCCTAATCAAAACTTTCATTAGAACCTTTTTTGTAGAGCATTTAGTAAGCATTCTAATGGTAATCTTTTGTTTCACAAGATTCTCAACCTTTTTCGAGATATTAAGGAATGTATACAAAGTTACCAAAACTTTTCATGTCTGTTCATAAAATATTTTATTCTAACCCTTCCTTAACTCCAAACGTAACATAACTTTCTACATATTAGTTTTAATGAAAGTAGAACATGCAGATAATGTTTCAACTGAATCCCGTGATTCTAAGTACCCAAACCAAAAACGGTATTCAAAAACTATTTTTCCAATTTTCTCGAAAACGGATAAAGCTATCGCCTTGAAAATGGTTTCATTCGTTTTCCTAGCCCAAGAAGCCTATAAAAAGAGTACTTACAAGCTTATGAACTCAAAAACGTAAGCGTTACGATTTTTTCTGCGCGAATTTCGCCCCAAACGCCATCTTCTAGTGGGCGGATTTTGCTGGTTAACGAACTTGACCTTTAAAATTGGACGACTGATTTTTGTACCAAATTTCATCAAAATCGGACCATCAGGGAAGCCAGAAATGAGCGAACAGACAAATATATATATATATAAATAAATATATATATATATATACAAATTTGAACCACCGTTATTTTCGGTCTCTAGGGGTTCTGAAACGCGAAATTTTCTTGTCGGCACTTCCGGATTCTTTCATTGTATCAACCTTATAAGCGGGGTTCCTCCCTATGGGGGAGGGAGGAACCGCGCTAAAATACAAGTTTTTCCGCTTTTCTACGATTTTTAAGTTAATTTTCGGCACGTTCCTAGACACCTAGCAACTTTTTGATAATTGCCTTATTTGTAGACCATTTCATGTAGAGTATGATGGTTTTCAGGTCAAGTTGATAGCTTAATAAACAAAAAAAAGTTACTTTACTTATTGCTAACATCCTGAATCGGATCAAATGACCGAACATCACAAACAAAAAGTCCGACTCGCAGGAACTGCATCATCTTTGCGCGGTTCCGATCTTATATCTAGACTCATTTAAAATGATTAAAATAGAAGCTGTTATTATTTTGGGTCCACATTTCTAGAAAGCATGAAGATTAGATAGTTAGCCGTCGAGGTGATAAGTAAAGATGGAATGGTTGGGATTCGGCTAAAGAAACCTCAATACGATTTTTGTTAAAAAATCTATATTTAGGACGTTTTGGCTACTCATTGGTAGCCTTCGTCAGCAATGAAAGTGCCGGGAGGCAGAGGAGGACCAAAGTTGAAAATGTTTCAACTGAATCCCATGATTCCAAGTACCCAAACCAAAAACGGTATTCGAAAACTATTGTTCCAATTTTCTCGAAAACGGTTAAAGCTATCGCCTTGAAAATGGTTTCATTCGTTTTCCTAGCCCAAGAAGCCTATAAAAAGAGTACTTACAAGCTTATGAACTCAAAAACGTAAGCGTTACGATTTTTTCTGCGCGAATTTCGCCCCAAACGCCATCTTCCAGTGGGCGGATTTTGCTGGTTAACGAACTTGACCTTTCAAATTGGACGACTGATTTTTGTACTAAATTTCATCAAAATCGGACCATCAGGGAAGCCAGAAATGAGCGAACAGACATATATATATATATATATATATATATATATATATATATATATATATATATATATATATATATACAAATTTGAACCACCGTTATTTTCGGTCTCTAGGGGTTCTGAAACGCGAAATTTTCTTGTCGGCACTTCCGGATTGTTTCATTGTATCAACCTTATAAGCGGGGTTCCTCCCTATGGGGGAGGGAGGAACCGCGCTAAAATGGATGCAACTCAATTACTAGTTATATAATTGTAGTACAAAAAATAGTTTTTTGCTCCTAGATATATGTACAAATGGAAATCGTACTGTTAAAAATTAAATAAAACATGTCAGCAACATCCATTGGTTGATTTGATAGGGACTGACTCCTCATCTTAAGGATAATTTAATGAGCTACAATTATTGAATGGAGATGTTTTTTCGTGCTACGCTAAGTTTTCGGCGATAAATCGAGATTTGTCAAAAAAAAAAAAAAAAAAAAAAAAAAAAAAAAAAAAAAAAAAAAAAAAAAAAAAAAAAATTGCGCCTTTATCGAAAAGGAGAAAATCGTCAAAGGACTTTTTGACTAAGTTTTTCGATTCCCCATCGATATACGAAGTCTGTCGGTTTAAGGCCGGTTTAAAGAGAGAGAAAGAGAGTAATTTTAGTGGGGGTCATTAGTGGGTAATATCGATAAAGATTTGAAATTTTCATATTTTTATAACGTATAAATGAAATACATATTCGAACAGTATAATAAGAGGCTACATTTTAGCCACGAACCCTATACGAAAATTTAATATTCTGAGGCATTGATTTCAATAATGTAATTTATTTATAACTCACTTTAACCTCTAGAATGAGTTCCAACCTAGCAACAATAGCGAAGCAACCCAAAATTATAGAGCATCGAAGTTTTAGCGCGTTTTCTCCCTCCTTATTATACTGAAACCCACTTATGAGAATAAGCCAATGATGCAACCCGGAGATGCAAGTAAAAAATGTCGTCCTTTCATAAATGACCCATATATCAATAATATACGCAACATTATACTAATAACGTATTTCGCTCCAAAAATTATGTACCGTTGGCCTGATTCTGCTTATTAACGAACTTGACCTTTGAAATTATACAAAAGATTTTTGAACCGAATTTCATTAAAATCGGACAATTTTTTAGCCTGTGAGAGAGTGAACAGACAAATACGAATTTGAACTACTGTTATTTTTGTGATCTATCTGTTCTGAAACTCGAAATTTTCTAGTCGGCACTTCCTGATGGTGTCATGATGTCAACCTTATATGCAGAGTTCCTCCCTAAGGAGGGAGGGAAGAAACAAAGAGTAAATCTCAAAGAGAAACGAGATCTTAGGCGCATCAACTTGAAACTGACATCCCCGAATGACGTGGCCCAATCAAAAATTGCATACGAAACATTTTTATAGGAAACCTTTTATAATTTCGAATAGATGCTTTACATTATGAGCAGGTTTCCTGCCTATGGAAATAGAGAGGAAACGCGCTAAACGAATCACAATTATTATTAATATAAATGTTGCCATCATCACGTTGGAAAATGTCTGGTTTTTAGACCGGCGCAGAATATATGCTAGACCTCCTTGCATACAAGTCAGGAGGGCTCAATTATTTGGAGTAAATCTAACAAGGAATAAAATAAAATAGACAGACGGTGAATGTGGGATAATAATCCCTCTAGTAGATTTAAAGGTGTAGAGTAAAGAAATAGGAATAATAATAATAATAATAATAATAATATTCGCCCTGGTGAGCTCAAATGAAAGCATAATACACAAAATAATGATATACATATAGAAAATAGAATGGTCAGCCTTACATTTAGGACATTTGCCTTGAAAGGTATACGGAATTGAAAGGTGAGAAGAAAGAAAAAGGCTTAAGGAAAGAATTGAGGGAATTATGGGAAAATCACATCATTCGCCGAGCAGGCAGCCAGCAGAATAAAAAGCTGGAACCGGGCATAGAATAGACTCCGCTAAAGGTCAACTTGATAACGCCAAGGGAAGTGGATTACCATATGCCGTTAAAAGCTACTGGCCTAACAAGCACCACATATAATTGTGTCGGGAGGTCTTCGCTCGTTCAAGCCGGCTATTGGAATAATGGCGGACCAGGCCTCTCGCGAAGGCTAGAGGACCAATGGTTCCTATATTAAATACTCGCGACTCTTATAAGGAGTGACGCAAAACATAAAAATATTTGAATGCCTCTCAATTAATCTTAATTCTAACAATTATTAAGTTTAATAATAATTAGCTCTAATGGAGTCTCCCGTGGTCTAGTGGCTAGCGCCTTAGATTCATAAGCGGGAGATGGTGGGTTCGATCCCCTCCGGCGGCAGGAATTTTCTCATCTCAGTGCTCGTTGGCTGTTAATTCCTGGCCGCACCCTGGATGTCGGCGCTAATGGCCCAGATTTGTCGATGCGCCGTTAAAAAAAAATTAGCTCTAATTTTAATGAAAACTTTATAATAATTAATTTTTTTTTTTCATTGTTGAGCATCGCAACATTGGCGACAAACTCATTTTATGTTTGTTACGTCAAGAAAAAAAAAAGAAAAGAAAAGGTAAATGAATAATTAAAGAACTTAAATGTTATCAAAACGTGAAAAAGAAGATAAAGTAAACAAAAAAAAAATAAAAAATAATAAATAAAATAAAAACAGAACAAATAGTAACACTAAAGTAATAGTTAGATGTAAACATAAAATTTTGAAATAGTGGATGTGCAAGTTAAGTGAACTATTTACAGCTTGTTGTATAAATGTGTGTTTTTCAAATGTTTGAGGATTGTATGGATGTGTGGGCTACCCTCAGTCAGTAAGTCGTGGGGCATATTTAAGTTAATGAGTTGTCTGCAGTTTGTAAGTATATGTTTAACTGTCAGAGTCTCATTGCAGTATTTACAAGTTGGTCTGTCCTTTCTTTCTAGTAAGTACGAATGGGTAAATAGAGTGTGTCCAATTCGAAGCTTGGTTAAAATAACATCATCTCTTCGAGAGAAGTGTTCCTTTGACCAGGCTTTCGTTGTATTTTTAATTTCTCGTAACTTTGTTTCTGTTTGATACCACTCACTTTCCCATTCGTACTGAATGTAAGTCAGTAATGTTTTGTAGAAGCTGTATTTCCCAAGGAGTGTCTTATTGTCAGTATGCTGATGACCTCCTGATTTACACCTCATATTCACGACTTGACAAGGGACAACAACAAATACAGCCTTCATTAAAAAATTTAGAAAAATGGTGTACTAAAACTGGGTTTCAATTCTCTAACGATAAGACGAAATATATAATATTCTCTAGGAAAAGAGAAAACCAAATTGCCCAATTATCATTACACCAGAAAGCCATCGGCAGAACTGACTTACTCACATTTCTGGGAATGACATTAGACAGAAGACTGACGTGGTTACCTCACCTAAAGGGACTTCTTACCAAATGCAAGAAATCCTTGAATCTGCTAAGAATCCTTAGTAATACTAAATGGGGTGCTGACAAATGTACCATGCTCACATTCTCTCGTTCCTATACCAGGTCTCTTCTGGATTATGGTTGTGTAGCATATTCATCTGCCAGGCCAACCGCTCTTAAACTACTCAACACCATACACAACACTGGACTAAGGCTTGCGAGAGGAGCATTTAGGACCAGTCCTTCAGAAAGCTTGTGTGCATTAGCTGGCGAACCACCATTGCACATCAGGCGTCGAATGGTGTGCTCTAAATTTATTTTAAAGTCGAAAGGACTCGGTACACCATGTGTAACCGATTTTTTAAATAACCCAAATTTTAACAAATACTTAATGGCAAACTGCAGAAGGAAACCATTAATTGTAAGAGTTTTAGAAGATAGAAGATTCCACATCCTGACAGAAACAGAAATCATCCCAAATACATTCACTGACATTCCACCTTGGAGTGTTAAGAACTTAAGGATTGACTTAACATTAACAAAATACAAAAAGACTGACCCAACTTCTACTGTATTTTATAAAAATCTAGTAAACTTAATGATGCGACGGGATACTGATACGTTGTACATTTGCAGTGACGGTTCCAAGACTAAATTCGGAACAGGAGCAGCTCCAATTGTTGACGACAACACTTACCTACTGAAACTACCCGACGAGACGACTGTATATACAGCTGAACTGCAAGGAATACTGTTAGCACTAACAAACGTTCAACACAAAATATATCGACACATAACTGTTTGCACTGACTCCTTAAGTTCGTTACTCTCCATCCAAAACATGTACAGTACACATCCAATCATCAGTAACATATTATCACAAATATATAATCATTAATTTAATTCTCATCAAAAATAATGCACAGTCAATAAGAACCAGTGTGCAAATGGCTTCTACCCTTCTATGTGCTCTCGTGGTGTCTCCAGTTTTTTTTCATTCTGACATTATTTATTTCATCCTCATTATTATTTAGAACATTTAATTTTAGCGCGGTTCCTCCCTCCCCCCATAGGGAGGAACCCCGCTTATAAGGTTGATACAATGAAACAATCCGGAAGTGCCGACTAGAAAATTTCGCGTTTCAGAACCCCTAGAGACCGAAAATAACGGTGGTTCAAATTTGTATATATATATATATATATATATGTATATATTTATTTATATATATGTATATATTTATTTATATATATGTATATATTTATTTATATATATATATATATATATATATATATATATATATATATATATTTGTCTGTTCGCTCTCTAAGTAGAAGACGAATGGTCCGATTTTGATGAAATTTGATACAAAAATCCGTCGTCCAATTTGAAAGGTCAAGTTCGTTAACCAGCAAAATCCGCCCACTGGAAGATGGCATTTGGGGCGAAATTCGCGCAAAAAAAAATCGTAACGCTTACGTTTTTGAGTTCATAAGCTTGTAAGTACTCTTTTTATAGGCTTCTTGGGCTGGGAAAACGAATGGAACCATTTTCAAGGCGATAGCTTTAACCGTTTTCGAGAAAATTGGAAAAATAGTTTTTGAATACCGTTTTTGGTTTGGGTACTTAGAATTACGGGATTCAGTTGAAACATTATCTGCATGTTCTAATTTCATTAAAACTAATATGTTGAAAGTTTTGTTACGTTTGGAGTTAAGGAAGGGTTAGAATAAAATATTTTATGAACAGACATGAAAAGTTTTGGGAACTTCGTATACTTTCATTAATATCTCGAACACGGCTGGGATATCGTGGTAAGTGGATAGAAACTATTTGAAAGCTTACTAAATTCTCTACAAAAAAGATTCTAAAACTATTTTTGATTAGGTTATGTCAATCGGAGAAATAAGTGCTTAAAACTTCAAATACGTCTGTTTTGTTCTTATGAACGGGTTTTTGTCGTTCTTTTTGTAATTTTTGTCTCCTTCCCTTCGTTTTTTATTGCTTTTTATTTTTGTAATTTCTTATGTTGGGAAAATTTTGTGTGTAAAACAGGATATGAAAAATGAGGCCAATTTTCTGTTGCTAGAAATAATATAAATTTTGGGAACTTTCATTAATATCTCGAAAACTGTTGAGAATTTTGGTAAACGGAAGAATACCATTAGAAAGCTTATTAAATGCTCTACATAAAAGGTTCTAATGAAAGTTTTGATTAGGCGATGTCAATCGGAGAAATAAGAGCTTAAAGCTTTAAAGTAATTTATTTCGCTTATTCGAAGTGTTCTTTTTGTCTGTATTTTATTCCTTGTTATTTTTTAATTGCTTATAGTTGGATAATGTATTCGAAAATAAAACAGGTTCCAAGATTCCAAGACCTTGTAACTAGCGGGACGGTTTCTAGTGTTGCCGACCCTTCCAGGTAAGATTGTAAATCCTACCTTTCAAGACTGGTGGAACCAAAATAATAGCTGTCGGGGTTCTTTCACTGCTACTTAATAAAACTACATTTTATCGTAAAAATGGTTTTATAGTGCCGACGTTTCGGCTTGAACTTCAAGCCTTCATCAGGGCTGTAAATACAAGTAGGACATATTTAACACTAATATATGCACATATCTATGTAAATATACCAAACATATATATATATATATATATATATATATATATATATATATATATATATATATATATATATATATTTATATATAAGCATATACACATACACATATACACGCACACATATGTACATATATATGCCCACATACATACACATATGGGGTATGTATTATTAAGTAGCAGTGACCGAACCCGGACAATCCCTACCTTGCATCATCAACGGTCAACGATCTCCTGTCAACAAAATAATTACTGCTTCTATTTAATCATTCGAAATTAGACTAGGGATAAGAACGGAACCGCGCTAAGATGAGGCAGTTCCTGCGAGTCGGACTTTTTTTTATAATTTATCTTTATTATATTTTTATTTCGGCAGAAGAGTGTGTTTTTGTTTCTTCGAATCATTATAGGGAACCTTTATTTGATCAAGTTTTAGCACTTTCCTCCGAAGGGAAGTAGCTATTGAGGTTGGACTCATGACGGAATTTTTGAAAAATTTCTTCAAATCTTTATCGATCCTACCTAGTAGACACCGAAAATGACCCCCGTTAAAATTTATATATATCTCTATATATATATATATATATATATATATATATATATATATGCATATATATATATATATATATATATATATATATATATATATATATATGTCTGTTAACACGATAGCGGCCAGAGTTTTTGTTTTTTCGTCACGAAACTTGGTATATAGCATTCAATTAGCAAACGATTGAACGAGTTCGTTAACCACCAAAATCGGTCAACTGGAAGGGGGGGTTTACCCCGAACCCAAAACACTAATTTGACCATTTCAGCCGTAATATTTGTTATATTTCAACAAAACTTGGTATTCGTAGTGGTAATATAGAGAGAAAAGTGAGATATAAAAATGAACTAAATCGGTTCATTAGGAGGGGGGGGGGGGTTACTCCGGACCCACAATACCAATTCGCCACTACCAGCCGTGATTTTTGGTATATTTCGACGAAACTCGGTATTCGTAGTGGTAATCCACAGGTAAATATGTGTTGTAAAAATAAACTAAATCGGTTCATTAGGAGGGGGGGGGGGTTTACTCCAGACCCACAATACCAATTCGCCACTACCAACCGTGATTTTTGGTATATTTCGACGAAACTCGGAATTCGTAGTGGTAATCTACAGGTAAATATGTGTTGTAAAAATAAACTAAATCGGTTCATTAGGAGGGGGGGGTTTACCTAGGACCCAAATTACTAATATACTCATACTGGTCGTAATTTCTGCTGTATTGTAACGAAACGCGGTATACGTCGTGGGTAACTCATGAGAAAGAAGTGTTGTAAAAATTAGCTGAATCGGTCAATCGGAAAGGGGGGTTTACTTTGTAATATATTTCAATAGAAAAGCCAGCCAGATATAGGTTCACAAAGGCGCCGCAAGGAGCGCTAGAGGGACTGTATCCGGTTCCTGCGTTAGATCAAAATACGATAATACGAGGTTTTTTGTATTTATTACGTAGTGTAGTAGGTACCATGTGTAAACATAACTCTGGAAGCAAATTAATAATTTATCAGTTACTCATTACGAAATTAAAAGAGAACTATTCATGTTTTTATTTTATTTATGTAGGATATTTTAAGCAAATTGTTCTGGAAAGCAGTCTACACTACCCAAATTCTGAGGAAAGTGCTTAGTTATGCAGCTCCTGCGTGACGGACTTTTTATTATTTACATCCCACTACCTGTTCACTAAATCTAGGCGCACGGTAGAGCAACAGGCCAAGTTCCGGCCTACGCATACTATGTATATTACACGGAGTATTCGAGCCGACTTTTACACTCTCATAACATTGAACCGGTTAAAGATAAACTAACGGCATTTTACACAGGTAATATACTAATAGATATGAGTAAAATTGGAGAGTTTCATAATTCTACATTGAACAGTTTCTCAGATGTAGGAGATGGGTAATCGGAATTTTTTAAATACCTATTTATCATACCTCAGTGTATTTTATATTAAAAAAAATAATGTTTTAAGTTATAATTATTTAAAATATCTGATATATGTCATACATAAATTATCATACATTTTAATCAATTGAAATTTAATATTTTAATGTAAATTTAGTTATACAAAAATATAACAGGCCTAATTATTTTGATAAGGTCTTGATGGCTGTGAGTGTTTAATTTGTATTTATTGACTTGGCTTATTTTAGTAATAATGTTTACTTTAATTATGACGTTTAAATTTAACATTATTATTGACAGGAAATCGTGAGTTAAAAATTAAGAAATTATAATTTATCAATCGTTTAAATATGGCTTAATAGCTTGGTTAATGTTAATCTATATAATATTGTTTAAAAGGTATTCCTGCAGTATCTAATAATTAATATACTATTTTAGCACTCCAGAAGATGGACAAGTAGTCCGAAACGTCGAAATTATATAATATAAGTATATGTTAAACTTTTAGGGTTATTCCTCACCTTGGATATACAGATCTGTGAGTCTGAGCATGTGCAACTCTCACGTATTTGGGTGCCGCAGAAGCGGCACTCTAAGGAGACAGAGTGGTCAGTGCTCCGGCCGCCTGATTTTTCCCTTAGCAGGTACCCATTAATTAATTAAAGGCTGGGTGAGCCTAGGGACGATCTACCCCTAGGGTGGGTTTAAAATCTTTAGTGCGCGCTCGGGTTTTGAACCTGGGTCCTCCAGTTCATGAGTCGAATGCTCTACCACTGAGCTAACCTCACCCCCTTCTTTTGTCAAACGAAGAATTTTTTTTTAGCACAAGATAGTATTCAAAACTCCACAGAGCGGTAAAATTGCAGTTATCAAATGTCTGCTGTGAATTCTTAGAGCAAAGGACATGATGTCTGAACTATTTAGAAGTTAGGGATTTTCAGCGGAGAATTGTCTGAAAGCCAACACCCAATAATCCCCACCTGAAATGAGGTGGAGAATTCCCTTTATTACAAAATTCCTTTTATTTCCAACATCCATATTCCCATCGTCGATATTAATGTTGGATCTCCGTTCGATCAAGCTCCCCTTTTGTTAAGACCTCCAGAACGGACTTATGTACGTGGAAATGTATTCTTACATCTGATGTCCGTATCCTACACGCAGGCGCTGCGTCAGTTTATTGATCCCGTTAATAACCAGCGGACAATCCTGTCGCAGGTAAGTTAATGCATATTAATGTGTCATGTCGGCTATAAACTCCAATTAGAACGGTTTACAACGTCGAACGTCAATAATGTGTTTGAAAGTCTTCAAAAATATTTTCACTTTTTTTTTTTAAATAAATCTCACTTTGTTTTGTTTTTTTACTCGCAAAAGTTTTTCGTCTTATTTATTTACTATCACCTGTGTGATAAAATTGAGTGGCAGCATATGAGGTACCCGGCGAGAAAGTGTAGCATTAACTTGACTCGGTATTAGCCATTCTTCCGTATTTTTCCGTGGACAGCTACAGACAGGGTCGTCACATAGGGGGGACTGCCGGGTACAGTTGTTCCGGGCCCGGGCGCTGTGGGGGCCCAGGCCGGGCCTCGCTAATTGGAAAAAAATGTATAGGTTATGAGCTTGTAAAAAGAATGGGGTTTAGAAATATAGACGGGCGTAGCCTATATTTATTGGAATGGGGTCTATATTTTTTTAAATGTACATAATCGGCAAAACAAGTACAGTCCCAGAATAGTATATTTCATTAAGAGTCGTAATAAAACTGCAAGTACCAAAAGTGACCTTTGCTGCACCGATTGTCGGCTTTTATTCTCATTTGGCTCAAAAGTCAAGATGAAAATAATTTTAAAATGTCCAAAGTCCTACATCAAAGTACTAGAATTTTCAGTCTGGCTCTGAGAAGGGAGGGCCCGTGATCTGGTCCTGGGCCCGGCACTGAGATGTGGCGGCCCTGGCTACAGGCTAACACAGGCTAAATGAACCGCTACAATAAGACAGAACATTCAAACGAACTCGAACTTTCAAATAACGCATCAAGAAAAGCGATATATATATCAACTAGCAGGTTTTTAGAATTGCAAGTAGTAGTGTAGGCACAATCTTTTCAAAATTTGCCAGTTTTATGGCGTTATCCCGCAGATCTCTGCATACTTGCTCTCATAATCAACACTGCATGGTTGTTGAGGCACCTGTTCTGTAGCACCCAATCGCAAGTTGCACTGCTCAGCTGCAAATTGGTTAAATGACAGTCAGTCAGTATATGTGTGATTGTGAGGTCTGAGATAAAAAATTCAACTAATATGGTTGTCCTTATTAGGCACTAAATACTCATCGGTAATATGGATGTGGCCGATACATAGTCCGGAAACTACTACGTCATCTCGTCGCACACTGGTGCCGAGAGAGAAAACCCCTCAAACCACAGGCGTTCAATCGCGTATGTACTAACATTGTTTTATACCTAACTAGCTGTTACCCAGTGTGCCATGCTACACCTACTTTCTGCCTATTACTCTCCCCGTATCAAGATCTACCTGTATACCCAGTTACGTCGAAATCGGCCAAACGGTGTGAATTTGATTACATCTGTCTAGTAATTCATAATGCGGCCGGCAGAGGCCAGCACCACAGCAATTCATGAAACAGCCGACAGAGGCCATCACCACCAGCCTGCGAGTAGATAGCTGTTATCAGAAAGAAAGAAAGGCCAGCGCTCCTTAGTGCATTCATGCGTCAAATCGCCCAATTTTAATATATGTCCGTGCCATCATATCTCAGATATTTTTCAATTTTTTTTCATGAATATAGATGTAGGAGATAATCTCAAATTAATTTTTTCAGATTTTTTTTATCTAAAATTGAACCAGGTGGAATTTTTTGAAATTCTTGTTTTTTCATGATTTTGATTACTGCCTTTCTGATAACAGTTTTGAAAAACATTTGTGTTTTACTTTTTTTTTTTCAACAAAACCGGCTGTTCTTGGTATCAAATTAAAACTAATGCTTTTCTCTATCAAAATAAGCTATAATAGTGATACTATAGGCAATAGTGTCATGCCACTAATCGCGCAAAGTTATTTTTTATACTTTTTCATTAGGTAGGTTCAGTAAGTCATACCTCAGGAATCACAATTACCACATGCATCATAATTTTTTTCTAGAATGATCAAACAATGTACTAGTTATGTTCAAAAAATAAAAATTGTGTTTTTGGCGGTTATGAAAAAAAAAATTGTTTTCTTAGGAAAAAGTTCACTTAAAATGTCGACTTCGTAAAATGTAAATTTAAAGTTTTTCTGAGCTCAAAGTAACTCAACACATTTATTACAACCAATAAAACTATAACCAATTATATTACAAGGACATTTGACATTAATTAATTTCAGATTATTCACTATTAGGTACCTAATTTGTATAGTAAAAAGTCATATCGTAGATTCTGTACATTTCAAATTCAGTTAATTGTGAACCTTTTCATCTATTTTGTATGTCTTTCCTGATCAGATGATGATAAAGGAACTGGAATATGTTTAAGTAGCTTTCCTTGCCATATTTTGGAATCTGTTTGCAATTTGTTCAGCTTTATTTTCCAATGTAGCTGGCCTGCGAGTTCGTCCGCGTGGAGAATGAACCGATTTATTTTATTTTCATAACATATTTTTCTATTAATATGTCCACAACGAATTCTGAGTTTCGTTGCAACATAATTCCAACAATAATTGTGGTCGGTATGGGCGAATAACTACTTTGTGTCAGAAGATGAACCAATTTTGGTGGTTAACGAACTCGTTCAATCATTTGCTAGTGGAATACTATATACCAAGTTTCGTGACGAAAAAACAAAAAACTCTGGTTTGTAGACTGCTTTTCTACAAGAAACACATATTTTTGTACATAGATCAAACTTTTGTTCACATTTTTTTTTGTTATATGTTTTTTTTTTTTTTTTTTTTTTTTTTTTTTGTTTTTTTTTAATGGAAGAGAAACAGTGCTAAGACCTTTACACACATTCTTTTCGTGTTTCATAACTGGATCACAGCATATAACGGAATCCGAAATGTACAGAAACTACGATATGACTTTCCACTATAAAAATTAGGTACCTAATAGTGAATAATCTGAAATTAATGTCAAATGTCCTTGTAATATAATAGGTTATAGTTTTATTGACTGTAATAAATTTGTTGAATTACTTTGAGCTCAGAAAAACTTTAAATTTACATTTTACGAAGTTGACATTTTAAGTGAACTTTTTCCTAAGAATTTTTTTTTTCATAACAGCCAAAAGCACAATTTTTGTTTTTTGAACATAACTAGTACATTTTTTTATCATTCTAGAAAAAAATTATGATGAATGTGGTAATTGTGATTTCTTTTCTTTTTTTATTATTTATTTCATTATAAGAGCTCCGCAACTATGGCTATGAGCCCTAATACAGATTATAAAATATAAACAATTTTTTTACACTTTGATACAATTTACATTTATACTTAAATAAGATATATACATATATATATACATATATATATATATATATATATATATATATATATATATATATATACAAACATTATACACATATAAATATTCACACGCACATATATATACATATATACACACACACGTACATACATACATACATAAATACATATATATATACACATATATATACACATACATACAAATACACACATACATATATACACAAAATATAGGATATACACACATACATGCATATACCACAAGATTCATATGAATATTTATTTATTAATGTTTTCGCAATATAGGCGACAAAACAAACATATTCATTTGAATAAAGATAACAAATACAAATATAAACCACAATTCATTTGTAGTTACAATGAATATATAATACACAAAATAACTAAAATAAGGTGCATTAGCTTAATTAAATCAGATCTATAGGTTATTAAAGTAAACTATTAAAATCAAAAGTACAAAGAAAAAGGGAGATTGGCTAGATTTTTTTGTATAAATTATTGTTCTTTAAGAATGTAATATAGTGTTGATGTGTGGGCTTCCTTCTGCGAGTAATGTGTGTTAAGTCGTGTGGCATGAGTAAATTGTCTCGTCTTCTGCAGTCTGTGAGTATGTGTTTTATCGTCAGGGTAACATTACACAGTGAGCACACGGGTCTGTCTCGTCTTCTGCAGTCTGTGAGTATGTGTTTTATCGTCAGGGTAACATTACACAGTGAGCACACGGGTCTGCCTCGTCTTCTGCAGTCTGTGAGTATGTGTTTTATCGTCAGGGGAACATTACACAGGGAGCACACGGGTCTGTCTTGTCTTCTGCAGTCTGTGAGTATGTGTTTTATCGTCAGGGGAACATTACACAGGGAGCACACGGGTCTGTCTTGTCTTCTGCAGTCTGTGAGTATGTGTTTTATCGTCAGGGTAACATTACACAGGAAGCACACGGGTCTGTCTTGTCTTTCCATTAAGTATGAATGTGTTATGAGTGAGTGTCCAATTCTTAGCCTGGTCAGGACAACTTAGTCTCTTCTATTTAAAGACAAATCATTATCATGCCAGACTTTGATTGAGTTTTTAATTTCTCTCAATTTGTAGTCTGTCCGTAACCAGTGATTTAGCCAATCTTGTAATATGTGTGTATGTGCTATGTTACATAAGTCCTGTGTAGTTAGTTGTCTGATGTCAATGTTTTCTTTAAAGGTAGCCTCTTTAGCGTGGTTGTCCACGTCTGTGTTTAGGCCTATGTTTTTATGTCCCGGTATCCAAAGCATTGTAATGTTGTGTTGTTTTAATCTGTGTATTTGGGTGTATATTTGTGTGATTATGGGATGGTTGTTGTAAATGCTTTCCATAGAGTGTAAAGAACTCAATGAATCAGTAAAAATTATAATATCACTTTCCTCTATGTTATTTGTTTTGGATAGTGATAAGTGTATACCTTTTAATTCTGCAGTGTAAACTGAAGTGTAGTCGTGTAATTTAATGGTATTGATTTGATTTTCTGTGATCGCTGCAGCGCCAGTCCCGTTGTTAGTTTTAGATCCGTCTGTAAATGTGAAGAGTGCTGAGGAATTGTCTTTGGTGATTGAATTGTACATAGACTTGTAAAATTGTGAGGCAAGTGGATCATTTTTATTGAAATGTGTCATTGTTAGGTTAATTCTTAAGTTCTTTACACTCCAGGGGGGGAAGTGTAAAGGTTTATTTGTGTACAGAGGAGTATTCAGAAACAAGGTGTCATCTGTGTTCTGTAAGTGACGGATAAGTAGAGGTCTGTGTTTCCTAATTGTCTGTGTGTATTTATTAGATAGTTCTTCGCTTAAGTATGTGTGTACACAAGGTGTATCAAGAGCTTTCGATTTTAAAAGAAACTTTAATCCTAAATACCTTCGTCTATACTCCAATGGAGGTTCTCCAGCTTCTACACAGAGAATATCCGAAGGGCTTGTCCTAAATGCACCCGTAGCTATTCTCAAAGCAGTGTGGTGAATGGAGTTAAGAAGTTTGAGTGTACTGGGACTGGCGGACGAATAAGCAATACAACCATAATCCAGTAAAGACCTGGTGTAGGAACGATAAAAAGTAAGCATTAAACGTCTATCAGCTCCCCACTTAGTGTTACTTAGAATTCTCAAAAAATTCAAACTTTTTTTGCATTTTTTAAGGAGTTCCTTTAGGTGGGGTACCCATGTTAACTTCTTGTCAAATTTCAGGCCTAGAAAAGTGAGGAAATCTGAGGGTTGGATGGCTGTGTTATTTAAAGTAATGTTTGCAGTTTGATTTCCCCTCTTTTTTGAAAAAAATCACATAGTTTGATTTTTCAGGAGAAAATTTAAAACCTGTAACCAGAAACCATTTTTGTAGCTCATTTAATGTACTTTGAATATGTTCTTGTGCAGTGTTTATGTTTTTGTGTATTTTATAAATGAGAAGGTCATCAGCATACATACAATAAGATACTTCCCCGGGGATACATTTCGTGATGGAATTTACAGCAATATTGAACAATGTTGTGCTAAGAACACCTCCTTGTGGCACTCCATTTTCCTGAGGGAACACGTCAGATAGAAAGGAGCTAGGAGGAAAACTATTACATTCCCGTGAACACCCCATTCATAGAGTTGGGAAAATATGAGTCGTCTCCAGACTGAATCATATGCCTTCTCTAAATCTAGGGAGACGGCAAGCACAGACTGTTTTTGTAAGAATGCATTAAGGATTTCTGTCTCCATTTTAGCCAACAGGTGCATCGTCGAGTGTCCAGGCCGAAACCCACATTGATACGGCGATAAGAGGTTTTTATTTTCTAAAAACCACAATAATCTTTTATTTATTATTCTTTCCGCAACCTTGCAGAGAGTATTTGTTAATGAAATTGGCCTATATGACGAAGGCAGCTTCTTATCTTTACCTGGCTTGAGGACAGGAACTACAACAGCCTCGTTCCAAGAGTGAGGATAGGAACCAGTCAAGTAAATCTCGTTAAGTGCATCAAGAAGAGCTGGCATACCGCGTTCCGGCAGATTTTGTATCATATCATATGTGATCATGTCTGGACCGGGTGATGTCTTTCGACCACACGTTAAAGATATTTTGAGTTCTTGTACGGTGAAGGGTTCATTCAAAGGGTGTATGAAGTTAGTAAGGAATGGGATTTCAGAATTTTCAGATGTGGTTTTGTGGGTTAAAAATGCTTGTGTGTAATGATCATTACTTGAAATAGTGCTAAAATGATTGCCAAGAATGTTTGATATAGTGTGTTGGTCTGTTATTATACTGTTATTTAGTTCTATGCCTGTTACGGGAGGACGATATTTTTTGTGTTTAATTTTATTTAAATGAGACCATATGTCTTGCTTTGATGAATGCTGATTGATATTCGATACAAAATCAACCCAACACTGCTTTTTGCTTTTCTTGATGACCCATTGTGATTTTGCTTTTTTCCTTTTATAATCCAGGAGGTTTAAATCCGTCGGGTTTCTCCGGAATAAATGGAGAGCCTTCTTTCTTTCAGTCACAGCAATGCTACATTCCTTATTCCACCACGGTACTGGAGTTTTTCTGTAAATTTGTGGGGTTTTTGGTATGTTAACGTCAGCTGTTTCTATTATTAAAGAGGTTAGTTCGTCCATATGTCTAATATTTACATGTGATTTTCAATATATTCTTTGTAGGCGTTCCAGTTTGCGTTTTTTGTATTGTATCTGGGAGTCGTGTTGAAGAGTGGAGTAGGTGTGTTAAGTTGTATGTGTATGGGGAAGTGGTCGCTTCCATGTGCGTCCTGGTCGACATTCCATGAAAATTGAGTGTTTATGTCTGGTGTAGACAGGGAAATGTCTATGTTTGTCCATGTACCTGTCCTGGGGCAAAGATGAGTAGGTGAGTTTGAATTTAGTGCGATCAAGTCATTTTGTTCAAAAATATTTTGTAACAATTGACCTCTACTATTGGTGGTATCTGAATTCCACATAGTGCTTAAAGCATTGGCATCTGCCATTAGGATTAGAGGACTTGGAATCTGGGACAGTAAGTCTCGTATTTCGTGTACGTCCAACGGTCTACCTGGTGGAAAATAAATGGAGCAAACTGTGACTCTGAAAGGGAGATAGACTGTTGCAGTAACAGCTTGAAGCGTGGTTCTCAGCTGAATGGGTTCGCTATATGTGTTATCTCTAACAAGTAGAGCTACCCCTCCACATGCTCTACCACCCAGAGAGTAGTCTTTTCGATAAATTGAATATCCATGTATGCTGAATGACTTACCCTGGGTCAAGTGGCACTCTTGGATAGCAATAACTTTTGGTTCGTTATCCTTCATCAAAAGTTTCAGCTCATCTAAGTGTCTTACTAAACCATTTATATTCCATTGGAGTATAGACATGGCAGATTGATTTGAGAGAAAAAAATAATATGTAGAAAATAGAAGGGAACGACTATTAATAAAATTAGAGAAAATGGAACAGAATTAATATAAGTAAATAAAGATAAAAATTAAGTAGTAAAGATTAAGTGAAAAAATAACAAATGCTATATATAGAGATATTACGATTTTAGCGCTTCTTTCCTTTAGTGCCTTTCGGTAGCTTGCTGGTTTCTTTTCTTTTCCCATTCAGTTGTTCTTCTTCCTCTTCTTCACTATATTCTACTGCTGCTTCTTCTTTTTTATTTCTGCTCCTTTCTTTGTTCTTCGTGTCGTCCTTATTTTTAACCGGAGTGGGATTCTTTTTGGGTAAACTTTCAACCGAACACTGAGACTCTAATGTCTGGTTATCTGTGTATTGTGGACCTTGGATGTGAGGTGACAAAGGCTTATCCGGTTTTTGTAATAACGCGTTCTCCAACTTATCCATTCTTTTATTTAAAGTTTCTATTAGTGAAAGCAGTTTCACTAATGCTTCGGACTCCCCGGTGTTCTTTGAAGCAATATTCGCGAAAGAAGTGGAGGTATCTCTATTTTTGACTATCGATTTTGCCTCTTCTTTTTTATTCTCATCTCCTTTGCATAAACCGGACATGTCTTCTCTGAGGTAATGTGTTTATCTCCGCATAAACAACATTTGGTTTCTCGGCATTCTCCATCATGTATGGGGAGTGTGCATTTCCTACAGACAGGGTCTTTTCTACAGGTTGCTCTGTGGTGGCCAAGAAGTCCGCAGTTGTAGCATATCAGAGGAGGGGGAATGTAGGGACGTAACGGGACCGACATATATCCTACGAAAATCCGCTCAGGAAGCCGAGGGCTATCGAAAGTAGCTAGATACAATGAGCTGCCGTTTTTCCCTATCCGTCGTACTGACTTAACCATTTGGTCTTTCAATTCGTCCTGTATTTCTTCTTCCGAGAGATCGCTAATCTCGCGGCAGTAAAATACACCTTTTCAGTAATTCATTTGGTGGTGAGGCTCCACGGATATTGGGATTCCGTTGAAATTATTTTCTTTTAGTAGCTTGGTTGTAGCTACTTTGTTCGGACATTCGATCAATAGAAAGCCGCTTTTGCGTAGCTTCCGTACATTAATTCCTTTCGAGAAGGAGCTCAACCATTTATTAATTAGAAATGGGTTTATATTATTAAAGCTTTTCCCTTCCCTTTGTAATTTTACAATAAGGTACCGAGGGATAGTTCCTACTTTGTCTTGATTTTTTCTATTATTCCCTTCAGTTTCAAGACGGGCTGCTAGGTTTCTGCCAGATGTGTTTGCCATATTAACACTACTATGTATAATATGTTTCGCACGAGGTTTAAACACTGCTAGGAGTTAATTCTGGAGAAAGTAAGTGCACAATCCACTAGCGGCAGAAAGGCCTGAAAGAATTCTACCTGTTGGGAGTAATCCACAGTACAGTGAGCGTCTACCTGGCGGCACTAAACAGCACAAACAAACAAAGGCACGAGGGTACACAGCTTAACACGGGACAGAGAGAGATGTTCACTCGACCGAGTCTTGAACCGAACTCAATTGTGATTTCTGAGGTATGACTTGCTGAACCTACCTAATGAAAAAGTATAAAAAATAACTTTGCGCGATTAGTGTCATGACACTGTTGCCTATAGTATCAGTATTATAGCTTATTTTAATAGAAAAAAGCCTTAGCTTTAATTTGATACCAAGAACAGCCGGATTTGTTGAAAAAAAAGTAAAACACAAATGTTTTTCAAAACTGTTATCAGAAAGGCAGTAACCAAAATCATGCAAAAAAAACAAGAATTTCAAAAAATTCCCCCTGGTTCAATTTTTGATAAAAAAAAAAATCTGAAAAAATTAATTTGAGATTATCTCATACATCTCTATTCATGAAAAAATTTTGAAAAATATCTGAGACATGACGGCACACAGCACTGGGCGTTTTGACATGATTATATAATGATGTAAAGACATCAATGAGTTCGAGTTATTGTAATTATCAAGAACATCAACATATAAATTTGAGACATTATTCAAAATGGCTGTCGATTCGAAATGACCGTCAGAATCTTAATGGTTCAGTGCAGCCAATTGTTCTTGAACAAAACTTTTGACCTCTTTTGACCAAATTTGACTATTTTGACCTAGCCTAGGAGATTTTCCGTATCAAGACCTACCTGTGTGCCAAGTTTGGTCAAAATCGGTCAAACGGTGTAGATTTGTATAAGGAAAAACAGACAAACAGACATACGGACAAACAGACAAACGGACAGACACGTGATTTATATATATATATATATATATATTTAACGATGCGATTATTTCATGAAAAACAAGTTTACCATTTATTTTCTGCAGAGTTTTAATCCTTTTGTCCTAGCGAGTAACTGAACATTACCCGTGAGATCTACTACCTATCACATGTGAAACTATCGAAATTTACCCGATTTAGCGAAAATTTTAATAAAGTGGAATATATGGAGAACAGTTAACGGTAATATATTGGTTGTTAATTTATTCGACTCAGCACTCGAAAATACATTTGGAAGTACCTATACAAATGTTTCTCTACCAATTGAGTAAAATATCACTTTTAGCACTTTCCTCCGAAGGAAAGTAGCTATTGAGGTTGCACTCATGACGGAATTTTTGAAAAATTTCTTCAAATCTTCATCGATCCTACCTAGTAAACACCAAAAATGACCCCCGTTAAAATTTATATATATCTATATATATATATATATATGCATATATATATATATATATATATATATATATATATATATATATACACCTATATATTACCTATATATGTGTCTGTTAACACGATAGCGGCCAGAGTTTTTGTTTTTTCTTCACGAAACGTAGTATATAGCGTTCAATTAGCAAACGGTTGAACGAGTTCGTTAACCACCAAAATCAGTCCACCGGACGAGGTGGTTTACTCCGAACCCAAAACACTAATTTGACCATGTCAGCCGTAATATTGGTTATATTTCAACGAAACTTGGTATTCGTAGTATTAATCTAAAGAGAAAAGTTAGATGTAATAATAAACTAAATCGGTTCATTAGAAGGGGGGGTTTACTTCGGAACCACAATAACAATTCGCCATTACCACCCGCGATTTTTGTTATATTTCGACGAAACTCGGTATTTGTAGTGGTAATCTGCAGGTACAAATGTGTTGTAAAAATAAACTAAATCGGTTAATTAGGAGGGGGGGGGGGTTTACTCCGGACCCAAATTACTAATATACTCATACCGGTCGTAATTTCTGCTGTATTGTAACGAAACGCGGTATACGTCTTGGATAACTCATGGGAAAAAAGTGTTGTAAAAATGAGCTAAATCGGTCAATCGGAAAGGGGGGTTTACTTTGTAATGTAGTTCAATAGAATTAGCTTGCCAGACGTAGGTTCGCAAGGCCGCCGCAAGGAGCGCTATCTCCCACTAGAGGGACTGTATCCTGTTTCTGCGTCAGATCAAAAGACGAAAATATGAAGTTTTTAGTATTTATTAAGTAGTGTAGTAAACATAACTCTGGAAGCAAATTAATAATTGAAGTTACTCATTACAAAATTAAAAGAGAACTCTTCATGTTTTTATTTTATTTATCTGTCTACACAACCCAAATTATAAGGAAAGTGCTTAGTTATGCATCTCCTGCGTGACGGACTTTTTACAGTTGAATGCTTGCTGTTTTCCACGGTTTTCGTAGTATATTCCCCGTTTATATTCCAAAATAATTATTCTATCGAATTTGTATTCTAAAATAATACAAAAATCATAAAGAATCAGGTAACTACAGGATTTTTCCTAAATCGAGTGCTTGACACCACTAGATCTTCTGCAAGACGGAAGCGAATCTGGGAATAAAACTAGGGTAAAATGATCTGAAAATATATTATGCGTATTTACTGTCGCAAATAAATCCTTGGAAATGTTTTGTTTATTCTATTTCAACCTGAAATTATTCAGCTAAATAATAAAGCCAAAACACAAGAGACTCCTTTCCAAAGCTTTCAATTTTACTTTGGATTCGTTTAGTCTATCGTCTGTCTTGTTTGTCAAGTGTCTAGCCTTGTGCCACTGGCCTTACAATATTTAGTAGACCGTTATAAGCTACTTTAACTTACTAGGAATCCATAAAAATATACTAGCTGTTATTGTTTATAGTTTACGGCTAGAGTTACGCAGATAAATAAATCAGATCTGGTAATTTTGGGCATCATTTGGCTCCTTTATTTCATTTATTAAGCTTTCTTAAATTTATAGTTCTAATTTATTTATATATTGGATGAAGTGGTCAACATTAGGGTCTTATTTATTAAAATCAAAGCCGATTTTTGTAAACGAACATGATGATTCTGTAAGACAAAATTAACAAGCTTGGTGCTACGGACGATAATATAGTTTTTTTTTTTTTTTTTTTTTTTTTTTTTTTTTTTTTTTTTTTGCCGCCCAAAATGTTTACTCTGTTCTTTTACAATTTCGTTAAGCACAATATATCTAATACTAGCTGAATACCCGTGCTTCACTACGGCCGATAAGTATTTTTTATATTGAGTTAAATAAGATATGATCAAAATTAACGCTACTACATAATTTTGTACAGCTTATTATTGCACGGACTTTAAAGTTACCCAGGAAACACCATGTGGAGGTAACTGTGCTTGTTTCCGTTGGAGAGTAAAAAATAAAATACAACAACCGCTTAAAAAGTTAGGTAAACAGAGACAAATACACGTTGAAAAGCATAAAACTAACAAATTTGAAATTTTAAGCACTTATCTCTTCGATTGACATCGCCCCACCGCCCGGGACAACTGTACCCTCCTGTCCTCCCCATGTGGCGGCCCTGCCCACCGAACATTACAACAGAATCTTATTGTAGAGAATTTCGTAACCTTTCGAATTGTCACCCTCCACTTACTACGGGTTCCCAACCGTTTTCGAGATATTTTAGAAAATATACTGAGAACCGTAAACTTTGTATCACCATTCATACAATTTTTTTTCATATACTTCGTTTCTGAATACCCAAACAGTCAATTAAAAATAATACTATGAAATAGATAATGTACGGTAACAGCTGTTCTGTTATCGTCCTAGCAATGCTTGCATGCTCTAACCAACTCAAACTTTAAACCCCTCTAAAATACCTAAAACTTCGAATATCGTAGGTAATCCTTTCTTAGTGAGTACCTACGTTATATAGGGAGTGTCCATGCAAAATTTCAAAATTTTCTGTCGAGCGGTTTGGGCTGGGCAATGATAGGTCATTGAGTCAGTCAGTCAGTCAGTCAGTGGTATTTGACAAATATATAGTAGATAAGTTTGTCAAATACCAGTAACTCACTCACTCACTGACCTATCATCGCCCAGCCCAAACCACTTGACAGAAAATTTTGCTTGGACACTCCCTTTAGAACGTAAACACTCGCTAAGAATGGATTTTTTTATATTCAAATTTTTAAGTATTTTTAGAGGGGTTTAAATTTTTAGTTAGCTACAGCAGGCAAGCCTAGGCAGCATGCGTTGCTAGGTCAGCTGTTACCGTACTGTATCAATTTCATAATATTATTTTTATTTGCGGTTCCTTTCAACTATGATGGCAGACCTTGAATTACTAGAAATAAACTGTGATTTTTTCCCTCACAGAGTTTACACTATACCTGGTGATGGTTCATAAGAGGCAATAAGATCCCGAACTCTTGTACTACCCATCAGCATCCCCAGTCAGAACACTTGGTAATGCTCGCAAATATAATGGGTGTTTCCAAATGACATCTTGGAAACATAAATTTTTAAATTTTAACTTACATCTACTATTGACAAAGAATTTCATCCTGGTTAAATTGCTGTTACTGCTAACCTACAAATAACAGGTTATCTCCACGTTATCCGTTTGTTGACACTGGTCCGGAGCGCCCCAATGTCAAGAAACATTATACTTCGATTAAAATTGATGAATAACTTATAGTATAGTGGGAACCGTGCTATAATAAACTGCAGAAAATTATGTAGTATCGTTTATTTTGATGATACATTATTTAACGAAATAAAATAACTAATTATCTGCCGTGACAAAGCACGGGTATTCAGCTAGTACAAATATAAAATTCAAGTAACAGTTAGAGATTCCTTAATAAATATGAAAAAAGGTGGCGCTTTCATAGGTGCAGTGTTTTTTTTACGTTTCTTAATCCTAAGAGAGCGAAAATAGTAAAGTGTCCGTCAATGTTTCAAGTAGTATGCGTCGATGAAAAGATTTCCTTTTTGTCAATTTACATGAGTAAAGCGTGTTTTATCCTTTTGTGCACATAACGTCGTCTTATGGAGTCCTAGAATGTATGGAGAGAACTAATACATAAGGCTAAGATTTTCTGAAAACATTTAACAATTTGAATATCATTTATTATTTAAATAGGCGGAAAGTCATGCATTTATAAAGCTCGCCAACTTCACATAATATGCTTTATTTGTCGCTCAAATAAAGTTAAATTTTTGTGTTCACAATAAATTTGGGATAAATTTGGTTTTTAGTAAAACAGGCTGCACCTATGTATGCGCAATCTTTCCTGGTATTTATAACACAATATCTAACTGTTACTTGAATTATATATTGGTGTATATTGTGTTTAACTAAATTGTAAAATAACATATTAAACATATTCCAGTGGATGGTCAAACATAACTGTCCGTAAAAAATCCTTTATTTAGTAGAATATCTTTCAAAAGTCTTGAGCAACTTATTCATGAATGCTGAGTGTTTCGTCAAATAAAGTGGCACGATTTCATACCAAATAAATTTAAATTTCCGTTGTAAAAACCGTTTGTGTTTGGCCCTCGAGCAACCGATCGAACA
Source organism: Gonocerus acuteangulatus (assembly GCA_946811695.1). Taxonomy (NCBI): domain Eukaryota; kingdom Metazoa; phylum Arthropoda; class Insecta; order Hemiptera; family Coreidae; genus Gonocerus; species Gonocerus acuteangulatus. The sequence goes on along the minus strand of OX328123.1, from coordinate 19,499,302 downwards.
GAGGAGACGAGGTTGTCCTTACTCGATTGCGGATCGGGTATACGTTGCTGATTCATCGCCATTTAATGACGTGACAGGACGGACCAGTTCGTGCATTCTGCAACACAAACTTGACTATTAAACACATACTAAATGAAAAAACGAGACCCATTAAATCTACCAAACGACATGAACGAACTCTTGACGGATGAAAGCCCACACATAAACACAATAATCACCCCCCTCAATGATACAAACAATTACAATTACATTTAGAATACACACATTGTAAAAATTATAATAACATGTTTGACTTAACGTGAAGTAAAATAATGGACACTGTATTTTAAAACCTAAAATTTTCAAGCTTTTATCTAGGAAAATTTGTCTAATATATATGAGGAGCTTAGTATCAAAGTTGGACAACTCCACTTTTGCTTTTTTTACAGGAGAGGCAAAAAATCATATCTACTATATTGATGTCAGTATCATGGTGATTTTTTTATATGTTATTCTTATAGGTATCAGAAACATTATTTCAAAGGCACTACAAAATTATATAAGTATTAAGGCCGTAATTACACTTTAAATAGTGGAGTTGTCCATGTTTGAAACCAAGTCATGGAGTTGTCTGTTTTTGAAACCAAAGGGAGCCATTTGAAAATTGAACCTATCCTTTTTTGAAACCAAACAAATATTTGGTATGCTCGAGGGTGTTTTAATATAATGTAATTATGTCTAATGTATTAAATCAAAATTATATAGTTAAAAATTACATGAAAAATGTTATTTAAATACAGTTTGACAAAACTGAAATGAATCTAAATTATCCTTATTTTATTAAGTTTAGAAAAAAGTGGTACTTAGCTATCCTCTTCGCACAGTTTTACCTATAACTACATGTATTGAAGTGGCTGTGCTATAATTTTCATCGCCGTACTCAGCCATACCTGTGCACAGCTAATAATATAAAGTTATCAATTAGCGATGCGATTATTTTATGAAAAACGAGTTAACCATTAATATTTTCTGCAGAGAGTTGTTGAAAAGTTTTTAATACCAAATAACTGAACATTAACGATGAGATCTATTTAATATTTAGTGTGAAACTGTCAATATATATTTGTTATACGGGAAAATTTAAATAAAGAGGAATATGTCAAGAACAGTTACCAGTACCACATTAGCTGTTAATTTATTTACCTGAGGTCTTGAAAATACATTTGGAAGGATACATAGCTCTACCACTTCAGTAAAGTATGAATATTTTAAATGAAATACTTGCTGTTTTTCACGGTTGTTGTTATATAAAGCCCGTTTATTAATAAAATAATTATTCTATAGAATTGGTAGTGGTCTCATTCGACTCGGCACAAAAGAAATTCTTCAAAAATCATACCTAAATCAGAAAGATTCAAGTACCTAGAGGTTTTGTCCCAAAATCCGGCATTCGGAACCACAGTGTGCCGGATAACAGCTAGTTATTAATAAGAATTATCGCCAAATGCACTTATTACAAGTAACTATAAACATTCAGCCATGATGGATTTGCAATGCATGTTGGGAGCAGATTGCATGAATGCAAGCTTCTCATTGGCTACTGATGGAGTTGTCATTTTTTGGAACCAAACTATGATGGAATTGTCCATATTTTGATTCTGAACGGTTGAAATAAACGCTATTTTGCCTATTTTCTGCCCGTTTTTAATGAAAAACAGTTGTAAAATCGAATGCAGCATAAAAATCCACTTAAGAATCGACAAAAATCTCAAAACTGAAAAAAATGGAGCTGTCCAACTTTGATACTAAGCTCCTCATATGTTTATGTTTATCGGTATATAAATATATATATATATATATATATATATATATATATATATATATATATATGGGAAGGTGTTGTACCTTTGACCATATTGTACCTTTGACCACCGAGGCTGTAGCGGCATGTAGCAACATTTTATAAATATTGGTGTAAATACTGTTTAGCTCCTTCCCTAGAGGGCTTGTGCAACGTACTTTGGATTATTCAAGTCAAAGAGGATTCTTACAAAAAATACTTATCTATTTCCATCATAAAAATGTAAGTTATTTATTGATGACGTTTTGCCTCATAATATTTTTTGTATTAAGTCTTTAAGATGGACATCATTTGACAAAGTAGCTATTACAATAAGAAACATGGCGTAGCTTCTGAAATTGATTTATCTTAACCCTACAATTTTTAGCATGCTTTTTTATTTGCACTACCGGGGTGTTGTACCTCTGACCACGACTAGTTGTTGTTCCTTTGACCAGGTCAAAGGTACAACACACCTGAGTAATTTTTTTCATAATTCAATTTTTATGTTCTTTTGCTACAAATTTTTAAAAAATAATTAATATTGGTTGCTTCAATTGTTCAAAAAATAATAAATGAAATAAGTTCAAGCTGACTTTATCAAGCCTCAGTTCAAACCTATCGCCCCTTATCCTTCCACTTGAAGTTGTAAGACATCATCGAAAAGCGCAGGCAAGGAAAATGTCAAATAGGGGCCCGCCCAAAGGGAAACCTCGTATCCTGACAGATATTCCTGAATATGTTTAAGATCCAATATTTGAAAAAACAAACTTTAAGTGACAAGTTTACGAGAGGAGATGAAAATTTGTATGATATTGATGTTGAAGACATTGTGGCTAAACTTCCATACCCTACTATTGCTAGTGGATCTGCTTGACAGTTAAAACGTTTATCGATTGGACTGGATTTTTCAGCATATTAAGCATAACATAATATCAATAATAGCTTTTTTATTATACTCACATCCTTGTCCTGTATTTATTAAACTTACAATTAATTACAATATTACTGAATACAATTTTTTTTCTGCACTGCTGTGTTGTTTTTACGTGGTCAGAGGCACAACACCCCATGGTACAATATGTAGTTGTACCTTTGACCACTGTACGATTATTTTTTTAAAAATTAATAAAAAATATTAAATGTAAAGCTAGAACCTTGAAAAAATTAAATATTATAAGCAATAGAATACTAATTACAATGAAATAAAAAAAATGAATTTAGCCTTAATATTCAAGGTAAAAAAAAATTCAATTATGCAAAGTGGTCAAAGGTACAACACCTTCCCCTGTATATATATATATATATATATATATATATATATATATAAAACTATATATATATATATATATATATATATATATATATATATAAAACTATATATATACATTTGAGTGGAACTTCTTACTCCCCATTTCGCTATTTTAAAATAATTTTCAATGCCCAAAATATTTCTGATTTTTGTAACTTTATATGACTATAATTTGTTTGTCAGTGGTTTCTAACGCAAACATTTGAAAAAGAGCGAATCGCCACTTTCGCGAGCTCTGTATTTAATATAAATAAATAAATTTCCTTTTTAGAAGGAAATGTCTGTATTCATTTTAGGTAAAGTATCCTTTATTCTTGGTTTAGTTTTAATTTAAATCTTATCCGAACATTTTAACAAAATCCTTCAAATGCAGGCCTGACCGTTAGGGATAATTGCTTCCTTCTGTAGGAAATGTTATCAACCCCCCTCCCCCTGTAGTTAATCTAGAGCTTAATAAGAGGGGAGACGGACCTCAAAGGCTTCCCTCCTTGAATGAGACCTCCAAAGGATAAGCCACTAAGCCACCTGGGTTTCCAATTAATACATGGACTTAGCTCTTGTAATTACTAATGGACAAATACACTTCTCTACATATCTTTATGATATGGCTACCTATGGGGTAAACTAAGCAGTTGAGAATTGATTCTAGGGTGAATATATATATATATATATATATATATATATATATATATATATATATTTATATATATATATACAACTATATATATATATACATTTGAGTGGAACTTCTTACTCCCCATTTCGCTATTTTAAAATAATTTTCAATGCCCAAAATATTTCTGATTTTTGTAACTTTATATGACTATAATTTGTTTGTCAGTGGTTTCTAACGCAAACATTTGAAAAAGAGCGAATCGCCAGTTTCGCGAGCTCTGTATTTAATATAAATAAATAAATTTCCTTTTTAGAAGGTAATGTCTGTAATCATTTTAGGTAAAGTATCCTTTATTCTTGGTTTAGTTTTAATTTAAATCTTATCCGAACATTTTAACAAAATCCTTCAAATGCAGGCCTGACCGTTAGGGATAATTGCTTCCTTCTGTAGGAAATGTTATCAACCCCCCTCCCCCTGTAGTTAATCTAGAGCTTAATAAGAGGGGAGACGGACCTCAAAGGCTTCTCTCCTTGAATGAGACCTCCAAAGGATAAGCCACTAAGCCACCTGGGTTTCCAATTAATACATGGACTTAGCTCTTGTAATTACTAATGGACAAATACACTTCTCTACATATCTTTATGATATGGCTACCTATGGGGTAAACTGAGCAGTTGAGAATTGATTCTAGGGTGAATATATATATATATATATATATACATCGAGTAATATATTTGTGATAATTTCTCTGATCTGGTTGAATGGATATTTAATGTTGCAGTCTGTTGACTATTTTTATAAATTTAGACATATATTATTTCATTTCTGAGTAGTATTGCGTTTCTGAACTACGCTGCCTTACAATTATAATAGTCAGGGTGTCCCAAGGAAACGGCAAAACTTCGGGAATCGATACAGGATAATTTAACAAGAAAGAAAGAAAAAAGTCCTTTGGCATTTATCTCGTTTTAGCTTCGTGTCAGAAAAAAAAAAAACGCAAACAACTAAAAACAAATACAAAATTGCAGTCTTCTATAAGGCCTATATAAAAGTCGTTAAATGTATGTTTTATCCCCCACCTCTTCAACCAAACCTCCCACCCCCAATTCTTCAACCCTTAAGCAGTTGCCTCACTTACGTTTGGATTTGAGGAAGAATTAGAAGAAAATAGTTTATTCTTCGACAAGAAAAGCTTTGAGAACTTCGTATATTTTCCTTAATATCTCGAAAAGTGTTGGGAAATCGTGGTAATTGGAAGATAACCATTCACGAAAAAGGTTCTGAAGCAATTTTGTATTAGACGATGCTAATCGGAGAAATAAGTGCTTAAAACTTATAATGTGTTTGTTTAGTTCTTTTGAACGGGTTTTTTTCTTTGTTTAACTCACTTTTTAATTGGTTGTTCTTTTTGTTTTAAATTGCATTTATTTGTAGAATTAATAATATAGTAGATGAAGACAAGAAAATGAGGAACGTTTTGATATTTCTCAATGCATTGAACTGTAAAATAAATATTTATACTTCGTATTATCGTAGGTGGTGGGGGCTGGCCGACCCTGCTCTAGGGTATACTTCCAGGTACGAAAGGTTGAACTAAAATAATAATAACTGTTTGTATTTCAATCTTCCCAAATGACACTAGGTATAAGAACAGAACCGCGCTAAGATGACGCAGTTCCTGAGAATCGGACTTATTCCATACCTCTACTAACTATTATTATATTTTATGGGCTTGCCAAATGAAATTGATCCGTCCTTTGTTTAAATTAGGGTTCTAAATTAGCCTTGTATCTATAGAATCAAAATTGACAAAAATATCTCTAATTTGGGATGCCCAATTAGGTTTTGGGGCCCGGTTCTAATGAAGGGAGTCTATTGTGGCACATTCTCGGAAGTCTATCAGCACACATACTTAGATAATATTTGACAAAGACAAAGAAGCGTTGACTTTATAACCTGTATTGATACATCGTCACTTCCAGTGTCAAGCCGTATCATATAATTTTTTTCTTTTTTTTTATTTAGTTATTTGAAATCTTTACAAATTTAAAAGTATAATTATCAAGTCTGATGATACAGATATGCTACGAACAGATTGACAATAACAAGGAAAGTAAAATAAAATAAATCGATAAACAATTTAAAGGAAGCCAACCATTGTTGGCACTTCCAGAGCTGTGCAAGTAAATACTATAATGACCCCTAAATGATCAGATAAGTAAATTATCTCGGGGCCACTGTCTCTTAAGCCGCCTGGGAGGATCGTCTGGGTGGGATTGGGAAGATAAGGATTGACCTTCAGGATTAGGATGTTGAGACAATTTGGAGTGGAACGTTTGGAATCGGGTTTTAGCAAGGTCAAGGACAAATGGGATGTTAAGGTCATTGTGAAGGGTTTTGTTGGAGACATAGAAAGGGGCATTTACAATTTTACGAAGAACTTTGGACTGGAATGCCTGTATTCTGTTGATATTAGATGGTGTATCTAGTAAGTTGGAATAGTTTCTTATAGGAATTAGTTTCCACTCCCTCCAAATAATTAACATATCTAATACTATATATATATATATATATATATATATATATATATATATAATTGTCTGTTCGCTCTCCATCTGGCTCATAAATGGACAAATTTAATTAGGATTTGGTGCAAAAATACTTTGTGTTATTTGAAATGTCTAGTTCCTTAACCAGGAGAATCCGTTTTCGGAAACGTTTTTTGGGCAAAGTTTGTCTCAAAAAATCGTAACGCTTACGTTATATCCTTACTAGGCTTCAAGATATCAGGCTGTACCGTAAGAAATGTCAGTTTTGGACTTGCCGATTTCCTTCAAATGCCTTGAAACTGTCGTGGCTCCTACTCCGAGTTTTTTGGCATATTCCCTAGTGCTTTTTGAGGGACAAGCTTCAACCCTTTGTTTCAGGTGGTCAGTGTCAAGCTTCTGGCCTTCCTCGCTCCTCGTTGTCAAGGTCAAAATTTCCACTTCGAAACCTGGAAAACCACCGGTAAACAGTTCGTTCATTCACCGTTCCCTCCCCGAACGCCGTGTTAATGTTCATTCACGCCTCAGCAGCGCTATGACCGAGTTTAAATTCATAACGAAAAATAATTCGGATTTCCGTTGATGTCATAATATAAGTTTTATTTTTTTCTCAGAGGATCGTTCTCACAACACAGTACAATTCTATATGAATAACAATGATGTTTGTAAATAATGAAATAAAAAAAGGGAAAGGATTAAATCGCAAAGTAAACAAAACTGACATTTCATACGGTACAGCCTCATACAAGTAAAGTAATGGGACGTAGAGCATCTAAACAAACCATTTCTAACTCCATATCTTTAACCGATCGTTACCGAGGAAAGTTGAAACAACTAGATCTGAATTTTTCAATAAACATCAGGAATAATATGCTAGGAAGACAAAGTTCCTACGGATCAGACTTTTTTTTCCCTTGTTATTGATTATTACTGCTCATTTTATTTAATGTATTTTATTTAGAAGTATTTTTCATTTGCTCTTATTTAGATGACTAGGTACATTAAACCCTCTATGTTTCAGCAACAACTTCTTTGGCTCTTGCATGAATTCTTTTATAAGGGTCTAGCTAATAAGACTTCATAGTTAAGTTGAAAGGTGGCTCTTCCAATTGGGAGGAATTAAATAGAATTCATAAAAACTAATAAGATTATATTTAAAACATATCTTTTAATTAAAAATAATATTTTTACCTTCTTATAAGTTGTAGTAGTGTTTTCACTTGAATTTTCAAATTAAAAAAATAAAGTATTATTTTTTTTTTCATTTCAGAAATTATTAGGCATTTGTTGGTTAAACAATTACTTTAGATCACTAATGGGTTATGATTTTACTTTTTTACGCAGACAATGGTGGAATAATTTGTTATTTTTTAAATCTTTTTGTGCTGTCATAATTTTAATTGAGTTCTTTGGATTTTTGGATATAGTCTTATGGTCTTATATAGTGGTAATGGAAGTAAATTTAAAGCATCTATTTGAAAGATTATTACTATTCCTACAAATATATTTCACGTGTCATTTTTGATAAGGCGATGTTATTCGGAGAAATTGGTGATTAAATGGAAATTGGTGATTTCCTTTTGTTGATTGTTTTGGGCAAATTTGAGCAAATAGTTGCGGATGCTCATTAAAAAAAAAAATCAGGAATGATTAAGAGAAAACCAGGTCGGAGTAAAGATGTTACACCTTGTGCCGAGCCCGATTATGCGTTGGATTTTTGACTATCCCTTACTTTCCTCTTCTATCTCTCCCCCCACTGCGAGAACCGAGGAAAAACCTACTAATTTCAACTGGCAAAAATCGTAACGCCATGGTCTTGCCGTATTTCAAGTGTCACGTTGGTTCGGGCAGATTCGATTTCCTTCAATTTGTTTTTGTGTGTTTTTTTCAATATTACTCATAGTGGCCCGGTGGCCCTGAGTGTTAAGGCTTGATCACTTAACAGTCCTTGCCAAGGGCCATGGGTTCAATTCCCACTCCCCAAAAAAGGAATTGGTTGATGGTTTTTCCTTTAGAAAAAAGAAAAGGAATTCGCCCTATCCTGGCTAGAAAAGGGTGGTGAACTATACGTAACCCGTCCTAAAATTCTGAGTTATTTATAATGAACCTTAAAATTTATATAAATGTTATCATTTTTTTTTTGTTGTGATTTATTGTTTTAATTGTTTTTCTAGTTTATATACATATTCACTTTTGGGATGTTTTCTGGAAAAACATTAAAATGGAAAATTTGGTGGCACTTCGAAATTTGGTTGGCAGCGAAAGTGTTAACTGTTGCTTAAGATGATTTGTCTGTAGGTTGTCATCCTTTTTTAGCCATGATACTGTTACATCATTTCGAAACGAAACACGCCTTTGAGTGTATGGACTCATCCGTGGGGCAGCCAACGCTTTGGTTTCCACGCTATGTATTCAATTATTCCATAATGATTGCGTTTTCTTACTATATTGCTACCAATAAGTTCATATTATATACTTTATGAGGCATTAATTACAAGAATTTCTCAAATATTTGCTTGAAAGTCTATAAAAAAAGTAGTGTTTTACATCATAAATTTCAAAACAGAAAATGGAGGCTCGGTGGCCATGAGTGTTAAGGCGTGACCACTTAACACTCCGTGCCAAAGCTCGTGGGTTCGATTCCTACGATAGAATGGTGGCTTTTCTTTAGAAGAAAGAAAAGGCATCAGCCCTATCCTGGCTAGAAAAGGGTGTCAACCTATAGACAACATGTCCCAAAATTCTTAGTTAATAATAATGGACGTTAAAATTGAAATACAAAAATTAAAAACAGAAAATTACTTGAAAACATTACCTTACTGACCTAAATAAAAAAAAAAAACAAACAAAAACATTTATATACTAAATAATATCGTCGATACAAATGCAAAGTACCGAATGTGAAAAAATGCATCTTTCATTATCAATCTTTACTAATTTCTGCTGGACTCAAAAGGTCAAATCTGCCGAATATTTGACTGTCCAAAAAAAAGTTATGAATAAATCCTTTTCCACTCTGAAAAGTGGTGATTTTCACATTCGATACTTTGCATTTGTAACAACGATATACAGTCGCCTTTATGGGTGAAACGAAACAAAGTTAAACCTTCGATAGGCCTAAAGCGTGTTAATTATATTCCGCCTGTTCCTACGTCATGGAGGACCTTAGCCCCAGCGTGCGAGAAGGTCAGGAAAAAATAGTTCCACGGGCCTTGGCCAATACTCCCCAAAATCTTAGAGAGAAAAAAAAACAAAAATAAAAGGTGGAGACAAGAGCGAGGGAGGCATTGTGATGGCCGGTCAGGGTCGTTTAGGGGTATTTCTAGATTCGGGTCTTGGGGACTTAATGGCCCAAATTCATAATATCAAAAATAATGCTTCAACCATTCCGGACCGATTGCCCACCGTGTGTGCACTTGATTCCCCAAGCTACGGCTTGCACACCGTGTGTGCGCTTGATTCCCCAAGCTACGGCTTGCACACCGTGTGTGCACTTGATTCCCCAAGCTACGGCTTGCACACCGTGTGTGCACTTGATTCCCCAAGCTAAAAGAAGGCCTGCACATCGTGTGTGCAATAACAGTAATTAATGAGCAATTATCAGTTATTCTGAGTAAACATGATTTTCTTGGACCAATGAAATCTGTAAAGTACAGTAAACCAAAATTTAGCATTGGTTTTACTATGGATCAAAAATCTAAAAAGTATCTGTATTTTCATTTCACCTTACATTGCACACGTGCCCAATCCGCAGTAAAAAAAAAAAAAAAAAAAAAAAAAAAAAAAAAAAAAAAAAAAGTTCCGAGAAGCTAGTTGCACACCTGGCAAGCAATGATCTTATTTATGTGAATTCATTTCCGATTTGGGTGATTTCCATATAAAACATGTTTTTTGTTTTTTTATTAAAAATTATTTTTTTTTTTTTAAATTTTAACGTCCATTATTATGAACTACGAATTTTGGGACGGTTTATCGATAGTTTACAATCCTTTTCCAGCCAGGATAGGGCTGATGCCTTTTCTTTTTTCGAAAGAAAAGCCACCACCCCTAGTGAATGATAAGTGCTTCCGCCTTAACGCTCACGGCTACCGGGCCTTCCCCCGGATATTGTTATATTATAAATTAACAATATGAAGAGAAAAAAATATGGCTCCTGGCGAATGGGTTAAATAATTATTGTTTGGGGTTATTTCAAATGACGAAATTTTGCAATTGGGCATGTAAAGATATATTAATAGATGCATTAGGATTTCAAAATTGTATTTCTAACAGAAGATCAGAGTTTTTTAGGCTTCCTATAATCTAACATTTTAACAGAAACCAAGTTATGATCTCAAGCTTGTAACTTGTCTTTTCTGTGTTATTGTGGCTTCCAAGTTAAAAAGGACAGGAACTAAACAGACGCTTTAGACTTTTATCACGCTTACTGGACAAACGGTCGAAACGTTCATTGACTAACAAACGACTTATATATAATACAATACTCCGACCAATAAGGACTTATGGACTAGAACTATGGGGTTCCACTAAACCTTCCAATTCCTACAAAATACAAACAATGCAATCCAAAATCCTTCGAAAAATATCCAATGCTCCTCACTACGTCTCGAACCTAGCCCTGCATAATGACTTCAATATCCCCTTTATCCAATCCCTGGCCAAATATGTATATCAGAAGTTTCACTCCAATCTCCCTGTCCATCCAAATCCTTTGATAAACTCTCTATCCTCCTTTCATAATCAACAAAATACTCATAGAAGACTGAAGCGGCGTTGGCCTAGAGACAATTTGTTTTAACATGCCATCTGCAATGATCAAAATGTATTGTTCTAGTGGGTGATGAAATTGTACATATTCCCAAATCATGCCTCATAATGTTATTGTTCCAAAACCAGTAAAATTATTGGAATTATGTATATCATATTGTTTTGATTATCAATAAAGGTTGCCACGTTCACTTACCAAGCTAAGAACATAAACAAGTTCAACACGCAGGAGTGCCTCATCTTAGCAAGCTTCCGTGTTTATCCTTATTCTCATTTGAAATGCTTAGAATAGAATCAAATAAAAAAAATAAAAATAATTTTTCGTGTCCTATAGGGTCTGCAACCATTTCATTGGCAACTCTGGTTTCCGTTATAAGGACGATGATACAAGCGTGGTTTCTCCCTGTTGAGGTAGCGTGGAAACAGGCTAAAAGTAATTTTCAAGAAAACTTATTATTTTTCTGTCGTTACCTAACGCAATGCTGTTATTTCCGGGATGCTCAAAACACCCAATTCTTTCCTGAATTGGTGGCATTAGACTAAAGTGTGTTTGAACAAAGTGTCATCTCATCTTGGACATTTTGGTGGCTCAGGGATCCTTGTGAACGATTTGTGTGGCGGATTCTTATTCGGTTTACGTTTCTCCTGCTATCCCTCATCCCTTTGGAATGTACTAAGACTTCCCTAATAAAATATACAAAACCTTGTCATTCCTGATTAATAGACAATATCATCCATGTAGAATTATGTTGTAGTTTAATAAAGGAAGTAAATTAAAGGGTTGGTTTGGTGATGAGAGAGAATTTGTACGTTCTCACCTGTGCTAAGGGTCAGAGGTACACAGGTTTCTTGGCCGCTCACCAAAACTTCTAAGAATTCGACCCCTCGCAGCCCGCCATCTCGGATCTGGACACTTCTCCATATGGGCTATTTCACGCTACGCTACGTTTATTTAGAGGCTCGGAGTCTGCTTAATATTTTACTCCGTCATCTAAGAATGTTTGATACTCAAATTTGTTGTTGGGTTAGATATAATTTTTCTTCGTGTTTGGTTGGTTGGATTAATTAAGTTTTTAGGACAATCAACTTCAAGCTTATAATTGTCTTGTTTGGTTGTGTTATTCATTTTTGGTTTACTGTTATAATGGGCTGAGTTGCCCGATATTTTATTTTATCTTATATTTCACTCATTTTTTATTGATTTTTTTTCTTTTTCTTTTCCACCCTCCCAAAATGTATTCTATTTACAGGCTCCTCCGTCCAACGGATTGGAGCCTGAGCTTGGACTTAAAAACTACACCCTTTCAACGCTCAAATAACCGAGATTATTTTTTTTCAGTTTTTGCTTTCCATGCGCAGACGGAACAAAATGTCCATCCGATGAGTTATTCAAACACGATTATCTCGTAAAATATTCAAGCTAAGACGCTCATCTTAAAGATAATTTAATACGCTACAACTTTTTTATTGAGGTGTTTTTTCGTACAACGCTTCGTTTAAGCGATAAATCGGTATTTGTCAACGTTTTTTTTTGTTTCAACAACAACACGTTTTTTCGTTTTTCTTGAAAAAAAAGCGAAACGAAAAAATCGCCAAAGGACTTTTTGACTTAGTTTTTCGATTTCCCATCGATATACGAAATCTGTCAGTTAAAGACGGGACACCCTGTATATATATATATATATATATATATATATATATATATATATATATATATATATATATATATATATATATATATATATATATTCGTGAAGCCAAAAGGGTAGGAGACATGTAGGAAAAAAAAAGGCAGTTAAGTATTTTTTTTTTTATTTTTTGACCTTAGCCTGTGACGAAAATTCGATTGTTTAATGGTTTTCTTGATAAATGAAATAATCATCTAATTATTCTGTGAACAGTAAGAAATCCATGTCCTGAAACTAGCTAGTGAAACTAGAAATGTCCAGGTGCCTCGGAAAGAATGCCAATCCTATATTTAGAGGATGGGACGGAAAAAGTCTCTTGGCTAAAATGAGCCGAAGCCAGCCAAAGCGTGCACGAATTTCGCACACATTCGGTGGATGATATTATGAAGAATAGCCTTGTCTTTAGTTTTGGCGACGCAAATACACGGCCTTCGCCCATTCTAATTCATCCTGCGTGGAGTTGGCAATTATTCTCAAATTAATTAACTTATTTATTTGTTAACTACCAAATATTATATATATTTATGTATATAATTAGAATTTGAGAATCTTTTTTAAGCGCGTTTTCCCTTTCCCCCTTATAACGTCGACCTTATGACACAATCGGGAGGTGCGGACTGGAAAATTTAATGTTTTACAACTCATAGATCAGGAAAATAACGGAAGTTTAAATTAATACATATGAGTGGCTTATATATATGAGTGGCTTAATATAAAAAACGGACACCTGTCATTTTCTAAATGTCGAGAAAATCACATTTTATGTTCGCAAGTTATAGTGAATATTTTTTTGAAAATATTTATTTCATAATTAGGCTTATATGTTTGAAATTGATATTGTTCTGTTTCTGATATCAATACCACTCAAACAATTAGTGAAAATTACCTTTGAACCCATTGGGTGATAAATGTAAGGTATTTATTGATGACGTTTTGCCTCATAATATTTTTTGTATTATGTCTTTTTAGATGGAAATCATTTGACAAAGTAGCTATACAATAAGAAACATGGTGTAGCTTCTGAAATTGATTTATCTTAACCCTAAAATTTTTAGCATGCTTTTTAATTTGCACTACCAGGGTGTTGTACCTCTGACCATGACTAGTTGTTGTTCCTTTGACCAGGTCAAAGGAACAACACACCTGAGTATTTTTTTCATAATTCAACTTTTATGTTCTTCTGCTACAAATTTTTAACAAATAATTATTATTGGTCGCTTCAATTGATCAAAGAATTTAAAAAATAATAAATGAAATAAGTTCAAACTGACATTATCAATCCTCAGTTCGAACCTATTTCCCCTTATCGTTCCACTTGAAGTTGTAAGGCCTCATCCAAAAGCACAGGCAAGGAAAATGTCAAATAGGGGCCGGCCTAAAGGGAAACCTCTTATACTGACAGATATTCCTGAAAAGCTAATTATTGAAGATGAAAAAAAAAAAACGAAAGCACCACCCTAAACGTAAGACACCACATACAAATAAACCCCTTCCTAAAAATGTGCCAAATAAAAAGAAAATTATTCTGACAGTCCAGATTCTGATACTGACACAGGAAGTCCTTCAGGAGAAAGTGACGTTGATGTGTCTGATAAATGTCGTGAGTTAAGTCGATGACCAGCAACAATTTGAAAAATATGATTTGGAAAAAGGAAATTTTATACTTGTTAAAAATAAAAGTAAAAAGGCTATTACAAATTTAGTCGCAGAGATCTGTGGTATTAAATGTCCAATGTTTAAGATCCAATATTTGAAAAAAAAAAAAAAAAAAAAAAAAAAAAAAAAAAAAAAAAAAAAAAACTTTAAGTGACAAGTTTACGAGAGAAGAATATTTGTATGATATTGATGTTGAAGACATTGTGGCTAAACTTCCATACCCTACTATTGCTAGTGGATTTGCTTGACAGTTAAAGTTACGTTATCGATTGCACTGGATTTTTCAGCATATTAAGCATAACATAATATCAATAATAGCTTTTATGCTTGCATCCTTGTCCTATATTTATTAAACTTACAATTAATTACAATATTACTGAATACAATTTTTTTTTCTGCACTGCTGTGTATTTTTTAGGTGGTCAGAGGTACAACACCCCATGGTCAAAGGTACAACTACATGATGTATTTTTGACCACTGTACGATTATTTTTTAAAATATTAATAAAAAATATTAACTGTAAAGCTAGAGCCTTGAAAAAATTGAATATATTAAGAAATAGAATACTAATTACAATGAAATAAAAAAAAATGAATTTAGCCTTAATATTTAAGCTAAAAAGAATTCAATTTTGGAAAGTGGTCAAAGGTTCAACCACCTTCCCCTATATGCCTATAGGTACACATTACATGGATTTTTGGTGAGGAGGATTAAATAAAACCAAGGCCATATCTAGAGGCGTTTTCCAGGAAAGTGGAAAAAATAGACTTTGTTGGGGAGTTTTGCATAAAAATCTCTCGAAACCGGTTGGAAAATCGTAAGGCATCCACTCGAAAGCTTGCAAAATTTGCTACAAAAATGGGTTTTATGCAATTTAAGTTAGAGCGATCTGATTCGGAAACGTTTCTCCCTGTGGCACTTGAGATCTTGTTTCGCTTTATGATTTTTGTTATATTCTTCTGCAATGGAAGATCAGATTCCCAATAAATTTCTCAAGTGATCTCTTGCAAGGGGTCATGAAATGTTCAAAAGTCCATTGCTCTCCTATATGGCAGGTTCATGAAGGTGGATTATAGGCCGAGAAAAATATGTTAATGGCTGAGTAGGCAGTGCCCGATTCTAAATCGGCACAGAATAACTTATTCTCTTCAAGAAGATTGTTCACTTGTGTGCCACCTATTCGGAATGTCCTTTACCTTACTTAGCCCCTTCTCGGCGTTCATTTTTCGGTCCAGAGCCTGAGGAAGGTTTCTGTTAATAAATGTATTCAGTCAAAGAACGTTAATGTATCAATCATTCCATCATTTGGGTTTAACGATGATGCAAGTTTTAAATTCGTTAGTTCACCTTTGATTGATTTAAAGAATAAAATGTTTAAAATTCTTTGCTCCAGAGGAAGTAGTCAAATGCAGATTGCCTCCTTTCAAAATTAGAAAACCTATTTCAATATAAGAGGAGGAGGAGGAAAAACTTTATTGTACAAAAAGTTTGGTTGCCCAACTAAATTGGGTTGCTCTGTACACAACATGTTGATCAACCTAGTAGGTATTTTAAATTCAAAAAAATAAATAAATAACTAAAAATAAAAACATTATATGAATTAAGTAAATAAATGAGAATATAGTGATGATAGTATTAATAAAAATCAACAAAACGAAAAACGAGAAAAAAAAGCGATATTATATAAAATACTACTGATAAATGCACCAAAAAATAAAATAATAATTAAATTAAAAAAAAAAAAAAAAAAAAAAAAAAAAAAAAAAAATAGAATGTTTCAGCCATATATGTGGCTTTGAATAATAGCAAGCGAGTCTACGAGAATAGATTCTGCTATTCTTCCTAGAATGTCCTCGCTGATTCCTATTTCCTGGAAGAATACAGCAGTTTCCTTGGGAATGGTGCCTCGGGAGCCGAACCATAGGCCTTTCACGGAGAATTCTCGGCTTCCATATGTCTCTCGGAACTTTTCTCTATAAAATGAGATGCACTTCTCATAGATGGCCTGCTTCTCTTTGTTTACAACTTCATTTTGATTTTCATTGTTGCCTTCATAGCGAATTGTTGGGTCTAAGATTAGAGCCGTTTTGTTTTTTCGTTGGATGGCAACGATGTCAGCATATCTTGTGGAGCCTTCATCGTCGATGCTATATACCTCCTCGAAGCAGTCATACCCATTATCATCCAAAAGCTCCATGAGTGTATGCTTTACGTTGTGATGGCGACGTGTAACCAAAAGCATATTGTGGTCGCAACTTCCCAGCACATGTGCTGGCGTTTCTTTCTCTTTGCCGCATCTGCGACAAAGGAGACCAACATCCCTTGGTTCACTGCTAATGCCAGGAACTCAATATATCACTTAAAAAAGTATCTGTAGATTCTTAGGATGAT
Organism: Gonocerus acuteangulatus; assembly: GCA_946811695.1. Classification (NCBI taxonomy): domain Eukaryota; kingdom Metazoa; phylum Arthropoda; class Insecta; order Hemiptera; family Coreidae; genus Gonocerus; species Gonocerus acuteangulatus. The sequence continues at coordinate 19,482,506 of OX328123.1, read as the reverse complement.
AATAACCTTTTATACGTTGACAATTGGTGCTAATAAATTCTTAAATTAAATATATCAGCAATTTCTTACGAAGTATTTGCAGAAATAATAAAATAAATTATTAAAAATTTTAAGAATACGAACTAATATGAGAAAGGTGTAGAAATGGGCACACTTGTAAATATGGGCCCCTCATCATGGTGGCTATGCGAGGTATTGAAGACTAGTGGCGAGGAATATTTATGGTTGCCATTATTTCAAGTAGTGTGGATGCAGCGTGAGTTCTGCATATTGGTTCTCATTCCGGTCTGAAAACGTTTCAAGTATATGTGAAATCGTTTTCTTTCCGTTTTCTTATTGTGTTACAGCGATATCCGGAAGACTGAGATCTTAAGAAACTTTTTAAATCAAGCATTAAGTCACACACGCTTTTAGGTTGCTTATGGTCCTTCTTAAATGGGGTGGTGTAAATAAGGGCCCCCATTTAAAGGGTTGTTGAAATACCAAAATGTTCCCCAGGAACTTCATTTTTCCGGAAACAAGACTCAAGCGATACAATTTGTATCTTTTGTTCTCAGGTGTAAGTGAAATGTGCTATGTGCCAAATGTAGGCACACTTACATTATAGGGGCTGAAAGAGGCAGTTATGTTTACCATTTCTGTAAATTAATAATAATAATTGTTTTCATGGCGTAAATAAAGTTTTTATCATTTTGCATAGTTTTATCCTGTTTTTAAATTATTTTTAGTGACATATTTTAGGGGACCAACACTTACACCCCATTTGTTCTGGGGCTCATTTAATTTTTTTTTTTTAAATCCTCGTATTCACAATGAAATAATTCATGTTAATCATTGTTTTGATTTCTCGCATTTAGGCAACATGTTGCAGTAAATCTTGAATTTTTCAAAAAGAAAGTAACTTTGAATAAAAAAAAGAATAGGATGCTCATATTTACACCTTTTCCTCTACTCTTAATCAATTATTTCAGTAATTTATAATGACTAATTAACTAAAGCAGTTAATAATGTTTTAGTATTGCAGAAAATATTTGAAGTATATTTGAAAACTAAAGTGAATAGATATATGCTAGAATGTTGGGGAACAGCTGTTAGCCGCGACTGACGTCTGTGATAGTCTCTTAAGATAAGCCCTTAAGGTAGCCAAACCAAAAATAGCTGCATTCGTCACCGCCATTTTACCAACCAATATTTAAATATTCTATTTCTTTCACTCCCGTCATGATTCGTGTGCTCTTATTTAAGAAGGAGACCTCCTAATTATATTAGTTTATTTTTAGCCCTATTTTAGTCTGCGAATTATGAAATGAATATGTATCTGTGTGTTTGTAGTAATGTACTCACACCAGTTTAGCACCGTTTGCATTCTTCCTCCATTGGGAGGAAATCCGCTTACAATATCGAGCTTATGACACAATCCGGAGATACAGATAATAAATGTCTAAGTTTCTGACCATATAGGTCACGATAATACCAGTGGAGCAAATTGTGGATTTGTCTGTTTGCTTTCTAGCTAGCTCAAAAATGGGCCTTTAATAAAATTTGGTACAAAAACACTTTTATATGAAATTTTGAGTTCGTTAACCAGCAGAATCCGTCTACCGGTAAATGGTTTTGGAGAAATCGTTGCTGATGAGGAGGAAAAGGACCAAGTTCTTAAACGTGCAGAATCCGTCCACCGCAATATGGTTTTTAGGGGAAAATTCACGCAGAACAAATCTTAGCCTTTATGTTTTCGCGTTAACATTCTTTCAGGTACACTTTTAGCGCGATTCCTCCCTCCCCCATAGGGAGGAACCCCGCTTATAAGGTTGACCTCATGATGCAATCCGGAACTGCCGACTAGAAACATTGACGTTTCAGAACCCCTAGAGAACGAAAATAACGGTGGTTCAAATTTTATATATATATATATATATATATATATATATATTTCATTAGGGGGGGGGGGTTACTTCAGGCCCAAATTACTAATATACTCATGCCGGTCGTAATGTCTGCTGTAATATAATGAAACGGCGAGGGTATCTAATCAGAAAGAATTGTTGTAAAAATGAACTAAATGGTCTATCGAAAAGGGAGGTTTACTTTGTATGTTTCAATAGAATTAGCCCTTCAGACGTAAGTTGGCAAAGCTGCCGCTAGGAGCGCTTCCAACCACTAACGAGACTGTATTGCGTTCCTGCGTCAGATCAAAAGACGAAAATATGAAGTTTTTGTGTATTTATTGAGTAGTTTAGTGCTATGTATACACATAACTCTGGAAGCAAATTAATTACAAAATTAATAATTGAACAGTTGCTCAAAGTAAAAGAGAAGAACTATTCGTGTTTTTATTTTATTTATACAGCTCATATTAGGCAAATTAATCAGGAATGCAGTCTAAACTACCCAAATTCTGAGGAAAGTGCTTAGTTTTGCAGCGCGTGACGGTATTTTGTTTTCGGTCCCATGTGCTTCTATGCTATCAACGCCGGGCTATCAACAGGGCGGCGCCCTGTAGCAACAGCAGGGAATCTTTTCAGCTAGCGACCGCTGAAAAAAGTCAACCTCCCACAGGCGGAAAGCCACATTTCACGCCTGAGAATCCAGACTACCATCCAATAAACTACCCGGAGACCTTCTAACTCTAACCTATGCCCAAAATAAGAAAGGTCACATCAAGGAAGAAATGGACGGAAGCTAAAGAAATGAGTAAGCCTAAATTAACTATATTGCTAGATGTAAAAAGCTGAACATCCCCTCCAAGCTTGTAAGAAAGACAAGAAGCTATTTCAACGCTGTTCTCCTTGGCTTCAATCCATACCGCTCTTAGGAGATTTCAGTCGCTTTTCTTGGAGCATTTTAATCCGTCTAGTGTAAGGATTCTCTCATCCTTCATAATACTACTTCCTACTAAATCTGAAATTATAAACTTATACTCGAGCTTTGCGTAGGGATATTTTTATAGAACAGTCCTCTCCCAACATAGACAGCCTTTACCCACATTCTAGTGCCCAAGGAGCGTTCCTCAAGGCTTAAGGCAGCGGGACATTTGACACAAGTATTAGGATGTTTAGCATTTTAAAGTTAATCAGATAATTCCTGTGTTTTACGTTCTTTACATTTAAACAGTGCAGAACATTTTATGTTAATGTGCCAAAGATCGTGGGTTCGATTCCCACTATGGGGTGGTGGCTTTTTTTTTAGAAAAAAGAAAAGGCATCAGCCCTATCCTAGCTAGAAAAGGGTGGTAGCCTATAGAATGAATGAATGAATGAATAAGTAAATATATTTTTCTTCTAATATGTACATTGTTTTAACAATAATTAATGCATATTTACAAAAGAAAAGCTTGGGCAAGGCCCGTTAGCTGGAGTGGCATTCTGCGTACCCAGGTTGAATGAAAAACATACAAATAGAATAAATCAATCCTCAATAATCAGTGACAAATAAATATTTAAGAAACAAAAGAATAAATACATCAAACCCTGAATAATAATAAATATATATATATATATATATATATATATATATATATATATATATATATATATATACAACAATAACAATAAATCAAAACAAAAATACACTAATAATTAAATTGTAGGATCAAAAATTGTCTATACTTATAAATGGCGTCGAGGTACTTGCCAAGGGTCCCAGTTTCTTCCATTTAGCTCCTTCCGTAAGTCTTCCTTAGTAAAAGATGTTTTCCCATAATACCTCAGTCTGAACTCCTTCAGAACGGGACACACTGCCAGGAAATGGAAAGTATCCTCGTCTTCTTTCAACTTGCACATAGAGCAGCGGGATCTCTCTCCTTCTCGCCAAGGCTTCTTATTAAGGTGGAACATCTCTGATCTTGCCCTTATTATCAGCCTTATTCCATAAAGATTTCTGCCATCTGCTATGTACGAAGTACCACTTTCTTGGAAGTCCAGCTCTTTGTACAGGAGGTGGGACTGTGCAGCAAGCAGGTTTTCCTTCCTCTTCTGTTCCTCTAAGGTGGCTACTTTAGTCAGGATCCTGTTGATTGCAGCTGATCTCATTTCCATGGATCCATGAAAAAAGCCTTTAATTCTCTCCCCAGTCTTAAGGAAGATTCCCTCCAAATCCCTATAGATGGCCCGTTCTGTACGAACTGCTTCATGAACAAGCTTTTTCGGTAGGCGGCGATCAGGCATACTCAGTACTTTATTTATGTAGAGTAGATGCATTTTTAGAGCTTTTAAATAGAGAGTAGACCTGCGAGTCTCCAAGTAGAGTACATAGTTAGGAGTGTAAGATGGAAGGCCTAACAGTCGTTTCATAAAGCATCTATGCACTCGCTCGATTTGATCGTATTCTTTCCATCCCCATACCTGCGCTCCATAGCAAAGGATTGCCTCGATAGCTGCATCGAATATCTGAAATTTGGCAGATATTGGTATTTCTCTTTTATATAAGAAACGATTCCAAATAGAGTTAATTGCATACTTGGCTATGCGACTCTTCTCTTGGAAGTGCTTGCTTAGAGATAGCATCGGAGTGAAGGTAATTCCTAGATACTTGTATTCCTTAGCAACTTCAATAGCATCCGCTCCTAATCTCCAAGCATCGCTCCTTGCTGCCTTTCCGCCATTTCTGAAGACCATCACCTCAGATTTCCTTAAATTGATCTTCAATTTCCAGGTCAGACTGGTAGCCTAAAGATAACCCGTGCCAAAATTCATAGTTAATAATAATGAACGTTCAAATTTAAATCTAAGGTTATTTGACATAAAAGTCGGCCCACTTTAAAAGTTCCGGAGGACCGTTTGTCGTGAGCACTTAACACTCCGTCGTGGGTTCGATTCCCACTATGGGATGGTGGATAATAATGGTCTTTAAAATTTAAATAATAATATTAAGTTAAGATCAAATTCTCATAGTGTAAATAATCTCTCCTTTCATTGTCTGTTAGTATAAAAACTCTCAATTAATTTTGCTTAATTTGTAGCGATGAAAAGACCTTAATTCAATGCCTTGAAATTACGGTCTGTTGAATTATACTGTACCTGATGCGTATTTTAAAATACCGATGTTATTCATAACCTGAAATTTCATCAGAAATTATTCCTAAACCCAGGCCATGTAAGGCTCCACCTACATTGGACCCGTATTTCTCCCGATCCGATCCATTATCGTTTGACCGACAACGGTCGACGTGAGTGCCTACATCGGTCCCAACCCGATCCGATCTAGTCACAGCTCGTCAGTAATGACCTGGTAGAGAAGTGAAAATGAGTGATTAATTTAAGAAATACCACCTAATAAGCATAGAAACCTTCGATTACTATGTTGGAAGTATAAAGGAGGAGTTGAGAGGCCAATCAAAATTCCGGAAGTATATCAGTTCCGAAAACAATTCTTAGGGTAACAGTTAAAAATTAACTGTTACACTACGATAAGAGAAGCGTATGTATTCACATTTTAAAATAATTTATACGAAAGGAAGCTAGAAGGTTATAATCGTCTTTCCACGTAATTTAATAAACAAGGAAAAGTAAAATGTTACTAGACTAAGGTGTTCTAAATTTGATAATCTTTCATTTAAAAGAAGAAGAAAATGTATTGAAATCGGTAAAGATGTAAAGGCTGTAGACGTTTTTGAAACACAATTTATTGTTTTGCGCCACTTTGCGTCGGTCGCTCGATATCGGTCAAGAACAAGCAAGTTTGAACGGACCGAGAATCGGTAGTCATCGGATCGGATTGGATCGGGACCAATGTAGGTGCACCCTAATTCTGCAGTCCAGTCATTGTCCACTCCCAACCATTCCTATTCCCCAGCAGGACAGTTGACGAGGATGTGGCCTCGCGATCTGCTTTAAGCAATACAAGGGAGTGCTAACGGTGGTTATCTTCTCCCCACAAGCCCCTAGAGTGTCTGCAGTTCTCTCGTCCCTTTTCCAGCTCCAGTATTTCGTACTGCTGCTGGTTGAGGAGTGGGGTACGGCTAGTCCCCTAGTCATCTCGCTTACCCGAGGAGACAAGGGGGCAGCTGGTGGAGACACTCGCTCTTTTTATCTGTGAATGTAATCAAATTACAAAATGTAATTATTTTACAGAATGTAATATCATTAAATGAATAAAAAAAAATCATATTCTGACGTGGAGCATTGATTTAAACCGCATCTAGGGTGATATATGTAATAGTTTTAGCGCGGTTCCTCCCTCCCCCATAGGGAGGAACCCCGCTTATAAGGTTGATACAATGAAACAATCCGGAAGTGCCGACAAGAAAATTTCGCGTTTCAGAACCCCTAGAGACCGAAAATAACGGTGGTTCAAATTTGTATATATATATATATATATATATATATATATATATATATATATATTAATTCATGTGAAAGATGACCCGATATATATTTTCCACTTTTTCTTGTTTGTTTTTCTGGCAGGGGGTCGATAAAGCAGTACACTCTTTGTTCACATTAACTGCTTTATTTGTTATGTTTCGCCCGACATGTTTCGTGCCTTTTCGCACCTCTTCAGGGGCTTTCCTATGTAACAATATTTTTTGTAAATCCTAAACTTTAAATTGCTTACACTAATACACATATCCTGTCCCTAAATAATTTACATTTCAACATATAATATTTCAACTTAATCTTAATCCTACCTTATCAAGAAGTCCTCTCGTCATGTTGTCTAGCTTGAGTCAGGCGTAGTACTGAAAAGTCATCTGTGGTAATTAATATGGCCGTTTGTATCGATTCTTTAGCTATTTTCATGGTATCGATTATTGGTGAAATTTGTTTTGTAAGGTTTAATTTATTATACTATGGAAACCTGCCAGAAAAACAAACAAGAAAAAGTGGAATATATATATATATATATATATATATACATATTTATTTATATATATATATATATATATATATATATATATATATTTGTCTGTTCGCTCATTTCTGGCTTCCGTGATGGTCCGATTTTGATGAAATTTGGTACAAAAATCCGTCGTCCAATTTGAAAGGTCAAGTTCTTTAACCACCAAAATCCGCCCACTGGAAGATGGCGTTTGGGGCGAAATTCACGCAGAAAAAATCGTAGCGCTTACGTTTTTGAGTTCATAAGCTTGTAAGTACTCTTTTTATAGGCTTCATGGGCTAGGAAAACGAATGAAACCATTTTCAAGGCAATAGCTTTAACCGTTTTCGAGAAAATTGGAAAAATAGTTTTTGAATACCGTTTTTGGTTTGGGTACTTAGAATCACGGGATTCAGTTGAAACATTATCTGCATGTTTTACTTTCATTAAAACTAATATGTTGAAAGTGATGTTACGTTTGGAGTTAAGGAAGGGTTAGAATAAAATATTTTATGAACAGACATGAAAAGTTTTGGGAACTTCATATACTTTCATTAATATCTCGAACACGGTTGGGAAATCGTGGTAAGTGGATAGAAACTATTTGAAAGCTTACTAAATTTTCTACAAAAATGATTATAAAACTATTTTTGATTAGGAAGCGTTGATCGTCGGGGTTTCGGTCAGTGTTCTTATTCAATAAAACACATTTTATTTGCTAAAATGTATATTTATTGCCGCCAACGTTTCGGCTTGCTATACAAGCCATCTTCAGGGCTGTAAAAACATATATGGTATAACAATGGTAAGGACAAAAAAAAAAGGCTAGAAACATTAACATAAATATGAGTACCTATATGCTTGAAAATATAAATATAAATATATATATATATATATATATATATATATGTATATATATACATATATATAGTATAATAATAGCAATATAAATAAATATACATGTATATGGTATCCAAGAGAATACAGTACAAGTGTCATAGTAACATACCTATTGAGAAGATTGAGAACTGTCCCGTTTCAAGAAGAGAACATTTCTGAAGACTGGAAGGATGGGGCAGGGCTAGACAGGAGAGGATGGGGGGGGGGAGGGGTGGAGAAAGTGGAGCTGGGAGTAAGGACGGAGGGTAAAGACCGCGGTAAAGATAAAGAACTTGCCGATGGATATTGCAGGTACAGGGAAGGATTGGGCCAGGGCTAGACAGGAGAGGATGGGGGTGAGGGGGTGGGGAGAAGTCGACCTGGGAGTAAGGACAGAGGGACGGCGGTAAAGATAAAGGACTTGCCGATGGGTATTGCAGGTACAGGGAAGGATCAGACGGTGTGTGGGAATAGGGCAACGAACCGGGTGGGATTACCTAACGGGAGGCTTTGAGGATATGGAAAATGTTGGAATAGGTTGAGGAGATGACTTCTTTGTCAATTTTGTCATTGACGGGATTGTTTTCTAGATGGATATATATGGATTCAGAAAGGAGACGCTTCTCAAGGTTGGGTTCAGTGGAGAGGATGGAGAAGTTTTGGAAATCAAATTTATGTCCGTCCGTGATAGCGTGTCTAGAAAGTGCGGTTTTAATGTCTCTGTTCTTAAAGTTGTATTTGTGTGCTGTGAGTCTGCTATGAATGCGGTTCTTCGTCTGTCCAATGTAAGTGCTGTTGCAGTGTGGTGTAGAGCAAGGAATTCGGTAAACGACGTTGGATCTATTTCCTTGTGGGATGGGGTCTTTGAGTGTGGTATATAGGGTTTTCAGTTTATTTTTAGTGGATAGACCTAGATTTAGGTTGGGAAATGTGCTTCTGAGGGATTTTTGGATTTTTTCAGAGAGGTTAGGGATGTACGGAAGGGATCTGAATAGGGGGGCGACACTATCTTGCGAGGTGGAGGGGGGTTTAGGATTTTTAATTGAATTTATGAGGGAACACACCATCACCTCCCTCATAAATTCAATTACAGATATATATATATATATATATATATATATATATATATACATATATACATATATATATTTATATTTATATTTTCAAGCATATAGGTACTCATATTTATGTTAATGTTTCTAGCCTTTTTTTTTTTTTTGTCCTTACCATTGTTATACCATATATGTTTTTACAGCCCTGAAGATGGCTTGTATAGCAAGCCAAAACGTTGGCGGCAATAAATATACATTTTAGCAAATAAAATGTGTTTTATTGAATAAGAACACTGACCGAAACCCCGACGATCAACGCTTCCTACTTCCGAACGGTCGACCATATCTTCTCAATTATTTTTGATTAGGTTATGTCAATCGGAGAAATAAGTGCTTAAAACTTCAAATACGTCTGTTTTGTTCTTATGAACGGGTTTTTGTCGTTCTTTTTGTAATTTTTGTCTCTTTCCCTTGGTTTTTTATTGCTTTTTATTTTTGTAATTTCTTATGTTAGGAAAATGTATTTGTTTGTAAAACAGGATAGGAAAAATGAGACCAATTTTCTGATGCTAGAAATAATGAAAATTTTGGGAACTTCGTATACTTTCATTAATATCTCGAAAACGGTTGAAAATCTTGGGAAGCGAAAGGTTACCATTCGAAAGCTTACTAAATGGTCTAAAAAAAAGGTTCTAAAGAAAGTTTTGAATAAGCGATGTCAATCGGTGAAATAAGTGCTTAAACTTTGAAGTAATTGATTTCGTTTATTCGAACGGTTCTTTTTGTCTGTTTTTATTCCTATTTTTTCATTGCTTATAGTTGGATAATGTATTTGACAATATAATAGATTAATTAAAATAAGAAAAACAATTCATTGTTAGAAATATATCAGGCTGTACCGTATGAAATGTCAGTTTTGGATTTGCCGATTTCCTTCAAATGTCTTGAAACTGTCGAGGCTCCTAATCCGAGTTCTTTGGCATATTCCCTATTGTTTGCAATTGCTTATAGTAGTCAAATGTATTTGCCAATAAAACAGGATACGTATAATTAGAATATTTTATTTTGTCGGAATCTTGGGGTTCTCAGATCCCGTATGAATATCTATTACGAATATCTATCCCTTCGTATTTTTTCCTTAATATCTCGAATAAGCTTACTAAATTCTCTACAAAAAAGGTTTTGCAGAAATGTTTGATGGGGTCGTCACATTAGGAGAAATAAGTGCTTAAAACTTAGTTAGTTTCGTTTATTTAAATGGATCTATTTGTGTGTTTCCCGGAGTTTTTTTTTCACTGCTCGTTATTTTTGTACTTGCTTAGAGCAGTCAAATGTATTTGTCAGTAAACAGGATACGTATAATTAGAAGCAATATTTTGTTTGTTAGAATTCGAAGATGCCTTATGAATATCTAGATTACAGTACTGGTGTTGATTTCGTCCTTTAGAATTCTTCTTGGTATTCCCTATTTTCATCTGTTACCCATAGTTTTTTATTGCTAGTAGGTTTTTCTTATTGATTATAGAATATAAATCTATTTCGTTATAAAACAGGATACGTAAAATTAGTAAGAATATTTCGGAGATTTCTGAGCGAAATGCCTTGTAAGATTGTCTACCACCACGAACGGCGTTTTTCCTCTATTTACCTTACCTTTTAATTGGTTGCTGTTTTTAACTCGTTTCCTGCTTCACTCCACAGATAGGAAACACGCTTCTGACGTCGACCCAATGACGTCATCCGAAGTGCCTAATAAATGATTTCACGTTTTACAACAGGTAGATATCGAAAATAGCTGTGCTTCAAATTAGAATCTATTGTTGAGTAATTATATGAATCTTTGGATAATAATTCCAATAGTTAAAATTATAACTAAATTGGAAAATATGTATTTAATAGAACTCATTAAACCTTTTATAGAGAACTCTATTTTTTATTTTAATTTTATTGATCATCAGGTCTTTGCATATATTTAAAAACTCTGTTGATATAACCTCTATATCGTTTTTGTTTGATTCAATAATAAGAAATCCTATTTTCAATGATTTTATGTTTTTAGGCCAATCTATAATTCCTATGGGTTAATATGTTTTTTAAATTGAAGCTTTAAAGCCTCAACAGGAATATTTGTGTAATCACCCTTCACAGTTAATTTATTAGAATCATGAGTGACCGTTTTTGTGTTACAACTAACAATCTTTGAAAACGAAGTTTGACTATCCTTGTTATTGTTATTTTCCTTCTGTTTGGCCGAGATTTTCTATTCATGATCTAATTCTCCTTGAATTTTTTGACTAGATCAAGAACCTATTTTAAGCACTCTTAAATTCCTTAATTTAATTGAGGAAGTTTATCAAGCTAAATATAATCACTTTTGGGTTAATACGGGTGGTCTATACCGAGTTCTTTGTTTGTAAACACAAAGAGCCTTCTGAGTAACGGTAAAGGGCAGTAAAAGTATATGAATTTACCTGGAAGCAGACCCTGCATACCGAGAATTGCAATACGAGACCTTCTCATCCTTTCTTTCACCAGCTCCCGTGTAACACCTTAGATCTATTTATATTGTTAGCGCGGTTCCTCCCTCCCTTCATAGGGAGGAAGCCCGCTTATAAAATTGATCTCATGAAACAATCCGGAAGTGCTGACTAGAAAATTTCGCGTTTCAGAACCCCTAGAGAGACAAAATAACAGTGGTTCAAATTTGTATATATATATATATATATTTGTCTGTTATTTGAAAGGTCAAGTTCGTTAACCAGCAAAATCCGCCCACTGGAAGATGGCGTTTGGGGCGAAAATCGCGCAAAAAAAATCGCAACGCTTACATTTTTGAGTTCATATGCTTGTAAGTACTCGTTTTGTAGGCTTCTTGGCCTAGGAAAACGAATGAAACCGCTTTTAAGGCGATAGCTTTAACCGTTTTCGAGAAAATTGGGAACATAGTTGCTGAATAACGTTTTTGGTTTTGGTACATAAAATCATGGGATTCAGTTGAAACATTTTTTGCATGTTAAATTTTATCAAAACTAATATCTTAAACTTTTGGTTACGTTTGGAGTTAAGGAAGGATTAGAGTAAAATATTTTATGAACAAACATGAAAAGTTTTGGGAACTTCGTATATTTTCATTAATATCTCGAACACGGTTGGGAAATTTTCATAAGTGGATAGAAACTATTTGAAAACTTTCTAAATTTTCTACAGAAAAGATTCTGAAACAAGTTTTGATTAGGTGATGTCAGTCGAAGAAATAAGTGCTTAAAACTTCAAATACGTCTGTTTAGTTCTTATGAACGGGTGTTTGTCGTTCTTTTTGTAATTTTTGTCTCTTTCCCTTAGTTTTTTATTGATTTTTATTTTTGTAATTTCTTATGTTAGGAAAATGTATTTGTGTGTAAAACAGGATAGGTAAAATGAGACCAATTTTCTATTGCTAGAAATAATGAAAAGTTTTGGGAACTTCGTATAATTTCTTAATATCTCGAAAACGGTTGAAAATCTTGCGAAGCGAAAGGTTACCATTCGAAAGCTTACTAAATGCTCTACAAAAAATGTTCTGACAAAAGTTTTAATTAGGCGATGTCAATCGGAGAAATAAGTGCTTAAAACATTAAAGTAATTGATTTCGTTTATTCGAACGGTTTTTTTTGTCTGTTTTTATTCCTTGTTATTTCTTAATTGCTTATATTTAGATAATGTATTATACAATAAAACTGGTTAAGTAAAATAACAAAACAATTTATTGTTAGAAATATAGATTTCCTAGATTCCAAGACCTTGTAACTAGCGGGACCCTTTCAAGTGTTGACCGACCCTTCCAGGTAAGATCGTAAATCAAGACCTTTCAAGACTGGTGGAACCAAAATAATAACTGCTTCTATTTTAATCTTCAGGCGATTCGCCAAAGTTACGAAGCCTTATCAATAAATAAATATTTTAATCTTTCCAAATTAGACTAGGGATAAGAAAGGAACCGCGCTAAGATTATGCAGTTCCTGCGAGTCGGACTTTTTTTGTGACATATTATCAAGCGACATGGTCACTTTGGACTACTTGTTTTATTTTCATAAATATCTTAAAGACGGATACAGTGGTAAGTGGAATGTGGCTGTTCAAAGACAAATAAATTTCCTACAAGAAACGTTTAGATAAAACATGCCCAATACAAATGTAGAAATCGGTGCTATAAAATTTTGAAACGTTCGTTTGAAAGTTGAATTGGTCGTCCCATTGAAAGAGCGAAATATTAAAAGTTTCTTTACAAAGCCTTCCGTTGTTCAGTGGTTGAATTTGGGGTCCCTTGGTCCACCCAGCCTTTAATTAGTTTATTGGATGAACTAAGCTAAAAGCTGCTCAGATCTTGATGAAGTTTGGTAGACAAATCATTCGAATTAATACTTTTTTCTAAAAAATACCCAATTAATTTCAAAAATTTAACTAGTTAAAATATTACCAAAAGAAAAATCTAAAAGTAAATTTTATAAATATATTTGCTGTAACATGTGAATTAAATAGCAACAATTTCATTATAATTAATTCTAAAACAGTTTACTCCATAGAATCAGCCTCATTTAAACATTAACTATTATTGATTGAGGTGGTGGGGGCGGCCCTGCTCCGGTATGGTGCCGGTCGGGTGGGGGTGGGTCTTCCGGTGTCGTGGGCCCTCAGGACCAAAGGGTCCATGCGCTTGGAGGGTCTGGTCGGCCTCAAACAGACCCTCGGCCACAAGCTCGAGTCATGTAATATCTGAAGTTTACTGTAAGCCCTCATTGAGGTGGGGGGGGGCTGCGATATCGGTGGGCGTGCCCTTGCTTGGTCGGGTCCTGTCGGTGGTGGTGGCGCTATCTATCACCTTAATCAAGGCATAAATCGCCCGTGTGGCTGACGCCTTAAAACAAGAAAAAAAAATCATTCGTCTTATTTCAAAGGTCAAGTTCATTAGCCAGCAGAATCCGTCAGTCGGATCATAGTTTTTAGGGCGACATTCATGCACAAAAAAATCTTAATGCTTACGTTTTCGAGTTAATATGCTTGCAGGTACTCGGTACTCCTGTTATAGGTTTCCTAAAGCAGCTAGTCGAATGGAACTATTTTGGAATTGATCTCTGTAGCCGTATAACAAGAAATTTGAATAAAAATAGTTTTTCTGTTTGGGTATTTTGAATTACTGGATTCAATTGAAATATTTTATAAATGTTTGAAATTCATCTAAACTAAGATGTTTAAATTTTGGTAACGTATGGAGGTAGGAAAAATTCAATTCAAACATAGTACAATGTAAATCCCCCCCCCCTTCCGATAGACCGATTTAGTTCATTTTTATAACACTTCTTCCTTATTGGATAAATTAAATTAAAGCTACTAATATTTATTTTTTGTTTTTAGTCAACAAATATATTTTAATAAATAAACAAAAACAAATTTTTAAGCAAAGAACATTTCAGTTATTTTGAAGAATTAATTAAATTTCAATAATAATTTATCTTGTAATTCGGTGAAATTCTGATTTTTTTTTTTTTTTTTTTTTTTCTTATACTCTTTACGCCCCTAAAATCAAGAAAAGGGAGGAAACCTGCTTTAAAAAAGTCCGTCACGCAGGAGCTGCATAACTAAGCACTTTCCTCAGAATTTGGGTAGTGTAGACTGCTTTCCAGAACAATTTGCTTAAAATATCCTACATAAATAAAATAAAAACATGAATAGTTCTCTTTTAATTTTGTAATGAGTAACTGATCAATTATTAATTTGCTTCCAGAGTTATGTTTACACATGGTACCTACTACACTACTTAATAAATACAAAAAACCTCATATTATCGTATTTTGATCTAACGCAGGAACAGGATACAGTCCCTCTAGATACAAAGCGCTCCTTGCGGCGGCTTTGTGATCCTACGTTTGGCGGCCTTTTCTATTGAAATATATTACAAAGTAAACCCCCACTTTCCGATTGAACGATTCAGCTCATTTTTACAACACTTCTTTCTCATGAGTTACCCACGACGTATACCGCGTTTCGTTACAATATAGCAGAAATTACGACCGGTATGAGCAAATTAGTAATTTGGGGCCGGAGTAAACCCCCCCCCTCCCCCCCCCAATGAACCGATTTAGTTTATTTTTACAACAAATTTTTCTCTTTAGTTGAACAGAATGAATACCGAGTTTCGTTAAAATATAACAAAAATTACGACTGGTATTGGCAAATAACTACTTTGGCTCCGGAGTAAACCCCCTCTCCGGATGGACTGATTTTGTTGGTTAAGAACTCGTTCAATCGTTTGATTGGGGAATACTACATACCAAGTTTCGTGGGGAACAAACAAAAACTCTGGCCGGTATCGTGTTAACGGACACATAAATAACTATATATATATATATATATATATATATATATATAAATTTTAACTGGGGTCATTTTCGGTGTCTACTAGGTAGGATCGATAAAGATTCGAAGAAATTTTTCAAAAATTCCGTCATGAGTGCAACCTCAATATGGTAGCTACTTTCCTTCGGAGGAAAGTGCTAAAACCGATGATTGAATAATAAATTTAAAAAAAAATCTAATACCTCAGCAGATGACGTCCTTAAAAGTATAATTTGACTTAAAGAATATTTGACTGTGGTCTATTTTCGACTAAAAATAAATAGGGAGAGTATGCTAGGGGTAAATATGTCTGCTTACTTTGGAACAGGTTCAGCTTGGAAGGAAAGCTCAGAATCTTCAAGTTTTCTTCTAGTTGAAGTGATATCAGCTTTCTTGTTAAATTTCAGCATCCGACAGACCTTAAAAAAACATAGTTAGCGTCCGTCAGGGTGTACTGGCTTCCAGTAGTTGCCATCATTCTAATTATCGGCACCATTGGAGAAATAAATGTCAAATTATTTTATATAATATTTTATTTTGGTTATCATTATTCTTTTCTTCTAAATGCTTTTTATTACTTCCGCTAAAGGCTACCATTCATCAGTTCATCCCATAATTATGTAGGTTTATGTCGGTGGACTGTAGAATGTGTCGATCCAAGTTCTTCTGCTAGCTCTTCGACTGTTATGAATGTTCAACAACAGAATGTTGTTGTACAGTATCCTGCAGGAGTTCGTCGTCAAGCTCGGTTGGTCGACCTGTACGGGGCTTCGAGAATCGCCTATCACTAACATATAGGATGACCTGATTTATAGACAGACAATGAACAAAAACTCACCAATCTTGTGGTCCATAAATTAAATAAATAAACAAATTTCAACAAAGAATTGTACTTTCAAAGATTAATTTATAAATGTTTCTGGTAATATAGAAGAATAAAAAAATATCAAAGTGAGCAAATTTTAAGAGTGAAAAACGCTTGTCTTATAGAGGTAAGAACAATTTTTTATGTGATATGTGCATGGTGAGTTTGTGTTAATCACATCCACAAAGTCCGATTTTTGTGATTTGCGATCAAACAATATATACATATGTGTGTGTTTGTGTGTGTGTGTGTGCGTTTATATACAGAAAACTCGCTAAATCGTACTGAATAAATAATAAAAAAAAAAGTGTTTAGTAGCCAAGTCCGTAATTCATAATTAAGTCGTTGGATCTATTCCCGAATGTTCCATTTATGTTTTAGCGCTACCAGAATTCATACATTACACATCAGAGGAATTCTAGAATCATGCGGTCAACAAACTAGTAAACAGCAGTATTGTAAAAAAAAAATATCCAGGGACGAGCATAAAAATAAAAATAGCCTTCACATCTGTCCGTAGCCTTTCTGGCTCGGCAAGTCACTCATCCGTCCAAGTACTATTTTATCATAATTTTTATTGAAATATTCTCGTCTTTCGTAATGCAACTGAAGGGGTCATTACAAAAACCAGACAAGTCCAAAAACTAAAATTTTCAGAAATTAATAAAAAAAAATGCGTAGCTTCATTTGTGCTGGATGAAATGAAAATAGCTTTTATACCTACTATTGTCCCACTAACAGCTTTGCATTGTACATAAAACATATATATTTTTTAAGAGGATAGTTTGGAAAATATAAAAAAACGTATCGACTTGTCTGGTTTTTGTAGACATCTTAGTTAAATGAAACATAAAATAACCCGCAAAATTTAGCATTGGTTTTACTGTGTACCAAAAAATCTAAAATTTATCTGTACGTTTATATTACCTTATATTGCACACGAGCTCAATCTGCTCCTCGCAATAAAGTTTTTTCGAAGAGCGAGTTGCTCACCAGCCGTGTAATGATCTTATTTATGTGAATTCACTTACGAATTGGGTGAGTTCCATCGTAAAAATGTTTTTTTAATAAAAATGAACAATATAAAGAAGAAAAAAATGTTGCTCCTGGAAAAAATAGTCTTCTCGAATGGGTTAACCTGACATTCTAAATTATACAAATTGTTTTGGCATCAAATTTTATTAAAATCGGGACGTTTTTGGTCTAACTGACTAATATTTATGTGTATATATATATATATATATATATATATATATATATATATATATATATATATATATATATATGGCGTCAACGTGTCATAAGAGGGTTTCCTACATATGGAGGGTGGAAGAAAACATGCTAAAAAGCATTCTTTGTAAACAAGATAAAATGACGCAGTTCCAGCGAGACGTACTTCTTTATTGTTTACTTGTAAACTGCAAGGAATTGTGCCTTCTATCCACCCGAGCCTACAGCAGAAGGTGCAAAACCTGCACTTTTATTCTTGGTGTTGGCAAGACTCCATCTCAAGACTTCCTGAACGTTCAACGTTCAACGCTCAATATTCTTTATGTAAGTCTGGAAATTATTTACTTTTAAATTGAATTTTAGGAGCATTAAATTTTTTGGCGAGTTTCCCTCCTCCCTTTCTTGGGGGGGGGGGGCCGATGACGCAATCCTGTAGAGTCGACTAGGGAGTTTTACGATCCAGAAATCATAGACCCGAACATTTGCTACGTGGGCGATATTCCTGCAACATAAAGCTTACCCCTTACGTTTGACACAAAAACGTAAGGGCTACGAATTGTCTTACAAGTACACTTTTTGTCAGGGGCCGAAAATAATTGTTAAATTTTATTTTAAAAAAGTATTTTTTAAACTTTTACTTTTACTTTCATTTATAAAAAGTAAAAGTTTGAAAAAAAAACTTTCTGGGTTTAAACATTTTTTTAAAGTTTTTTTTAGTTACTGTTATTTTTCAACTCAAAAAATAAAAGTTTTAAAGTAATTGTTAATAAAATACTTAATAGGAAAACTTTTAAAGGAATAAATTAAAGCTACTAATATTTATTTTTTGTTTTTAGTCAACAAATATATTTTAATAAATAAACAAAAACAAATTTTTAAGCAAAGAACATTTCAGTTATTTTGAAGAATTAATTAAATTTCAATAATAATTTATCTTGTAATTCGGTGAAATTCTGATTTTTTTTTTTTTTTTTATAGTATACCATACGCCCCTAAAATCAAGAAAAGGGAGGAAACCTGCTTTAAAAAAGTCCGTCACGCAGGAGCTGCATAACTAAGCACTTTCCTCAGAATTTGGGTAGTTAGAAGTATTACGAGTAGAAACAAATATTTTAATAACTGACATGAAATTTTCCTTAATATCTTGAAAATATTATTGAATCGTGGTAAGTAATAAATAATGATTAAAGAGCTTTGTGAGTTTCTTCCAAATAAGATTTGAAACTAACTTTCGATGCGACAATGTAAATTGGAGTAATAAATGCTTATAACTTCGAAAGTTTCCTTCTTTTTTTAAAGCAGGTTTCCTCCCTTTTCTTGATTTTAGGGGCGTATGGTATACTAAAAAAAAAAAAAAAAAAAAAAAAAAAAAAAAAAAAAAAAAAATCAGAATTTCACCGAATTACAAGATAAATTATTATTGAAATTTAATTAATTCTTCAAAATAACTGAAATGTTCTTTGCTTAAAAATTTGTTTTTGTTTATTTATTAAAATATATTTGTTGAGGGGCAGATACTGTAGAGGCATCCGATTCGTGACCATACGGCACACTAGGGAGATAGTGTGGTCAGCACTATGCTCCGGCCGCCTGATTTTCCCCTTGCTGGTTCGACTGCTAGAGTCATTAGCACCAAGGTACCCATTAATAAATTAATTAAAGGCTGGGTTGGCCTAGGGACGGCCAGGGAGGCCGAATTCAACCCGTGAACGAAGATACTAGAAGAAAAAATCTTAAGTGCTTGCTCGGGATTTGAACTCAGGTCCTCCAGCATAATAGTCCAGTGCTCTACCACTGAGCTAACCTCGCCCCCTACTTTTTTTTTAAATGGATAAAATAAATAAATTAAAACTATTTTTTCTGATGCCGCTCATAAATACATATACCTAGATATAAACGCCCACTGAGAAGGCTGTATGATTTATTTTAGGTCTATGTGAAGCGGTCCATGAATATACACAACTATTTAGACCTATTCTTGGAACTGGTCCACACTCTCTCCTATTAATTATTACTGTTTTGTGGAGCCAGAGAATCATTTTTCATGTGCTTCAAGTTCGTAGCGGATTTATTCTTGAAGGAAGCCTTCTTTTGCTAACATGTCCTCCTTGTTAGACAAACCTCAGTTGGAAAATTGTGACCAAAGGATCTTGCAACCAGCCGATTTAGGGCCAGGTTCAGAACCCCGATAAATTTACTTTACTCCAAAAATCAGTAGGAAAACATTTAAATCTAAAAAATTTAGTAAATTTACTAAATATTTTAGATTTAATTTTTTTTTTTTTTTTTTTTTTTTTATAGTATACCATACACGCCTAAAATCAAGAAAAGGGAGGAAACCTGCTTTAAAAAAAGAAGGAAACTTTCGAAGTTATAAGCATTTATTACTCCAATTTACATTGTCGCATCGAAAGTTAGTTTCAAATCTTATTTGTAAGAAACTCACAAAGCTCTTTAATCATTATTTATTACTTACCACGATTCAAAAATATTTTCAAGATATTAAGGAAAATTTCATGTCAGTTATTAAAATATTTGTTTCTACTCGTAATACTTCTAACTTAATAAAAATATAAATATATTAGTTTGGATGAACTTCAAACATCTGAAACAATTTTCAACATTCCTTGAAAACTGTTGTATAAATCGCATTAACAGTGATTTCATTCGTTACCCTATGTTAGGACACCGATAAAAAACAGGGATCGAAACAGTTATTTTCATTATCGAAAAATTTAAAATTTAACTATTCAATTTTCTTTTTATTTTATAAGTTAAAAAATACCCGTTAAAAAAAATTTTACCTAAAAGTTTTAAGAGTAAAAGTTATTTAGGAACTCTTAAAATTAAGTACATAAAAATAAAAGTCAATGTAATACTTTTACTTTTTTCAAAGTGAAATGAAAGTTTTCAGTATTTTAATCAAGAATTTTAGGGTTTCGTTGGTTTACAATTCCTGGAATACTGGGAAGAAGGAAAATAAACACTTCCATACCTATATCAACTAGCACTTATCCTACACCCCAGCCCAGCCACTCAAGTAAGTGTTGAAAGAGCCTTTTCAATCCTGAAGTATATAATAGATACAATCAGAATTTCACCGAATTACAAGATAAATTATTATTGAAATTTAATTAATTCTTCAAAATAACTGAAATGTTCTTTGCTTAAAAATTTGTTTTTGTTTATTTATTAAAATATATTTGTTGACAAAAAACAAAAAATAAATATTAGTAGCTTTTATTTATTCCTTTAAACGTTTTCCTATTAAGTATTTTATTAACAAAAAAAAATATTCATTTTTTTATGAGCGTCCGCAGAAAAGGCGATTCGCCCAGTACAATTACACAATATTATATATATATATATATATATATATATATATATATATATATATATATATGTTTGATGTTATTTTTCGTCGCTGGGATAGTATTTTTAGATGGAACGGCATTTTTCTCCAGCGGTGGTACTCCTCCTCACTTGTTCCCGGAATATTTCGATGGATTCATCTCCATCTTCTTCAGCCAGGTACTTGTTTCTTCCTCTGTGGTAGCCAAGGGAATGACATTTTTCTCGATCTGGGCTCCTAGGAGCCCAGATCGAGAAAAATGTCATTCCCTTGGCTACCACAGAGGAAGAAACAAGTACCTGGCTGAAGAAGATGGAGATGAATCCATCGAAATATTCCGGGAACAAGTGAGGAGGAGTACCACCGCTGGAGAAAAATGCCGTTCCATCTAAAAATATATATATATATATATATACTAGCTGTTACCCGGTGTGCAATGCTACACCTACTTTATATTAAATATCTGTAGCCGGGCTTACCATGCTACACATGCTTCATATTAAATAGTTGTAACCCAGCTTCCATGGTACGCCTACTTTATATTATATATTTAAAAAAATGAATGATTATATTATATTTGTCCAAATTATGAGAATATAAGATAATAAATTGAGAGCTCAGCTGAAAAATTTATTTTCCATTTTTTTAAGAGAAAGTGGGGTGGAAAATAAATTAATCCTTATTTTTTAAAAAGTACCCTTATTTTAAAAAGTACCCTTACTTTTAAAATGGTATTACAATTAAATGATTCCAAATAATTTAATTGCAATACCGTTTTAAAGAAAATCCAAACCAAACTCCCTGTGTTTAATTTTTTTAAAGAAAAAAAAATATGTGGTCCATAAATAAATATTCATAAAAAATAGCAATACAAATGAGGCATTTAATTAAGGTTATGGTTAGTTATAAGTTGTAATAACCTACAACTGAAACTATATTCTTTATTTTCATTGATTTTTTTTTAAATATAATATTTATTTATTTTAAGGGCTTCGCATCTAAAGCTAAAACCTCAACCTTGCGCAAATATAATATTAATATGTTATATTGTTTACCTGTTCATGTAATAATCCGTAACTGAGTTTTTTTTATGAATGAAAAAGTAGGTAAGTCGTGCAGGGTGTATGTTATTTATGCCAAAAGGAAAGTTTTAAAAACATAGTTTGTTAATAGTCCTTTCTATTAAAGCTTCTGTTTCAAATTTTATGGTTCATGGGCTCTTCTATAAGGATAGTCCTTCTATCATAGGAAATAGGGGCCTCTAAGAATAAAAACAAATTTAAGATATTTTTCTTGCAGTTATGGACAACAATGAATTCAAGGTATTTGGGAATTTCAATAACGACATTGACTTGGCGAGCAACAATATTTTTACCAGAATTGCAACCGTATTTAAACATTTAGTCCAAGAGCTGGTAACACACTTTTCAAGTGTTTTATGTGCCTTGAAATTGTGCTATAGTGGGTCTCTAGTGTAGATAAAAAGTTAAGTATGTGGTTGCTGGACATACCTTGAAACACCAGGTACTGCACATAGGGGAAAGGTGTTAAAAAAATATGTCACTAAAATGGTATTTTATTCAGAAGCCAACAATCTTTAATGTATAATTAAGGCAAGTTGCTTTATTTCTAGAACAGCCACAACTGTCCTGTCCAGATGATTGGTGCTCATCCCACCAAACAAAAAAAAAAAAACGAAATTACGACATGCAATACACCAAAATTCCAAGGTGCATAAAACACTTCATGAAATGTGCGTTACCAGCTATCCGACTAAATGGTGACAGTCAGAGGATATAACTATCCCAGACAAAAGGAAGCATATGGCAGAATATAATGATTAAATTATTATGGATATTAAATTAATAAAAAATTGCATGGAAAATTTAATTACTTATTCATTTATTAGAACACCACAATTCACGTGACTTCCTCTTCTTATAAAAATAATATTTTAATACATTAATTTATCTGCAAAAAAATAGCATGTAAAAGAAATATTATAAGAAGAATAACTTTATTTAAAAAAAAATTAAAGTGAGGCTGCCCAAATTAATAGGGTTGCTAAACCATACAGCTCTTATAATAATAAAATATTGTTTCAAAATGTGGTGAAAATTAATTCATTTATATACATTCATTTGTATGATTATAAACATTTATATAATTTATTATGTACATCTATCTATATGCGAATAAAACAATAAGTTAAATATAACAACATTTAATATAATATTTTAATAATATTTGCATATGTATGTGAGAGAATTAATTTCAAGTTCATAAATTTAAGTCCTTTACAAAATGACATTGTTCACAAAGGAGTTTTTAATGTTTAAAAAAATCTTTATGTTTAAAACAAAAAGTTATATCTTTTTGGAACTTTAAACTTCACTTAAAGCTACATATTCTGCATATGGAGACTCTTCTGTACCATCTTTTTTCTTTCTCGATTTCCAGTATAATACATTACCAAATAACCTAATAAGAAAACCAGTGGTGGATTTTCCTTCTAAATGATCATTTAAGAATATAGTCTCTACATCCATCTGTTCAACATTTAGACCCATTTGATATCTTCAACTTCCTTATTTCAACAAAATCTCAAGCATTATTTTGTTTCAAACTATCAATTTCTCTATCCCAAAAATCACAATCGCTTGAACTTTATCAGATTCGCCCTCAGCCAATCCAATACAGCTTATGTTTTCTTGGATAACATCAACATGCCTAGCGACAATGATTTTATTATTCAAAAGTACTTTATATCCCACTTCACTATACTCGATTAAAATGCACATATTCACCTTTTTATCCCATTTAGAAGTTATTATTTGTTCTGGTTTCCTAACAAAATTTTTATTACCATATAAATTAAAGTTAGAAGCATCTGGTTTCTTTCCAAAACAGATTTCATAGGGTATTTTATTGTCAATGGTGTTAGCTAAAGAGGGATTTTTCAAATAAGTTGCTGCACATACCATTTCTGGCCAACATTTTTTTCTACAATATCTTCTGCCAGTAAGCAATGAGATATATTCATAATTGTTCTAGTAAATCACACCGTTTAACTCATGAATTCATGGGGCAGGGATTAATTTTGATACCCTTTTTTTTGGTAGTCATAATTCTTACTATTTAATATTCCTTACCAATGTCACACCTCATAATACCAATTTCCTAAGTTTTCAACCTCATTTACTTATTGAACAAAGGAATGAAAAACTTCTGTTTTATGTTTAATAGTTTAAATCCTAGCAATCTATTTATTATTTATTTATACATCAGTGAGACCGCGACAAAGGGAATTCATCACTAAACACTTAAATAACAATAAACAATACTGAACAATTATGAAGAAATTAACATGAGGGCAATCTTACTATAATCATCTATAAATGAAACAAAATATTTTTCACCTTTGAGACTCCTAGTTAAAAAAAGGTCCACATCAGTGTAAACAATTCCAAAATACTTTTAGCCTTGTTCTTATTGTTTTCCAAAGGGACACGGTCCATTTTACAATACAAGTTTTATAAATTTATAACATGTCCAGATAAACTGATTGTTTCATTTCAGTTGTTTGAATTTTATTTTTTTAACATAATCTGAAGTTTCTATGTACAATTTACTATGCTGTTGATTCCTTTAGGTATAATCTATCAAATTTCTAAATTATGTCTTAGGCTGTTGTCAAATCACAAAGAAATTCAAACTGTTTATTTGATCTTGCTGATCCCAATCTTCACCAACTTTGGTCTCCTTTGCCTTTTCAATGACATTTACACACCTCATCAGTTTAAAAAAAAAAGTTAAGTGTTTTTCCACATACTAAAACCCTCTCCATCAAATACCAGTACAAACATATTCATTTAACAGAAAAGCGAGTGAGAGATTATTCAACCGAATACTATAACCGACATTGCAACCTTCCTTTACTAAAGAGAAAAAACTACCTCTCAACAAAAGTTTTGAAATTATTATAGTTCTGAATAGAAACATGACCACTTAATTATATTATATTAGTCCAAATTATGATTAGATAAACACAGAACATTTTTATGATATACTTATTTATACGATATTAGTCTATATTCTGGTTAGAGCAGTGTTGCCCTAGGCAATCAAATGAAAATTGATTTGATATGAAGAAAACTGATCTGATATTAAGGAAATTAATCTTAAAAAATATGATATTTTATTATATGATATCTTATATGATATTTGTCCAAACTCTGAGAATATAAACCTACTATTTAGATAAACAAACAAAGATTTTTTTATTGCACTTCTTCTTAGAAGGAGGGGCAACACTGGAATGAAAATGCCGATTTCTGACTATAAACTCTTCTGTATATGACAGTTTCGAACTCGTTACTTCCAAACTATGAATCCTAGAAGATTTTTAGCTAGCCTACGAGATTTCCCGGATCAAGACGTATCTATGTGCGAAGTTTGGTCAATATCAGTCAAACGATGTGGATTTGTATAAGGAACAAACAAACAGAAAAACAGACACGTGATTTATATATATATAGATATATACATCCAATTATAAAATTAATTAATTCGTATTTAAGTTAATTTAATTTAAATTTTAACGTCCAGTTTATTAACTAAGATAATTCGTATTTTAACTCAATATAAATATTAAATTCAAATAAATCTACTATATATTTGTCAAATACCACTCACTCACTGACTCACTCACTCACTGACTCACTCACTCACTGACTCACTCACTCACTGACTCACTCACTCACTGACTCACTCACTCACTGACTCACTCACTCACTCACTCACTCACTCACACACTCACTCATCTATCAACGCCCAGCCCAAACCGCTCGACAGAAAATTTTGAAATTTTGCATGGACACTCCCTATAGAACGTAGGCACTCACTAAGAAACGATTTTTTGATATTCGAATTTTTAAGTATTTTTAGAGGGGTTTAAAGTTTGAGTTGGTTAGAACATGCAAGCCTAGGCAGCATGTGTTGCTAGGACGATAACAGAACAGCTGTTACCGTATTGTATCTATTTCATAGTATTATTTTAAATTGAGGTTAATTTCAACTATAATAGCACACCTTGAATTACTAGAAATAAACTGTGATTTTGTCACTGATAGAGTTTACGCCCTGGTGATGGCCCATCCGAACTAATAATATCCCGAACCACTTGACACAAAAATTTGAAATTTTGTACGGACAATCAGTTTAGAATGTAAACACTCGCTAAGAAAGGTTTTTTTGATATTCAAATGTTTAAGTACTTTTAGGGGGGCATGAATTATTAAGAAGTTCCTCATCGGCTCAAAAATGGTTCGATTTTGATAACATTTGGTACAAAAATCTTTCTTCTCATTATAAAGGCCAAGTTCATTAACCAGTAGAATCCGTTTACTGGAACATGGTTTTTGGAGCGAAATTTGTGCGAAAGATTCCTTAACGTAGGAAAAATGAATGAAACCATTTTTTAAGCGAGTTCTGTAGCCATATACCAGAAAAATTGATAGAAATACTTTTCAAAACTAATTTTCTGTTTGGGTATTCAGAAACGAAGTATTTGGGCAAAAATTGTATGAATGGTGATACAAAGTTTTCGGATCTCAGTATATTTTCTAAAATATCTCGAAAACGGTTGGGAACTCGTAGTAAGTGGAAGGCGGCTATTCGAAAGGTTACTAAATTCTCTACAATAAGATTCTGTTGTAACGTTCGGTGGGGCGATGTCAATCGAAGAGATAAGTGCTAAAAACCTCAAATTTGTTAGTTTTATGCTTTTCAACGTGTATTTGTCTCTGTTTACCTAACTTTTTAAGCGTTTTTTTTTTTTTTTTTCACTCTCCACCGGTACGGTTACCTCCACATGGTGTTTCCTGGGAAACTTTAAAGTCCGTGCAATTTTGATCAAATCTTAATTAACTCAATATAAAAAATACTTATCGGCCGTGGTGAAGCACGGGTATTCAGCTAGTAATGTTATAAAAATAAAACTCAAGGAAGAGACGGGAAGCAATAATAAACTATGTTTTAAGATTATCAAACTGATTTATTATTTATGAAGAATTTGTGTATAAGAAAAAGAAAAATTAAACGAACTGAACATATAATATGATATAAATTGCTTATAACCAAGTAGTTATATGTAAATATACATAAGCCATTATATAAAGTATTGCATATTTATATTTGTACGGATAAATTTTATCTTGTCCATTTTTGATATGTAATTATATTTTTGAAATTATTTTAATGTGTTTAAGATATTTGACAGTGTTATGATATGAACTATCATGTGGGATGAGTAAGTTTACAAGTTTCCTGTAGTGTGTGAGTACAGTGTTACGATATGGACTATCATGTGGGATGAGTAAGTTTACAAGTTTCCTGTAGTGTGTGAGTACAGTGTTACGATATGGACTATCATGTGGGATGAGTAAGTTTACAAGTTTCCTTTAGAGTGTCAATTATTGTTGAATAGTCAACTTTACGCTGTACTCTGGGCATATTGAGTTTTCTTTACTCTCCATTAAGTAGGAATCTGCAAAAAGAGAATGACCAATCCTTAGCCGTGTCAAGACAACTTGTTCTCTTCTGGAATGATTATTCTGCTTAAACGACCAGGCATTGACCAAGTTTTTCATTTATCGTAGTTTCTTTTCAGTATTTGTCCACGTCAGTTGGCAGTCGTCCACACCAAATGGGCGTTCTGTCACATACGTATGGTATGGACACAATACCATATGAGTGTGAACAAAAATACATCTGTTAAGAAAATGTGGAAAATACCTTAAGAAGTGTCTTACATTTTGTTATACATATTTTGCTTTATTTCATTGAACGAAAAGAATAAAAAGTGGTACACATAATTCATCTATCGCCATGCACTGATCACACTCTCAAGAAGCCATAGCAGAACTTCACTTATGGGTCACTGGCATCTGTGGAATCAAGGAGAATGGGTAGGCCGCGCCTTTTGCGAAACTAGCTGTAAATGGTAAGGTCAAAAACAAATTAAGTGAAATAAAACGATAATTAAGCTTTAAAGTCACCACCCAGGATGAATAGAAACTAGCTGTAAATGCTAAGGTCAAAAACAAATTAAGTGAAATAAAACGATAATTAAGCTTTAAAGTCACCACCCAGGATGAATAGAAACTAGCTGTAAATGCTAAGGTCAAAAACAAATTAAGTGAAATAAAACGATAATTAAGCTTTAAAGTCACCACCCAGGATGAATAGAAACTAGCTGTAAATGGTAAGGTCAAAAACAAATTAAGTGAAATAAAACGATAATTAAGCTTTAAAGTCACCACCCAGGATGAATAGAAACTAGCTGTAAATGCTAAGGTCAAAAACAAATTAAGTGAAATAAAACGATAATTAAGCTTTAAAGTCACCACCCAGGATGAATAGAAACTAGCTGTAAATGCTAAGGTCAAAAACAAATTAAGTGAAATAAAACGATAATTAAGCTTTAAAGTCACCACCCAGGATGAATAGAAACTAGCTGTAAATGCTAAGGTCAAAAACAAATTAAGTGAAATAAAACGATAATTAAGCTTTAAAGTCACCACCCAGGATGAATAGAAACTAGCTGTAAATGCTAAGGTCAAAAACAAATTAAGTGAAATAAAACGATAATTAAGCTTTAAAGTCACCACCCAGGATGAATAGAAACTAGTTGTAAATGGTAAGGTCAAAAACAAATTAAGTGAAATAAAACGATAATTAAGCTTTAAAGTCACCACCCAGGATGAATAGAAACTAGCTGTAAATGCTAAGGTCAAAAACAAATTAAGTGAAATAAAACGATAATTAAGCTTTAAAGTCACCACCCAGGATGAATAGAAACTAGCTGTAAATGCTAAGGTCAAAAACAAATTAAGTGAAATAAAACGATAATTAAGCTTTAAAGTCACCACCCAGGATGAATAGAAACTAGCTGTAAATGGTAAGGTCAAAAACAAATTAAGTGAAATAAAACGATAATTAAGCTTTAAAGTCACCACCCAGGATGAATAGAAACTAGCTGTAAATGCTAAGGTCAAAAACAAATTAAGTGAAATAAAACGATAATTAAGCTTTAAAGTCACCACCCAGGATGAATAGAAACTAGCTGTAAATGCTAAGGTCAAAAACAAATTAAGTGAAATAAAACGATAATTAAGCTTTAAAGTCCAGGATTAACAGAAATCATAAAGTGGTAAAACCAATAACTTTTTTCATACAGTAACTAAACTTTTATATAACATGAAAAAACATAAAATTATTAAATACTCAGAATGATATTGCACGGTGTGTGTAAAACATTTACGCATTATGATAGTGTTCCTTAAATAATAAATTATAGTGTTGGTGTGAGATGTACCTTCAGCGAGTAATGTGTTTAGTTCTCGTAGGACTAGTTAATTGCGTTTTCCAGACTCCCAATCAGTGTTTCATCATCGAAAAAGTGTTACACAGCATTTTTATGTTATGTTATGACAGATTATTTACCTGTCTTTTTCATAAATGCGAATGCGGTTATAGTAGAGTATCTTATCCCAAGCTTATGTCAACTAGGAAAATTCTTTAGCATACAGTTTTTTGGTGTTTGATTATGGTTATAATTTCTCTTAATTTGTTTTCTGCCCATGAAAAGTGTTTTAAATGTTCAATAAGCGCTTTCAATAATATCATGTAGTGTATAGTGTACACTACATGAAAGCGTAACCAAGGATAAAATACATCTCCTGCTCAAATCCTTGGAATATGATGTTGGACATAATAATGACATTCGGAAATTAAATAAAACCTATTCAAATATAACGTTAAAATTTAATAAATTGTACAAATGTGAAAAATTGTAGATTAAAAATATGAAGGATGCAATATACCTACATAAAAAGTTCTCGAATATATTATCAAAAACATAACTATAGTACAAAGTAAAATAAATACAATTTTTTGGTAAAAATATTAAATATCTTTAAGAGAAGTCAGGTTCTTATAAGAATTTTCCAATAATCTTATAAATAGGTTCGTATTCTGAAAATTCCGATTTTATTCCGTTTTTTTTTTCTTTACGCAATTGAAAACAAAAGGATACGTAAATAAATGTTTATTTCCAGGAAACGTCTTTTTTTGATTCCCAAAGAAAAGATGAAGTATAATAATTCATCAGAGCCTCTCAGAAATATAAATGAGGAAAAGATAAAGATAGATCAAGCGTATTTTTGTCAGTCATTTTTCTCTTTCTTTTGTGAACTTGGTATGTGTCAATGAAATATAGGCCTTCGCTGGCATCAGACAAGGAATAAGCGGCACTTCAATCGTGCCAATAATTTATAATATTACTTATTTCTTTTTAATTATTTATTATTTCTTTAATTAATAAATTAATTATTTATTATTTCTTTTTATTTTCTTTACACCACAATTTATTTTTTCATTTCATTTTTAGGTGAAAGGCCAACTTGACTGAAGGACACATATATCTCACATGATTTACGCCATTTACTCGCTCAAGGAAGTCCATATTTATACCCATTATTCCTTATACGACGAGAAAGGAATCCTACAACTATCAGCATATTGGCTAAAATTGAAAAATGTAGAACAAGCTTTTAACGTATATTTGCATTCAAGTAACAGGTGGGTGCTACAATATTGGGATCATTACAAGGTTTACTTACTCAAGGCATTTATCTTGTTCGATACAATCATACTTGTTGCTGAATTTGGTTAAAAAATTCATAGAATTAATCTTTCCGAAATAAAGTGATAAACTGATGCGCCACAAGTAGCCGAGAGATCTTGATTAAGAATAATGAAAATAGTCCAAAATGTCCACAGGTATTTTATTTTTTGCAGAAAGACACATTTCAAATGCCCTGAGGCACAAAAACTTTAATGATGTAAAACATTTAAAATAAAAACACATTTTTTTTTTTTTCAAAATAACAAACATAAATCGAAGACCCTATTTTCATATAATATAAAATCAAGTTTACGTCAATTTAATTAAAACTCTATTCAATAAAAGGCTAAAACACTACTCTCTACAATAAATAATAAATACACTCACTCTATCACATGCCCGCACACAACCATGAAGAATGAAATAATAAATACACTCACTCTATCACATGCCCGCACACAACCATGAAGAATGAAATAATAAATACACTCACTCTATCACATGCCCGCACACAACCATGAAGAATGAAATAATAAATACACTCACTCTATCACATGCCCGCACACAACCATGAAGAATGAAATAATAAATACACTCACTCTATCACATGCCCGCACACATCCATGAAGAATGAAATACACTCACTCTATCACATGCCCGCACACAACCATGAAGAATGAAATAATAAATACACTCACTCTATCACATGCCCGCACACAACCATGAAGAATGAAATAATAAATACACTCACTCTATCACATGCCCGCACACAACCATGAAGAATGAAATACACTCACTCTATCACATGCCCGCACACAACCAAGAAGAATGAAATAATAAATACACTCACTCTATCTCATGCCCGCACACAACCATGAAGAATGAAATAATAAATACACTCACTCTATCACATGCCCGCACACAACCATGAAGAATGAAATAATAAATACACTCACTCTATCACATGCCCGCACACAACCATGAAGAATTAAATAATAAATACACTCACTCTATCACATGCCCGCACACAACCATGAAGAATGAAATAATAAATACACTCACTCTATCACATGCCCGCACACAACCATGAAGAATGAAATAATAAATACACTCACTCTATCACATGCCCGCACACAACCAAGAAGAATGAAATAATAAATACACTCACTCTATCTCATGCCCGCACACAACCATGAAGAATGAAATAATAAATACACTCACTCTATCACATGCCCGCACACAACCATGAAGAATGAAATAATAAATACACTCACTCTATCACATGCCCGCACACAACCATGAAGAATGAAATAATAAATACACTCACTCTATCACATGCCCGCACACAACCAAGAAGAATGAAATAATAAATACACTCACCCTATCTCATGCCCGCACACAACCATGAAGAATGAAATAATAAATACACTCACTCTATCACATGCCCGCACACAACCATGAAGAATGAAATAATAAATACACTCACTCTATCACATGCCCGCACACAACCATGAAGAATGAAATAATAAATACACTCACTCTATCACATGCCCGCACACAACCATGAAGAATGAAATAATAAATACACTCACTCTATCACATGCCCGCACACAACCATGAAGAATGAAATAATAAATACACTCACTCTATCACATGCCCGCACACAACCATGAAGAATGAAATAATAAATACACTCACTCTATCACATGCCCGCACACAACCATGAAGAATGAAATAATAAATACACTCACTCTATCACATGCCCGCACACAACCATGAAGAATGAAATAATAAATACA
Source organism: Gonocerus acuteangulatus (assembly GCA_946811695.1). Lineage (NCBI taxonomy): Eukaryota > Metazoa > Arthropoda > Insecta > Hemiptera > Coreidae > Gonocerus > Gonocerus acuteangulatus. The sequence goes on along the minus strand of OX328123.1, from coordinate 19,450,450 downwards.
CTCACTCTATCACATGCCCGCACACAACCATGAAGAATGAAATAATAAATACACTCACTCTATCACATGCCCGCACACAACCATGAAGAATGAAATAATAAATACACTCACTCTATCACATGCCCGCACACAACCATGAAGAATGAAATAATTCTAAAATGTCAATACAAAGATAAGAAAATCAAAGAAAATACATAAAGGAAGGATATGTAGCCGCTATGGAAATGTTCTTATTCAGCCGAGCCTTGCTCCTAACTTCCTTCGGAAACCAGCGAGAGACTGAAGGGCTGAGGATCTTGAATGGTCATCAGCTGTAGTCCAAAGGTTTTCTCCATGAACCATGGATCCACCATGGACGTGCCGTATTTGTGACGCTTTTTGTTAGCTTACACCTACAATAAAAGCATGGTTCTTTAGTATATATTAATATGCAGGCAAATCCATCACAAGAGAAGAAGCCAGATATAGGCTTTCCAGTATTAATGTTTTTTGTGCATTGTATGAATGTTTTTCCTTTTTTTCCACTCCTTATTTATCGATGAAATTTACCTTATATTATGTATATATTACAATCCCATAGTTTGTATCACGATATATTACATATACTATAATTTTTTATTGTTATTTAGGTATATTTTTTAAAACTATTATTTTATCAATTATTTTGAGGTCGTTACTCAACACAATGTCGATATTTTAGGGATTTTAAAATTTTCTAATTCCTTCCTGTAGTTGTGGCACTGGGCTAAAATGTGCTTTGTAGACAAGGTGTCGTCACATCTTGTACATTTTGGTGGGTATACTTCAGACATCAAGATCCACGTGACCGTTTAGTGTGTCCTATTCTCATTCGGGCTATGACAACCTCCTCTCTCCTGCTAGCTCTCGATGATGAATCCCAGTATTCTATTGAGGATTCCATGTCCCATAATTTATTTTGTCCATCACTTATTTCCCTATATCCTCATGAAGATATAACAATTATACGGAGTAATTGGAAAGTAGAGTTATTCGTTTGTTGTCAACTAAAAAAGTCCGTCACGCAGGAGCTGCATAACTAAGCACTTTCCTCAGAATTTGGGTAGTGTAGACTGCTTTCCAGAACAATTTGCTTAAAATATCCTACATAAATAAAATAAAAACGTGAATAGTTCTCATTTTGTAATGAGTAACTGATCAATTATTAATTTGCATCCAAAGTTATGTTTACACATGGTACCTACTACACTACGTAATAAATACAAAAATCCCCATATTATCGTATTTTGATCTAACGCAGGAACAGGATACAGTCACTCTAGTGGTAGAAAGCGCTCCTTGCGGCGGCTTTGTGAACCTACGTCTGCCGGCTTTTCTATTCAAATATATTACAAATTAAACCCCCGCTTTCCGATTGACCGATTCAGCTCATTTTTACAACACTTCTTTCTCATGAGTTACCCACGACGTATACCGCGTTTCGTTACAATGCAGCAGAAATTACGACCGGTATGAGTATATTAGGAATTTGGGTCCGGAGTAAACCCCCCCCCCCCTTCTAATGAACCGATTTAGTTTATTTTTGCAACACATATTTACCTGTAGATTACCACTACGAATACCGAGTTTCGTCGAAATATACCAAAAATCACGGCTGGTAGTGGCGAATTGGTATTGTGGGTCCGGAGTAAACCCCCCCCTCCTAATGAACCGATTTCGTTTATTTTTACAACACATATTTACCTGTGGATTAGCACTACGAATACCGAGTTTCGTCGAAATATACCAAAAATCACGGCTGGTAGTGGCGAATTGGTATTGTGGGTCCAGAGTAAACCCCCCCTTCTAATGAACCGATTTAGTTCATTTTTATATCTCACTTTTCTCTCTATATTAACACTACGAATACCAAGTTTCGTTGAAATATAACAAATATTACGGCTGACATAGTCAAATAAGTGTTTTGGGTTCGGGGTAAACCCCCCTTCCGGTAGACCGACTTTGGTGGTTAACGAATCGTTCAATCGTTTGCTAATTGAATGCTATATACCAAGTTTCGTGACGAAAAACCAAAAACTCAGGCCGCTATCGTGTTAACAGACACATATATATATATATATATATATATATATATATATATATATATATATATATATGCATATATATATATATATATAGATATATATAAATTTTAACGGGGGTCATTTTCGGTGTCTACTAGGTAGGATCGATAAAGATTTGAAGAAATTTTTCAAAAATTCCGTCATGAGTCCAACCTCAATAGCTACTTTCCTTCGGAGGAAAGTGCTAAAAGAAAAAGGCTACGACATATATATGTGTTTTAATATCAGAGTGTGATTTGGAAAGCTAAAAAAAATATGAAAACGATTCGAATGAAAGAGTATTCCCTCAAAGATTCCAGAAAAGCCACGCTGAAAGTTCACAAGCGTCAAGACAACCACTGACCTTGTCAACGTTCTATGCCCCATACGACACTGAAAATACCAATAAGCCGTATCTAGAGAAACCCTGGAAGAAGTTGGCTAGAAACATGGAGGAGTGCCATACACCGTGATGGATGTTGAGACTATTTGTGTATCTCAAAGTCAACCGCCTCACCTTCAGCATTCTACCGGTATTATTAGTTCTAGGACTGTGGTCGTCATCATATATTTCCCGAGATCGAAATTCGACCTTCAACATCCAAGAAAATTGAACACAAAGTTTCATGTAAAAGTAACTTGTCTACCTTTTAGGAACGTTTCGAAAACTACAAATATGTACGTTTCGAAAAGACAAATATATATATGAACCATCGTTGTATTCGTCATCTATGGGTACTTAAACATGAAGTTTTCTAGTCGGCACTTCCATGAGGTCAACCTCATAAGCGGGTTTCTCCCCTTTGGAGGAGGGAAGAACCGTCTTAAAAGGAAATCATTAGGGAGCCTCACCCTGAACATAAGGCTGACCCAAACAATTTTTTCATTATTATTGAATGATGCCAATCAAATTTTGGAGACAATCTGAATGTCCCTTGAATGGAATCGCTTGTCCCTCTTATACCAGAGAGACATGTGAGAATGAATGACTGATTAATTTGTCGGTGTGATGATGTATTTTCTGAGCAGAAAGTAGAAAAAAATAAATAATTACGACGGTGAAACAAAAAAAAAAATAATATTGGTACTTTTCACAACGGGTTCAGAGCGTAAACTGACTTGAAATGACAAGAGGTTCCTTGAGAATATAGTCCGACCGCAAACAAAAGAACAAGAAGGGGCGAGGCGCGTGCGCACTACCTTGTTCTTTTGTTTGCGGGCGGACTATAGTGAAATGGAAAGTCTTCCGAAGTGCAAAAAGGAATAAGTTTTAGGATGAATGCAACTGGGATTCAACGAGCACAGAGCGGCTTCGTTCTACAGATCCAACTCATTGTGGGTCTCTAGCTTGTCGCGCGCATCCGCTTTTAGCCGCCCGTTTGAACACTTTTTCCAGTTGACGAAACCACATTGGATCTGTAGCGCGTTGTAGGTTGTAGGGCAGTGCCACTCCTGTACGCTTCCGGTGGCGACCACACTGAAAGGGATTTACCTACTAATCTTGTAAATTTTCAAAAAGAAGGGGGTAAGATGGCTGACAGCTTTAAAATGAAGTCCATTTTTTTAAACTAAATAAATTAAATTATTCAAATTCCGTGACTTTGACGCATAAAAACTTTTGAAAGCTTGCCAGCACGTCACTTTGTGACATGTTTTTTTTTCTTTCGAGACGTACAACAATAAGCAGGACGGCATATCGAGAAAATGGTTGCCAGGTAAATTTCCACGGTGTGTAAAATTAGATTTGCTTCATTACACAAAATAGTTTTAACACATTGGTTGCCACATTTGGCTTCCAGTGTTGAGTTCTTGGGTTAACAACACATGTTTCTCAATAAGTGGGGATCATTTCGTTCGTTGGAAGAAAGTAAAAAAAAAAGAAAAACCCGTACAGGCAAATTAATAATTTGGCAGCAAAGAAAACCCAACGTACCGATTTAGATTATTATTACAACACACCTTTCTATTTACATACCCACTACGTATGCCACGTTTTATGGCAATGAACCAACAATTACGGCAAGTAAGGGCAAATTAATAATTTGGGTCTGGAATAGACTCCCCCTCCCCCCATATGGACCGATTTTGCTGGTTAACGAAATCGTTTCATCGTTTTTAAGGCAAGGCCACTCACGAAGTTTCCTTGCCCAGAATCGAAAGCTGTGGCCGCTATCGCATTAACAGACACACAGATACATGTATGTGGGGTCCATTTTGTTATCTAGCTGGTAAAATCGATAACTCAACTCGTAAAAAAAATGTATTATTATAGCATAGTTATATATATATGTATATATATATATATATATATATATATATATATTTATATATATGTATATATATATATATATATTTATATATATGTATATATATATATATATATATATATATATATATATATTTATATATATATACATAACCTAGAAATTATTAAAGATGGACAATGAAAGATGCATTTTTTCATATTCGTTAGTTCGCTTTTGTATCGACGATATAATAATTGTCATATTTGGAATTAATGTTACATTTTTCAGTGCCAAATTTAGAATTTCCCGTTATAGCTGCTGATCCAGTGCCTTCTCTAGATTTTGATCCGTCTGTGAATGCTAGGAGTGCATCCGGATACAACGATAGAAGATAGTTCAACTCATTTTAACTATCGTGGCCAGGTTAGGTTGTATTAGAAAGTTACCTTAGGGCCAGATTGCGTGAGAAAGGTTAACAGTAGTTCATATGATAATAGTAGGGACTTGAGAACAGCCATGAAGTAGTATAGTTTCATCTGTATAATTTCATTAAACTGAATAATCTGATTTGATGTCCGGGTTTGTTTACCGTAGAGAGCAGAGGCGAAGTATGTTGGTCGTCATGGACCAAGTAAAAACAAATGACTGCGAGCGGTCTGGGGAAGTAAATATAAATAATCAAGATTTGATTAATTAATTAATTAATTAAATGCGGAATGAGATAATAGACGCATGAAATCGAAATCGGTATCATTTCGACATTCTTTATAGAGGATAGATAGGCCGAGAGCGGATTTCAAATAACCGTTTTTTTTTCAAGTGTAATTTTTCGAAAAACACCTAAAATATGAGTGATTTGTATATTTTTTCCGGTGTAGCGATTACGAAAAACTTTAAAGGAATGCCTCATTTCTGAAAATTGATGAAGTATTTATTAAGGAAGTTTTGGCGTACACACAAAAAAAAAGCCCTTGAGAAATAATATATATATATATATATATATATATATACTTTCCACTCTGAAAAGTGGTGATTTTCATATTCGTTAGTTTGCTTTTGTATCGACGATATGTTCCGATTCACTAAGTTCTCTACTCTCCATCACCAACGTCTACGAGACACACACACTGCCGACAGAGATTTTTCAAGAAATACACGACTTACAAACTTACAGCATACAAGTAGTGCTTCTGTGGATACCAGGACGCATGGACATCTCAAGGAACACAGAAGCTGACAAATATGCTAAACAAATTACAGAAAAATGTACAGTCGACGTGGAAGAATTAACGGTACAGGACTTACACACTAACATAAAAAACTCACTTAAAAAATGAATGGCAAAAAACGTGGTCGATCATGACTAATAACAAACTAAGAGAAATCAAGAAAACCGTTTGTGTTTGGCCCTCGAGCAACCGGTCGAACAGAAGAGACGAGGTCGTCCTTACTCGATTGCGGATCGGGCATACGTTACTAACACATCGTCACTTAATGACGAGACAGGACGGACCAGTTTGTGCCATCTGTAACACAAACTTGACTATTAAACACATACTAACTGACTGCAAAGAACGAGACAGATTAAACCTACCAAACGACATGACTGAACTCTTGACAGATGACAGTCCACACATGAACACAATAATCACCCGTCTCAAAGATACAAACATCTACAATCACATTTAGAATACATCCATTGTAGAAACTATAAAAACATGTATAACTTAACGTGAAGTAAAGTAATGGAGACAATATTTTAAAACCTAAAATTTTTTCAAGCTTTTATATATATACACACATTTGAGAACTTCATACTTTCCATTTTAAAATAATTTTCAATTACTAAAATATTCTAGATTTTTTGCAACTTTTTATAATTCTTTCGTCAGTGGTTTCTACCGCCAACTTTTGAAAAAGAGCGAATCGCTACTGTCGCAAGCTCTGCATTCAATATAAAATAAAAATGACCTGGCCACAATTATTGCTTTACATTTTTTTTTGGGGGGGGGGCTCACGATGGAAGAACACAGACCCTCAACCGTGTCTCTGCAAACACAAGGAAGACATTCACAAGGAGTGCGATTGCTTCTCACGCGTCGACTAGTATAAACATAGTTGACCTGAAAGCTAACAGAAGAAGTCCATAAGGATACTCAATTTACTAGATTAATTACATGTTATATTAGCTTAATCAATATAGGTCCAAATAATTTTAACAAGAGCAATGAGTATCTTTAATCTTCCACTTAAGTAGTTTAATTTATCTACTTCACATAAGATATGCTTGTAACACCACAATAAACTAAATATAACATAAGCATCAGCAATATTTTAGGAATCTTTAAGTGTAACTCACTTTAACAACAAACGACCAACACAATATACACTGACCAGCACAATTAAGCATAATTTACTGCGAACCATTCGTCTGAAAATAGACTATGAAGCAATACTCCTGTACTGGCAAAACTTTGTGAGTAATAAAACGATAAAAAACACATTTTGTATGATTTTTTTTTTTTTGTCAAATACATAAGCAATAGGAAATGTCTTCTGCTTAAATTATTAAGAATAAATGAAGTTATAAAACGGGTTCGCTGAGAAAACCAGAATTGGAACTGAGAAAAGTTGGCTGCGATGCAACATTAGATTCCACCTCTTGGATTCGAATCAGAATTTAAAAGGGATTCCTTTGTATAGTTATATTTAGAAACAGATTAGGTTTAATAAAATTAATTATTTTAAACAAGGCGCATTTATTTAAAAATTAGTTTCAGTAAAGCCTTTCTCCTGCTAATGCTGAATGTGTGATCACCATTAATGAATATGAATAAAGTTAATGAAAGGATTATACATATCGTCGATACAAAAGCAAACTAACGAATATGAAAATCACCACTTTTCAGAGTGGAAAAGAATTCATTCATAACTTTTTTTTGGCCGGCAAATATTCGGCAGATTTGACCTTTTGATAGTGGAATATTTCCCTTTAATAGAGTGACATCAGATTCAAGAATTTGCCGCACATAAGTCCAGCAGAAATTAGTAAAGATTGACAATGAAAGAGGCATTTTTTCATATTCGTTAGTTTGCTTTTGTATCGACGATATTATGGGTGTTATTTTCAATCTTTTTTTTTTTTTTTTAATCTCTGGAATTAAACACAATCGTGGGCGTCAGAGCATATTGGAACATTTTCCTAAATTGTTGCCGCACTCTAGTGGACAACAGCGTAACTATTTCGTTCGGTAGTCCATATATTTAAAAAAACAAAAACAAATCTGTACTGGAAAGTACAATTATTTACTCACTCCGAAATGAAGTGAAGGTTCTTTCCCAAGAACCTTGGGTATTATACCGAAGTATATATTTGATGAAAGGGGTTTTCTCCGGCTGAAGTCACACTATGCCTAAATTTATTTGCACGCAGTATTGAGCTAATCTTCTTCTATACTGGCGCATACCCGTTCCCCGGCGAGAGCCACCTGAATCATCCTCAACCAGCCGTCGCGATATTTTCACTTCTACAGCCCTGCCGCAAACAATATCGTGGTCCCCTCCGGCCACGTCCCTTCTGGTTCTTTTGTTCGCGGGCGGACTTCAGTAGGGCATAATGTGCAACTCCAGCCTTCCAGCGGAGATTCAGCCTTCCACTTCCATGGAGTATCTCTTCCAGCGTGTTCCTTGGCAATGCTCCAGGATCAATATGAGCCACATGAATGGCCCGTCTAAATGGTCCTATGCGGATGAAATGTACATTTTTCCTCTTGTATGCCTTATAAAACTCCATGTTTGTTCTCCTCAACATGAATTAGCAGTGCCTGCTCATCCATTTTGGAAATGGTCCACGCCTCTGAGTATGTCAATACTGGCCGTAAGAGGCATTTTTGTTGACCTATTTATCATACTACTCCTGTGAAGACTCCTGGGCCCAATGGAAGCCAGCGGTTTTTATGATCCTTGATGATGAGCGGGCCGGAGCATAGTACTGAACTCACTATCTCCCTAGTGTGCCGTATGGTCACGAATCAGATATATTATCTGCCCCTCAACGCCCTAGTGGCCTGTTACGGGACAGATTTATATATATATATATATATATATATATATATATATATATATATATATATATATATATTAGCTATATTTATCCCAAACTTTCCAAATGACACTACAGCAGTGTTGTTTAAATTAGAATTATACAAATGTAATAGTCGGAGAGCTGGTATCACACTTTTCATAAAGTGTTTTATTCACCTTGAAATTTTGCTATAATGCACCTCTTGGGTAGATAAGAAGGTAAATATGTGTTTCTTGGACATACCTTGGAACACCAGATTAGACATGCGCGCCGAGGCTGAATTTTCAGGCGTCGGCGCGCGCGGAGTGGGGTTGTTAAAATGTTTATAACAGTATATATATATATATATATATATATATATATATATATATATATATATATATATATATATATATATTTGTCCGCTATTTCAAAGGCTCAAAAATGGTCCGATTTTGATGAACTTTGGTACGAAAATCGTCTAATTTGAAACGTCAAGTTCGTTAGCCAGCAGAATCCGCCCTCCGGAACATGGGTTTTGGCACGAAATTTGCGGGAAAAAACCCGCAACGGTTACGTTTTCGGGTTTATATGCTTGCAGATACTCGCGTAATATTTTCCTTAACATACGATAACAAATGAAACCGTTTCTAAGGCGATATCTGTAATAGTTATTGAGATAACAAACTGAACAAGAAGTTGAAGTTGAACAAACTGATTTTGCGGTTTGGGTACATGAAATCGTGGGATTCCATTTAAATGTGTTCTATGTGTTTGAAACTCATCTAAACTAAGATGTTGATTAAATTCAACAGAGATTAAAGTAAACCCTCCTTTCCAATCGACCGATTTACTTAATTTTTACAAAAAATTCTTTCTCATGAGATACCCATGACGTATACCGCGTTTCGTTACAATACAGCAGAAATTACGACCGGTATGAGTATATTAGTGCGTTAGGTCCGGAATAACCCCCCCCCCTTCAAATAACCCGATTTAGCTTATTTTTAGCACTTTCCTCCGAAGGAAAGTAGCTATTGAGGTTGGACTCATGACGGAATTTTTGAAAAATTTCTTCGAATCTTTATCGATCCTACCTAGTAGACACCGAAAATGACCCCCGTTAAAATTTATATATATCTATATATATATATATATATATATGCATATATATATATGTGTCTGTTAACACGATAGCGGCCAGAGTTTTTGTTTTTTCTTCATGAAACGTGGTATATAGCGTTCAAATAGCAAACGATTGAACGAGTTCGTTAACCACCAAAATCGGTCCACCGGGAGGGGGGGTTTACCCCGGACCCAAAACACTAATTTGACCATACCAGCCGTAGTTTTTGTTATATTTCAACAAAACTCGGTATTCGTTATTTTGATCTAAAGAGAAAATTCCGTTGTAAAAATAAACTAAATCGGTTCATTAGAAGGGGGGGTTTACACCGGACCCACAATACCAATTTGCCACTGCCAGCCGTAATTTTTGTTACATTTCAACGAAACTTGGTATTCGTGGTGGTAATCAACAGAGAAAAATGGGTTGTAAAAATAAACTAAATCGGGTTATTTGGAGGGGGGGTTTACTCCGGACCTAAAGTACTAATATACTCATAACGGTCGTAATTTCTGCTGTATTGTAACGAAATGCGGTATGCGTCGTGGGTATCTCATGAGAAAGAAGTGTTGTAAAAATGAAGTAAATCGGTCTATTGAAAAGGAGGGTTTACTTTAAAGTCTGTTTCATTACAATTAGCCAGCCAGACGTAGGTTCGCAAAGGCGCTACAAGGAGCGCTATCTCCCACTATGGGAACTGTATCCTGTTCCTGCGTCAGATCAAAAGACGGAATGTGAAGTTTTTGTGTATTTATTAAGTAGTACAGTATCATGTATTAACATAACTCTGGAAGCAAATTATTTACAAAATTAATAATTGAACAGACCTCATAAGAAATGTAAATGAGCAGAACTATTCACGTTTTTATTTTATTTATATAGGGTATTTACAGCAAATTATTCAGTAATGTAGTCTACACTAAAAAAATTCTGAGGAAAGTGCTTAGTTATGCAGCTCCTGCGTGACGGACTTTTTTAAGACCCATTTTTCTCTGTTTATTACCACCACGAATACCGAGTTTCCTTGAAATGTAACAAAAATTACGGCTGGTAGTGGCAAATTGGTAATGTGGGTCCGGAGTAAACCCCCCCCCTCCTAATAAACCGATTTAGTTTATTTTTACAACGTATGTCTCTCTTTAGATCAACATAACGAATACCGAGTTTCGTTGAAATATAACAAAAACTACGGCTGGCAGAGTCAAATTAGTGTTTTGGGTTCGGGGTAAACCCCCCTCCCTGTGGACCAATTTTGGTGGTTAACGAACTCGTTCAAATAATTGAACGCTATATACCACGTTTCGTGAAGAAAAAACAAAAACTCTGGCCGCTATCGTGTTAACAGACATATATATATATATATATATATATATATATATATATATATATACATATGTAAATATAGATATGTATATATATATATATATATGCATATATATATATATTTATATATATATATATATATATATATATATATGTATATATAGATTTGTATATATATATATATATATATATATATGTTTATATAGATATGTATATATATATATATATATATATATATATATAAATTTTAACGGGGGTCATTTTCGGTGCCTACTGGGTAGGATCGATGGAGATTTGAAGAAATTTTTCAAAAATTCCGTCATGAGTGCAACCTCAATAGCTACTTTCCTTCGGAGGAAAGTGCTAAAAGGCATTGTATAGGAGACATTTATTAAACATTATTATTGTACTCAGTGATGTCATTTCAGACAGTGTTGAGATTTCAGTTTTTTGTTGTTGTTTTTTTTTCAGAGTAATTATAAATCACGAGTGTAAAGTTCATATACAGGCTTCCCAGAAGAGATTATTCTGTGAGTCATGTTACAACAAGAGATATGATAACAATGTTTTACATCAGTATGACATATTATTACATAAATAATACATATTTACAGGTAGCTCAAAACAAAGTGGTTCAGGAAACCAAATTTTTCAAAACACAATGAAAGTAATATTTCATAACGTCGCAATATAAAAGGCCATCACGCAAGAGCTGCTAAGAAGGTAGGTAGTGTAATCTGCATTCCAGAATAATATGTTTAAAATAATATATATATATATATATATATATATATATATATATATAAAAAAGTTTCTCTTTAGATACACACAAAGTTTACCGATTTTGTTACAAAATAATAAAACTACGGCCGATAAAACCGGGGATACTTTCCGGTATCTAGTAGCTGGCTTGATGAAGATTTGAAAACATTTATCATAAATTCTTTCATGAGTGCAACCTCAATAACTATATTTCTTCAAAAAGTGCTAAAATGCTAGACATGTTTTCAAGAACTCGACGGATTTGTTTCATTGAGAACTAGATGTTCAAAAGTGCGACTTCTTAGCGCGGTTCCGTTCAAACCCCAGTGGCTTTAGTAAAGGAATAGAAGCATTTGTTGATAGGTTTTGATCTTTCGTCAAAATGATTGGATGATAGTGAGGTTAGAATAAAAAGAAACTGTCCGAAGAAGGATCCTAAGCGGAAAATATTCCATCCTCTTTCTCAAAGTTCGCTCTTGGAAACACTGTATCCAATAAGTTTCTCATTTTCTTACCTGACTAGACAAAACAAGCTCAAAAGAACAAAACCACATATTTTCAAGTTTTAAGCACTTATTTCTCTGATACACTCTCTTCGCCCCATCGAAAATTACTTCAGAACCTTTTTTGTAGAGAATTCTGTAAGCTTTCGGATGATGACTTTCTATTCACCACGATATTTTAAAAATTATATCCAAAGTCCGAAGATTTTTAGTGTCTGTACACTTATTTAACTCCAAACTCAACCAAAATTTTAATATCTTAGTTCAAACGAATATCAAACGTCACGAACAACGGAGGGAGGGAGGAACCGCGCTAAAACAGAAATGTACTGATACTGGTTTGAAGGTCTGATTAAATACTAATCACCCCCTGAAGATGAGAGTGTCGAAGTTAGAGAGGATTCTATTATAGATTGCGAAGCTGCCTCTAGAGAGCTGGTAATGTAGTTGCGGCTGACAACCTCAATAACCCAGTTAGCTCTCAATCACGGGGCGAGTACCTCACGGCGGGTTATAACCATATAGCATCCAGGAATGTTTTCATAATCTCTTTCCCATGTTAGAAGCACTCGTATTGTTGGACAATTTCAGGGAAGTGGGTGTATGAGATGTCACTATCAGGCGATTTAAGACAGAGCACGATTATTTCTTTATAGAATTTTAATTAAAAATTATTTGCAATTCCAAAAGAATTTATGAGGAATAAATGAAAAGTTCAATTCATTGGCGCATTCCTTTATATTACCTTTATTAGCTTGATTCAACCCTCACACCACATTCGAAAATATAGGTGGTTCAAATTTGTATATATATGTATATATATATATATATATATATATATATATATATATATATATACATTTATTTATTTTCATAAATATGGCAAAGGTCCAAATAATAGTACTCCAGATTCTTGCACTATTTTATTTTTGATACGCCCTACATGTTTCGTGGCCTTATGCCACCTCCTCAGGGGCCACTAAATCCTAAAAACATTTTTTACAAATTTTTAATGCCTTATTTTAGTAAATTTAATAATAATTATACATCGAGTAACATTAAAATTCCTATACTAACCCCTAAACTTTATATGTAAAATATAATAATAAAAATAATATTGTTATATTGTACATACCCTATGTGTGGTCAGCTCGCCACCCATACTATGACTGAGGCTAGCTAAATACCTGTGTCGAGATTCATTTGATTTTCACCCAGCAATAGCAAACAGGATGAAACTGATCTGTAACGGGATTTGCAAAATTAGCTGGAAATATAACAACAAAATAGAAAAGAATTTCAGCAAAATTAAGGACCAAATAAATAAAATAAATTCAAAATATAACGTATATAAAGTTAAATGTAAAGATTGTAACAAGTGCTACATAGGGGAATCATCACAAATACTAAAGAATAGAATTAAGCAGCATGCCAAAAATATAGACGAGAAATCAAATACAACAGCTCTAACGGACCACGCATTTAAGAACGGACATACATTTGACTTGGACGACATAGCAATAGTTGACAAGGACAGAAACAACATTAAACGAAAAATAAAAGAAAATATCCACATAATAAAAAACAGGAACTCGGTAAATAAACAAACAGAAATTAAATTTTTAGATAAGATATTTTACAATAACATTAGAAAATAGCGAACAATCCAAAGGAAAAAGCAATAGTACAAACCTTTATACAACTTATCTTAATAAGCTGATTACTAAGCCTCTCGACACAGGTATTTAGCTAGCCTCAGTCATAGTATGGGTGGCGAGCTGACCACACATAGGGTATGTACAATATAACAATATTATTTTTATTATTATATTTTACATATAAAGTTTAGGGGTTAGTATAGGAATTATAATGTTACTCGATGTATAATTATTATTAAATTTACTAAAATAAGGCATTAAAAATTTGTAAAAAATGTTTTTAGGATTTAGTGGCCCCTGAGGAGGTGGCATAAGGCCACGAAACATGTAGGGCGTATCAAAAATAAAATAGTGCAAGAATCTGGAGTACTATTATTTGGACCTTTGCCATATTTATGAAAATAAATAAATGTACATAAATAAAGGTCACAAATCGTGGAATTGAATATATATATATATATATATATATATATTTATATATATGCTTGTCTGTTCGCGCTCTAGCAAGCTCAAAAATGGCCCGATTTTGATGAAACTTGGTACAAAAATTTGAGATCTGATTTGAAAAGTCAAGTTCGTTAACCAGCAGAATCCGCCCACTGGAAGATAGTGTTTGGGGCGAAATTCGACGAAAAAAAATCGTAACGCTTACGTTTTTGAGTTTATATGCTTGCAGGTACTTGTTTTATAGGTTTCTTAGCATAAGAAAACGAATGAAAACGTTTGGAAGGCGATATCTTTAACCGTTTCTGACATAAGTGGAATCATTGTTTTTCTAAGTCATTATTTTTTTGTGAGTACTTAGAATCGCGGGATTCAATTGAAATATTTTCTACATCTCGGAAATTAATCCCAACTACTATGTTTAAATGGTGGTTATATTTGGAGTTTATGAAGTATCTGAAAAAAAATATTTTATAAATAGACATGAAAAGTTTTCGGATCTCCATACATAATTCGTAAATATCTCGATAACGGTTGGGAAATCGTGGTAAGTGGAAGGTAAACATTCGAATGCTTACTAAATTCTCTACAAAAAAGGCTCTGAAGCAATATTCGATAGGGCAACGTCAATCAGAGAAATAAGCGCTTAAAACTTAAAAAGTGTTTGTTTTGAAAGGGTTTTTCTCTTTGTTTATCTCACTTTTTAATTGGTTGTTTTTTGTTTACAATTCCATTTATCCGTAAAATTAATACTGTAGTAAAATAAGCTAAGAAACGGTGAAAGGTATTAGTATTTGGAGTGGCTGTGGCTAATCATGATGACGTAGTTTGTTTTGAATTCTATCTATTTAACCTTCCTAATAGCCTCCAACTGAAGTTATCGTTATTTCTTATTTTATAGAAAGAAGCACATATTTACAGTTGATTATAACAGTAATACGAATTTGCAAGTAAAACAAGATACTTAAAATAACAAAGAATTTTTGGTTGTTTAGAATAGAGCCTTCTCAGCAGTAGTCGAAGAGTAAGTACGTTTTCAGTTCATAATTGTATTGACTTATACAGATTAAGAATTATCCGCTTCTGTGTAAGTTGGCTACTGTCAGTTTCCTGTGATTTGTGATGCTAATCTATTCCATTTCTTCGAGATGCACGTAACCGCCCTAAGATGACGCAGTTCCTGCGAGTCGGACTTTTTTTTAATGGACTAACATTGTTCCTTAACTAATCAAAAATAATATCCAAAAGTGCTTATGCGAAGAAAAAGTTTTTAAATGGGCAAAAATACGATTTTCCGAGTGAAGTCCCGATGCCGAGTGAACGCGATGCTGATTTGAGGATAACTTTTTGAGCGAGTTTCGATGGGTCCCTTTTTAAATGTTAAATTTTTTTTTTGGTCCTGCTGCAACACATTTCAAAATCGAAACCCATTTTCTTATGTTTATTACAATAAGTTATGGAAAAAAATTAAATAGAAAAAAAATGGACATTTCAGAACATTAAACTTTAAAGTCGTTTTCTCGGACCTATGTTTTTCAAATTGGGCGATCCTCTGGCGTCTTCAATTTTTGCCCGATCAACTTCAAAATTTAACTGCAGCTTTCTGATGATATTTTCTAGTAAATTTCGTAGGAATTTTAATAGTAGATTTTTTTTTATATAGAAAATGAACAATTGTTCACCATTTTGAAAAAAAATAATATTTCTTGAAAATCCTACGTACTTTACTAGATTTAACCTTCTTCTTTCTAAATAATTTTAGTTTTTCCTTCTAGGTTAAAAATTGGCGCCTGCTAATAAAATCGCCCGTGAAAAAGGAGGGTTTCCATTCGTCAGACACTGCGCTGCCATTTTTTTTTTTTTTTTTCGAAGAATTGTAACTTATTTTTTTTGGATACTTAACTTCCCCTATAAAACGTTTTATATAAAAAATTGAAAAATATTGATTAATTTGTAATTTATAAATTCAAGAAAATGACTTTGATTGTATTACCCCTTAAAGGTATTTTCCAAGGGCGAAATGTGTCGGCCGGACCATATGAATGAATTCTTGAGTGGTCTTATTTAACAATAATATTGTAGTATTTACAAAATACTTGAATACAAAAATGAATTACTTCTACAATTGAAATCTGCGGGAGCGCGCTTAAAAATTAAACTCAGATATAAGTAGTTGCATGTAACGGTATGCTTCTCTAAAAATCCATAAAATTTAGCCCAATTCTATAATTAAGGATTCATCTATGGTTTATTTTTCAAACCACTTTCTTCTAAATTAATTTATTTATTTATTCATTTAAGAAGCTTCGCGACTAGGTTATTTTCTCCTTAAATTAAATTAATTTAACATTAGGCCCATTTGCCTAAGAAGTGAAAAACGGTTACCATTCCATTTCTATTGCATATCCTGCATTTTAGTGGGGTCTCAAGACTTCTAGATTAAATTCAGGAGTTCTCTTCGTGCCTTAACTTATTTCGATAAATATACTGCTACCAATGACATATTCTCAGAGAACATCTTAAGCTGAGTTCATGAGAAGACACGGATTATAGACTTTAAAAGGAGGGTTTTATGAGAGAATTCCCTTCCCATTAGAGTAATGAATCTACTTATAAAGGGGAAGTAAGGGCTAAAGATATTACAAGAAGAGAGAGTCCTTGGAAAACTCTCTTTTCTAATGCCCAGCGAATAGGGGCATTTCCTCTTGTATATACAAAGCTAGTCTCTAATTTAGTCTCTGGAGGATGACTTATACTTAGAGAAATAGGGGTACCGATTTTTTCTATGTCTCCATACATTAAAAAAAAACATTCTGCTCTACATATGTATTGCCTCTTCAAAAAACAATTTTTCCATCACAAAGCCAAAAAGCTTAACAAAAAAGTCCGTCACGCAGGAGCTGCATAACTAAGCACTTTCCTCAGAATTTGGGTAGTGTAGACTGCTTTCCAGAACAATTTGCTTAAAATATCCTACATAAATAAAATAAAAACATGAATAGTTCTCTTTTAAATTTGTAATGAGTAACTGATCAATTATTAATTCGCTTCCAGAGTTATGTTTACACATGGTACCTACTACACTACGTAATAAATACAAAAAACCTCATATTATCGTATTTTGATCTAACGCAGGAACAGGATACAGTCACTCTAGTGGTAGAAAGCGCTCCTTGCGGCGGCTTTGTGAACCTACGTTTGGCGGGCTTTTCTATTGAAATATATTACAAATTAAACCCCCGCTTTACGATTGACCGATTGAGCTCATTTTTACAACACTTCTTTCTCATGAGTTACCCACGACGTATACAGCAGAAATTACGACCGGTATGAGTATATTAGGAATTTGGGTCCGTAGTAAACCCCCCCCCTTCTAATGAACCGATTTAGTTTATTTTTACAACACATATTTAACTGTAGATTACCACTATGAATACCGAGTTTCGTCGAAATATACCAAAAATCACGGCTGGTAGTGGCGAATTGGTATTGTGGGTCCGGAGTAACCCCCCCCCCCTCCTAATGAACCGTTTTAGTTTATTTTTACAACACATATTTACCTGTGGATTACCACAACGAATACCGAGTTTCGTCGAAATATACCAAAAATCACGGGTGGTAGTGGCGAATTGGTATTGTGGGTCCGGAGTAAACCCCCCCTTCTAATGAACCGATTTAGTTCATTTTTATATCTCACATTTCTCTCTATATTACCACTACGAATACCAAGTTTCTTTGAAATATAACAAATATTACGGCTGACATATATATATATATGTGTGTGTCTGTTAACACGATACCGGCCAGAGTTTTGGTTTTTTCTTCACGAAACGTGGTATATAGCGTTCAATTAGCAAACGATTGAACGAGTTCGTTAACCACCAAAATCGGTACACCGGGAGGGGGGTTTACCCCGAACCCAAAACATTAATTTGACCCTGCCAGCCGTAGTTTTTGGTATATTTCAACGGAACTTGGTATTCGTTATGTTGATCTAAAGAGAGACATACGTTGTAAAAATAAACTCAATCGTTTTATTAGGAGGGGGGTTTACTCCGGCCCCACATTACCAATTTGCCACTACCATCCGTAATTTTTGTTACATTTCAATGAAACTCGGTATTCGTAGTGGTAATCAACAGAGAAAAATGGGTTGTAAAAATAAACTAAATCGGGTTATTTGGAGGGGGTGGGTTTACTCCGGACCTAAAGTACTAATATACTCATACCGGTCGTAATTTCTGCTTTATTGTAACGAAACGCGGTATACGTCATGGGTATCTCATGAGAAAGAAGTGTTGTAAAAATTAAGTAAATCGGTCGATTGGAAAGGAGGGTTTACTTAAAACTCTGTTTCATTGGAATTAGCCGGCCAGACGAAGGTTCCCAAAGGCGCCACGAGGAGCGCTATCTCCCACTATGGGGACTGTATCCTGTTCCTGCGTCAGATCAAAGACGTGAAGTTTTTGTGTTTTATTAAGTAGTACAGTATCATATATTAACATAACTCTGGAAGCAAATTATTTACAAAATTAATAATTGAACAGTTCTCATAAGAAATGCAAAGGAGCAGAACTATTCACGTTTTTATTTTATTTGTATAGGTTATTTACAGCAAATTATTCAGTAATGTAGTCTACACTACAAATATTCTGAGGAAAGTCCTTAGTTATGCAGCTCTTGCGTGACGGACTTTTTTACTTGGGATTTTCCAATTTTTCGCTAGGCTTTACGAGCAACTCAAAAACGTTTAGGAAATATTAGACAAATGTGTTAGTGAGTGAGTCGTATAAATTCCCTTTATCCATTGCCTATATCTTAGAAACGCTTCAATGTAGAATTATACAATACCTGTTTAGATTTTCATAAGTTTATCTTTAAGTGGTTCCAAGTTATGGGAGCCGCTAATACTCCGTGTAAATACACACAGTGTGCGTAGTCCGGAACATTGCCTGGCGCACTACCATGCGCCTAGATTATATTCTCAAACAAATGATTCTAATAAAAAAAAAAAAAAAAAAAAAAAAAAAAAAAAAATACTCAAAAAGTATAATTGTTGAGCGTCTACTTTACTATCTGCCCCCCCCCCATTGGTTCCTTGCCTCGTAGGTTCTTAATTGATACAAATACTTGGGTATTTCAATGATAAGAAATCTAATTCGTCATAACATGAAATCATCTGGTCACTATCCAGCTCAAAGCTTTTTGTCAAATCCAGCTCAATCCAAGCTTGGGTTGAATGACAATGACATCAAAGTAAGAGGTGAGGTATGTTATAAATAAAACATTGGTTCTTGCAAGATTGAATCAGATTAACACAAAACTATTCAATAGCTTCTCCTTTCTCCTATGGCTGTCGGCTTTCCTCCTGCTTCGGCAAAGATAAATAACATGTGCGATTTGCTCACCAAGAATTTGGGGGACCATTGGATGGAAATTGAACTTCTCAAATATTATAAAAGTCCGATTCGCAGGAACTGCGCCATCTTAGCGCGGTTCCGTTCTTATCTTCAGTGTTTATGAAGGCATAGAATAGAAACAGTTATTACTTTGTTTAGATCAATAGCGAAACACCTATCCAAATGAAATCTCAAACTAACCAGTCTTGAAAGGTCTTGATTTACAATCTTACCTGTATGGGTCAGCTATCCCATAAGTCGGGCAGAAAGGCCTCCGCACAGAGGCATTTGGAAAGCCTTGGGATCTCTCTCTTTGAACGCTACATTTTTAACAATAAATTGATCTTCTTATTTTACTTAATCTGTTTTATTGTCAAATACATTATCCGACTATAAGCAATTTAAAAATAATAAGGAATAAAATAGACAAAAAGAACCATTCGAATAAACTAAATCAATTACTTTAAAGTTTTAAGGACTTATTTCTCCGATTGACATCGCCTAATTAAAACTTTCTTTAGAACCTTTTTTGTAGAGCATTTAGTAAGCTTTCGAATGGTAACCTTCTGCTTCCCAAGATTGTCAACGGTTTTCGAGATACTAACGAAAGTATACAAAGTTACCAAAACTTTTCTTGTTTGTTAATAAAATATTTTATTCTAACCCTTTCTTTACTCCAAACATAACCAAAATTTCAACATATTAGTGTTGATGAAATTCAAACATGCAGAAAATGTTTCAACTGAATCCCATAATTCTAAGTACCAAAATCTAAGACAAAAGGAACAGTTCGAATAAGCGAAATCAATTACTTTAAAGGTTTAAGGACTTATTTCTCCGATTGACATCGCCTAATCAAAACTTTCATTAGAACCATTTTTGTAGAGCATTTAGTAAGCTTTCTAATGGTAATCTTACGTTTCGCAAGATTCTCAACCTTTTTCGAAATATTAAGGAAAGTATACAAAGTTACCAAAATGTTTTATGTCTGTTAATAAAATATTTTATTCTAACCCTTCCTTTACTCCAAACGTAACAAAAATTTCAACATATTAGTTTTAATGAAAGTAGAACTTGCAGAAAATGTTTCAACTGAATCCCATGATTCTAAGTACCCAAACCGAAAACGGTATTCAAAAACTATTTTTCCAATTTTCTCGAAAACGGTTAAAGCTATCGCCTTGAAAATGATTTCATTCGTTTCCCTAGCCCAAGAAGCATATAAAACGAGTACTTACAAGCTTATGAACTCAAAAAAGTCCGACTCGCAGGAACTGCGTCATCTTAGCGCGGTTCCATTCATATCCCTAGAGTCATTTTGTAGACTTAGAATAGAAACAGTTATTACTTTGTTTAGATCATTCCTAATGTAAACAAATACGAAAAAAAAAAACAAGATTTGCTGCTAGGGATGAAACTATCCTAAGCAGAAATTACTCTTTCCGCCGTCCCAAGTTTCGGTCTACGAAGACTCTTCTACGAATATATTTCTAATTTACTTAACTTGCAGTGCTAACATATCCATTTTACTTTTAAATGCAATTAAACAAAATAAAATTGTACATGCAAATGAGAATGTAGTGTTATTTTTTATTGAACTACGGCCACATACAACCACAAAATATAATTATATTTCTAGTATAGCATTTGGCTGCATGACTTCCTACAGGTAAAGGTAAGTGTCAGCTGTCCTAGAATGCTTGATGAGAACAATGAATCTTGATTTATGAAGTGCAATAAAAGCCTACCTGAAGCCGGCCTACTACCTCGACCCGGACTGAGTTTACACGGAGAATATTTACGTTTTCAGTTCTGTTACAGGTTCAGAGAATTTGTATTTATTCCCCTGTTTTATTGAGAAATACATCCTCCTATTAGAAGCAATAACAAAATAACAAGAAATAAAAAAAGACAAAAAGAACCGTATAAATAAACTAAATCAATTATCGTTTATCAAACTTCTAAGTTTTATGTACTTATTTCTCCGTTTGACATCGCCTAATCAAAACTTATTTCAGGACCTGTTTTCTAGGGCATTTAGTAAGCTTTCGAATGGTAACCATCCGTTTACCAAGATTCTCAATCGTTTTCGAGATATTAAGGAAAGTATACGAAGTTTCCAAAGCTTTTCATCTCTATTAATAAATTATTTTAATTTAACCCTTCCTTAACTCCAAACGTAAGTAAATTTTCAGCATACTAGTTTTGATGAAATTAGAACATGCAGAAAATGTTTCAACTGAATCCCATCATTCGAAGTACCAAAATCAAAGACAAAAAGAACCGTTCGAATAAACGAAATCAATTACTTCAAAGTTTAAGCACTTATTTATCCGATTGACATCGCTTATTCAAAACTTTCTTTAGAACCTTTTTGTAGACCATTTAGTAGGCTTTCGAATGGTAACCTTTCGCTTTCCAAGATTGTCAACGGTTTTCGAGATACTAACGAAAGTATAAAAGGTTACCAAAACTTTTCTTGTCTGTTAATAAAATATTTTATTCTAACCCTTCCTTTACTCCAAACGTGACCAAAATTTCAACATATTAGTGTTGATAAAATTCGAACATGCAGAAAATGTTTCAACTGAATCCCATAATTCTAAGTACCAAAATCAAAGACAAAAAGAACAGTTCGAATAAGCGAAATCAGTTACTTTAATGTTTTAAGCACTTATTTCTCCGATTGACATACCCTAATCAAAAATAGTTTTAGAATCATTTTTGTAAAGAATTTAGTAAGCTTTCAAATAGTTTCTATCCACTTACCACGATTTCCCAACCGTGTTCGAGATATTAATGAAAGTATGCGAAGTTCCCAAAACTTTTCATGTCTGTTCATAAAATATTTTATTCTAACCCTTCCTTAACTCCAAACGTAACATAACTTTCAACATGTTAGTTTTAATGAAAGTAGAACATGCAGATAATGTTTCAACTGAATCCCGTGATTCTAAGTACCCAAACCAAAAACGGTATTCAAAAACTATTTTTCCAATTTTCTCGAAAACGGTTAAAGCTATCGCCTTGAAAATGGTTTCATTCGTTTTCCTAGCCCCAGAAGCTTATAAAAAGAGTACTTACAAGCTTATGAACTCAAAAACGTAAGCGTTACGATTTTTTCTGCGCGAATTTCGCCCCAAACGCCATCTTCCAGTGGGCGGATTTTGCTGGTTAACGAAATTGACGTTTCAAATTGGACGACTGATTTTTGTACCAAATTTCATCAAAATCGGACCATCAGGGAAGCCAGAAATGAGCGAACAGACAAATATATATATATATATATATATATATATATATATATATAAATAAATATATACATATATATATATATATACAAATTTGAACCACCGTTATTTTCGGTCTCTAGGGGTTCTGAAACGCGAAATTTTCTAGTCGGCACTTCCGGATTGTTTCATTGTATCAACCTTATAAGCGGGGTTCCTCCCTATGGGGGAGGGAGGAACCGCGCTAAAACGTAAGCGTTACGATTTTTTTTGCGCGAATTTCGCCCCAAACGCCATCTTGCAGTGGGCGGATTCTGCTGGTTAACGAACTTGACCTTTCAAATTGGAAGACGGATTTTTGTACCAAATTTCATCACAATCGGACCATTTGGGAAGCCAGAAATGAGCGAACAGACAAATATATATATATATATATATATATATATATATATATATATATATAAATATACATATATATATATATATATAAATATATATATAAATATATACATATATATATCTATATATATATATATATATATATATATATATATATATATATATATATATATATACAAATTTGAACCACCGTTATTTTCGGTCTCTATGGGTTCTGAAACGCGAAATTTTCTAGTCGGCACTTCCGGATTGTTTCATTTTATCAACCTTATAAGCGGGGTTCCTCCCTATGGGGGAGGGAGGAACCGCGCTAAAAACGTAGTGAGGAACCACATCCAACAAGAAAATAATGCAGTGGAAGTATGTGTTCCCGATGTGAACTCTGATGAAAATGTATTTATCCGAACAACTTATTTTACTATCTTCCATTTTTCTACTCCAGCTTTATAATGATGACATTTCAATCTGTTTCGAATAAGTTTATTTAATCAACTCAGTTATTTGATTTTAGTGTAAAACATGGCAGAAAATCAAGAATTATATGAATTTAATTGAAACCTGACATAAAGGATGAAAAAAAACCTCCACATTTTTCAAAACAACCTCAATCCAATTTTTTTTTATATTTATAAATAATTACGCAGTTCCCATAATTTCAATAAGAATAATGATTTGGAATCATGCACTAAACGGTTTCTAATTAAAAATATATTTTTTTTTAGACAAATTTAATGGATAGAGCATGAAATGTTTTTCGTCTCTCCTGTAAAATTAATAAAAACGCATTGAGCTACTTTAATCAAACTGCTAGGCTATTTTCATGAGGCATTAAGCGCCAAATAATATATATATATATATATATATATATGTTTATGAGGTGTCAAATAATTTCTTTATGCAAAAGAAAAGCAATTCTAAAATTCACCTATTTATTATTAGATTAAAATTTTAGCGATGCTAAAATCAGTCAGTTTGTAATTTGCGCTAAATAAGAGTTTTAAAAATTTTTTTCACTTTATATTTCGATAATTTATAAGGCGTTCTAATATATTTTTTCTGACTGTAGCTTAGTTTAATATTTGCGGATGGGATTAAAAAGCTTATCCGGGGTGTATTTATTTAGGAATAACACTCCCAGAAGGGCAGTATATTCCGGAATATTGCCCGAGGGAAGTATATTTTCATTTTGACAGAAATCCCTTTTCCTAATACCTCTACATATCCATTTTATATGACGCCACGTTGATTTAAATAAAGCTATGTATATGGATATCATTCCAATATGTGAAAACCAGGAAGATTGTAAAGTTTCTTAGTATTTTACCAATTTTTGTTATAATATTAAATCTTACTTAATATTAAATAAAATACACAAAGCAATAAGTCTGAAAAAAGGGTGAAAAATATACATTTTCTTTGGCAGCTTAAAATGCATTTAAGACCTTCATATTTCTGAAGGATAATGGTGATTATAAATCGGTTAGATAGACTTTATATAATAATTTTGCAATTGAGGTATTAACGTAAACATCAACGTTTTTCAAATTATTGCGAACTTGAGACGAAATGGTTTACATATTTATTTTATTATTTCTTTAAACGACTTCATCAAACATTCAAAAACATTTTGGCCCATCCAACTCAAAACAGATGTAGACTGGACTGTTGTTAGTCTTCCGATTACTCCAATCTAGTCGTGTTAATAATTCATGGAGAAAAGAGAAAGAAGGTACAGAAGAGTTTATTCTTTCCTACCCAACCTCCCTTCTGCTCCGACCAATGGAAGAGAAAGCCATTGCTAACACTTCACTTGGTCACTGCAGCAGATCTTTGGGCCACTGTCTACTGAGTCGTATTGGTGGAGAGAGTGGATGGGTGAGGCTGGATAGGGAGAGGACTTCAGGATTATGATAGGTGGAAACGTTGGGGTCTGGATCTGGATAATATAACGGTGGGATATTGAGGTCTGTATGGAGGTTTAGTTTGGAAACGTAAAAGTGAGCATTCACTAGTGTTTCTTTTTGTTTTTTGTTTTGTTTTTTCGGCGCATCGGCATCGAGGCCATTAGCGCCGACATCCAGGTGCAGCGTGGAATTTTCCCAACGAGCCGTGGGATGAGAAGATTCCTGCCGCCGGTGGGGATCGAACCCACCATCTCCAGCTTATGAATCTAAGGCGATAGCCACTAGACCACGTGAGACCCCATTCACTATTGTTCTCAGCACTTGGGATTGGAATGTTAGGATTCGTCTGATTTTCGATGTTTTCTCAGCTTTCCAGAGCTCAGATCCGTACGTTCAAATGGCTTGCAGTTGTGATTTGTAGAGGACCAGCTTTTTTTTCAGTAGGGTATTAAATATTATGTGCGGTCCAACCAGTTGTCCAAATCGTCTTTTAAGTTCATGCCTTTTAAGTTTTATGTTATTTTGCCAGGTAAGTCGGCTGTCCAAGTGTGGTCAGAGGTAGCAAACTGTATCAAAAAAGGGTAATGGGACGCTATTGAAGTGGACTTCAAGAACGTGTAGATTGGTTGTCAACTTCCATTCTGTGAAAATAATATTACCTCCAACGCACGAGACTCAAGGTTTTTGCCGGTCTATTTGTGTCAAAATCCAAAGATAATGCAACTAAAATAATCTAGTGCCGACCGTTCCAAGAATGTCGGTGTAAAAGATGCTAGTAAAATATACACTAAAGGTGTGACATAACCGTTAAAATTAAACAGTGTCGTGTAATATTCTCACTGAAAGAGTACCCAACAATGCTCACTACATTGACAAACAAATATATATTCATTACATATAAACAACGAAAAATCCTTATTAAACAGCTAATTCGGTTTTAGCACTTTCCTCCGAAGGAAAGTAGCTATTGAGGTTGGACTCATGACGGAATTTTTGAAAAATTTCTTCAAATCTTTATCGATCCTACCTAGTAGACACCGAAAATGACCCCCGTTAAAATTTATATATATCTATATATATATATATATATATATATATATATATATATATATATATATATATATATATATATGCATATATATATATATGTGTCTGTTAACACGATAGTGGCCAGAGTTTTTGTTTTTTCGTCACGAAACTTGGTATATAGCATTCAATTAGCAAACGATTGAACGAGTTCGTTAACCACCAAAGTCGGTCCACCGGAAGGGGGGGTTTACCCCGAACCCAAAACACTAATTTGACTATGTCAGCCGTAATATTTCTTATATTTCAACGAAACTTGGTATTCGTAGTGGTAATATAGAGAGAAAAGTGAGATATAAAAATGAACTAAATCGGTTCATTAGAAGGGGGGGTTTACTCCGGACCCACAATACCAATTCGCCACTACCAGCCGTGATTTTTGGTATATTTCAACGGAACTCGGTATTCGTAGTGGTAATCCACAGGTAAATAACTGTTGTAAAAATGAACTAAATCGGTTCATTAGGAGGGGGGGTTTACTCCGGACCCACAATACCAATTCGCCACTACCAGCAGTGATTTTTGGTATATTTCGACGAAACTCGGCATTCGTAGTGGTAATCTACAGGTAAATATGTGTTGTAAAAATAAACTAAATCGGTTCATTAGAAGGGGGGGTTTACTCCTGACCCAAATTCTTAATATACTCATACCGGTCGTAATTTCTGCTGTATTGTAACGAAACGCGGTATACGTCGTGGGTAACTCATGAGAAAGAAGTGTTGTAGAAATGAGCTGAATCGGTCAATCGGAAAGCGGGGGTTTAATTTGTAATATATTTCAATAGAAAAGCCCGTCAGACGTAGGTTCACAAAGCCGCCGCAAGGAGCGCTTTCTACCACTAGAGTGACTGTATCCTGTTCCTGCGTTAGATCAAAATACGATAATATGAGGTTTTTTGTATTTATTACGAAGTGTAATAGGTACCATGTGTAAACATAACTCTGGAAGCAAATCATTAATTGATCAGTTACTCATTACAAATTTAAAAGTGAACTATTCATGTTTTTATTTTATTTATGTAGGATATTTTAAGCAAATTGTTCTTGAAAGCAATCTACACTACCCAAATTCTGAGGAAAGTGCTTAGTTATGCAGCTCCTGCGTGACGGACTTTTTAAATACTATCTGTAGAATGTATAACAATCCGAAAACCCGGTCATCAAGCCTCAAATCATCAAAACATATTAAGAAAAAGGAAAGAAAAAATCGTAAAAATTATTTGAGAAAAATTAGAGTAGAAGAAATAATCATCCATCTTCGTTTTTTATGTGCTCTAATTTTGCTTAAATCTACCTCTCGCTGCAGTATATTTATGTTTCTATCTTCCCAAGTTTTTATTTTTATTTGTCATAAAAAAAATATTCATTTATTTCCACCCTTTTTTTGTTGTTGCTTATCTGTTTGTTTTGTCCATTCTTTTACGGTTTTATTTTGAGGCTGTAGCATTAATGGACTATATGTTTTTGACACATACAAGCACTGTTCCTCCTTTTATGAGTGCGTTAGCCTCTTGATTAAAATAACATCAACGAATTCTAGAATTTTTAAGGTAGTTTTAAAAAAAAAAAAAAATTAATTAAAAAAAATATATATTTCATCTCCACCCACCCAGACCGATTGCACACCGTGTTTGCGATTGATTTCCGAGGCTATAAGACGTTCTGCACACCCAGCTTGCAATACCAGTAATGTGAAATTATCAGTTATTCTGAGTAAACTAGTCACCAAAATATGAGTTTTCCTAAACTAATGACACCTGGAAAGTATACATTACATTGCACACAGGGAGCTCAATCCGCTCCGGTTCTGTCATAATTTCTTCTTTGAAAACAAGAACTAAATAAACGCTTTGGATTTCTCCGACGACTAATTGGACTTAAATCAAAACTTGACGCAGAAAACAACCTGAAGATATAATAAAAAACAGTAATAAGACCGGTAAGGGTATATTGCATGGGGATCAGCTAAACCATTAAATTTAAATAATGGCCAATGTTTCCAACCGAAAGTCCTCCTTAAAATCCTCAAAGCCCTTTTCTATGTTTCAAAGTTGACTATCCATCGAGACAAAGAAATTCCCCCAAAAAACTAACGTTGAAAAAAAGTGGCCAAGTTCCAGGCCCTTCCCAATGACAGTTTACGTATGAAAGTTATGATATAATAGAATTGGGCCATATAATGTTTTAGGCCCTTAATACCTAATAAAAACCTAAAAACACCCTGTCAATGGTATTTCCAACTAGGCCAGTTTTCGTTAAATGACGATTCAGCCAAATCCCGATTCGTGGCCTTTTTCCCTAAACTCCCAGCCCACCCCAATCCTCTTGGCAGACCCATCTCTTCCAATGTTATCCCAGATAATCCTGAGTTGTCTTCGCCGACATTGGCCTCGAGACAACTTACGGCCTGCCAACAAAAATAATGTAAATATTTCAACGAGTGTTTATAGTTCAACAATGCGACCAATCTTGCATTTAAATAATAAAAGATCAAAACTTTCTTGGGAGTAGCAGTAATGTCTGTATTCTCATCCAGAGCTTTACTATGCTTTGAAATTTACGTATTGTACATACCTGCACAGATTGTAGATTATCAATAAAGAAAAATAAAATTCATTCAGAAATCATCATACGCCTTAAAGAAAAAAGACGTTCTGGAAATATAGATAAATTCAAACTGTCCGGGCTGGTTTTCTGTGGTTTCCACAGCATTGTGGATCGTTTATACCTTTCAGCATCTTCCATATACCACAGAGTTTGATAAATGGTAGAAAGGAATTATTTGGCGTTGAAAAGAAAATGGCGTCGCGTATTCGTCAGCGGGATATAGTTTGAAACGTCGCCACATTATATGGTTAAATAATGATATCTTTAAGCCAGCAGAACTGGCAAGTATACTTCTAAAAATGCAACCCAACGTTCCTAATGAAACCCCTTGTTCAAGCTTGGGAATGTCTCAAACAACGGAAACTAGAAGAGTTAAAAATTTATTCTGAAGACCATCGATCAGCATAAGCATTCGCTTCTATAAGAAATACTGTAACATGTATTGTAAAAATAACATGTCTTCGTTCATGGATTGGATTCGGCCTCCCTGACCGTCCCTAGGCCAACACAGCATTTAATTAATTTATTAATGGGTACCTGCAAAGGGGAAAATCAGGCGGCCGGAACATAGTACTGACCACTCTATCTCGTGGCCTTTTACAGGACTGATTTTTTTCTGAATTATTTTGTAGACTCGTAAAAAAGTTAATTTTTATTAACGATCTTAATATATGTTGTTAAGTTAATGTGAATTATTTCTTCTTCTTCCCTTTCTCTATTCGCTTATTGTGTTTCGTTTTACCTCCTGCTCTATCGCTGTGCCCCACACACACCAACCAAGTGAACACTTTTACCCAGCCCTTCTTTCCCATCCCACCTTCAAGTTCATTCATGCAGTTAACCTCCCCCCCCCCCCCATGTGGCCCTTATACACGCCTGTTGTATTTGAGGTACTTAGGATCTTGAGTTGTATTTGAATTAGCTTTTGCGCTTCTGATCGTTTTTCTATTTAATTCTGTTTTTTTCTATGTTTTTATTTTTATTTTTTCTAGGGAGTTTAGGGGAAAAAATACGTTTGCAAGCCGCCTAGATGGTTCAAAATAAAATAACATGTAGTAGTGTTCATAATTTTTATCGATAGATATCAGAAGTAAAATAATACGACAATGTTATTGTAATATAATTTATTAAAATAACAAAATGAAATGAAAAAAATAGATAAAAAATCGTGAAATTTGGAATCATTACAAACTACGAAATTTAAATAGCGAGGCGAAATTAACGAGACACTCCCCTTGCTCACTCACTCAAGCGACAAACCCTATTTCACTCATTTGGAGTGAGTGTGATTAAGTAGTGCAATATTATTTTTTTAATTGGAGTTTTCAAAATCTCTCGCGCTCCGGATCAACAATTACAGATGGCCGGTTGTTGCACACATGTCCCTAGGTAATAACGCAGCAAAATTCGAGTTTTCCAATAGTCCAACTTGAGCTCAATTAATGAAAGTTAGTATTCTTGGCAAAACTCGTGCAACCTGCGAGTTATTTCGTACTCGGTAGTGAATGTGTTAAAAATATAGTTTTACTTCTGTCAGCATTAAAAGTTTATTATCAACGTATAAATGACCCTTGAGAAACAAACAAAATTGCACTCAAATGTGGCGGAAGGTCCAATACCGCCTAATTTTAGTGTATTTAGTGACATCAAAGGTCTTAATAAACATAATTTTATCACATACTAACCAAAGATAATTTGCAAATTTTAACAAAAAAAAAGACAAATAATTGTCAACTAAGATAATTTAGCTGATATTTGAGTGTCTAAAGCAGCCATAGCCAAGCTTTGAAATA
The DNA here is from genome assembly GCA_946811695.1 of Gonocerus acuteangulatus. Taxonomy (NCBI): domain Eukaryota; kingdom Metazoa; phylum Arthropoda; class Insecta; order Hemiptera; family Coreidae; genus Gonocerus; species Gonocerus acuteangulatus. The sequence goes on along the minus strand of OX328123.1, from coordinate 19,419,824 downwards.
TGGGGTTAGCTGGATGCTGTGTCATGCTTAATGTTCGACTACACAATAATATTTAGACATTAAGGTTGAGATGTTCGGAAAACATTTTCTTCCACCGGCCTTCTAATTTTATATTCTTTTCTCGGATCTTCTAAATGAGTTTAATTTTCAACTCGAGTCTACTTGGCTAAGACGGAATTACACCCCAGGAAGACCTTACTCAGGGATACCATAAAAACTATCTTCTTAAATATATATGAGGAGCTTAGTATCAAAGTTGGACAACTCCACTTTTGTTTTTTTTTACAGGAGAGGCAAAAAACCATATCTACTATATTGATGTCAGTATCATGGTGATTTTTTTTATATGTTATTCTTATAGGCCCCAGAAACATTATTTCAAAGGCACTACAAAATTATATAAGTATTAAGGCCGTAATTACACTTTAAATAGTGGAGTTTGAAACCAAGTCATGGAGTTGTCTGTTTTTGAAACCAAAGGGAGCCATTTGAAAATTGAACCTATCCTCTTTTGAAACCAAACAAATATGAATTTGGTATGCTCGAGGGTGTTTTAATATAATGTAATTATGTCTAATGTATTAAATCAAAATTATATAGTTAAAAATTACATGAAAAATGTTATTTAAATACAGTTTGACAAAACTGTAATGAAACTAAATTATCCTTATTTTATTAAGTTTAGAAAAAAAGTGGTACTTTTTTGCTATCCTCTTCGCACAGTTTTACCTATAACTACATGTATTGAAGTGGCTGTGCTATAATTTTCATCGCCGTACTCAGCCATACCTGTGCACAGCTAATAAAATAAAGTTATCAATTAGCGATGCGATTATTTTATGAAAAACTTATTAACCATTAGTATTTTCAGCAGAGAGTTGTTGAAAAATTTTTAATAGCAAATAACTGAACATTAACGATGAGATCTCTTTAATATCTAGTGTGAAACTGTCAATATTTATTTGTTGTACGCGAAAATTTAAATAAAGAGGAATATGTCGAGAACAGTTACCAGTATTACATTAGTTGTTAATTTATTCACCTGAGGTCTTCAAAATACATTTGGAAGGATATATAGCTCTACCACTTGAGTAAAGTATGAATATTTTAAATTAAATACCGACTGTTTTCACGGTTGTTGTTATATAAAGCCCGTTTATTAATAAAATAATTATTCTATAGAATTGGTAGTGGTCTCATTCGACTCGGCACAAAAGAAATTCTTCAAAAATCATACCTAAATCAGAAAGATTCAAGTACCTAGAGGTTTTGTCCCAAAATCCGGCATTCGGAACCACAGTGTGCCGGATAACAGCTAGTTATTAATAAGAATTATCGCCAAATGCAACTTATTACAAGTAACTATAAACATTCAGCCATGATGGATTTGCAATGCATGTTGGGAGCAGATTGCATGAATGCAAGCTTCTCATTGGCTACTGATGGAGTTGTCATTTTTTGAAACCAAACTATGTTGGAATTGTCCATATTTTGATTCTGAACGGTTGAAATAAACGCTATTTTACCTATTTTCTGTCCTTTTTTAATGAAAACCAGTTGTAAAATGGAATGCAGCATAAAAATCCACTTAAGAATCGACATAAATCTCAAAACTGAAAAAAATGGAGTTGTCCAACTTTGATACTAAGCTCCTCATATTCTCATTCTAATCAAGAATTAAAAAAATACACTTAAATACCTATAATCATTGTTTCACAAATTAAAATCAATATCACAGTTTATTGGAAACTGCCATCATTTTAGCTCGTTACTGGTTTCCTCCCACGTAACACATTTTCTCCATATTTCAAGACAGAGGATTTTGAATTAAGATAAAGGTAAAGGATTAGGATTAGGATTTGTTTTTGACAAGGGCGATAAACAGTATAGTCCTTACACCCTTTGTTTGTGTTCTACAGATCATTTAAAGGTAAAGGTATAATGATATATAAAGTTATGTTGACCGTTAAAACAGTAATTTGAAGCAATCCAGTCTCATAAAATTAAATATACTTGGAAACATAAAGCGTTTAGTATTATATTAATACACTGTCAAGGCTGAAATAAAGATATACTTGGAAACATAAAGCGTTTAGTATTATATTAATACACTGTCAAGGCTGAAATAAAGATATACTTGGAAACATAAAGCGTTTAGTATTATATTAATACACTGTCAAGGCTGAAATAAAGATATACTTGGAAACATAAAGCGTTTAGTATTATATTAATACACTGTCAAGGCTGAAATAAAGATATACTTGGAAACATAAAGCGTTTAGTATTATATTAATACACTGTCAAGGCTGAAATAAAGATATACTTGGAAACATAAAGCGTTTAGTATTATATTAATACACTGTCAGGGCTGAAATAAAGATATACTTGGAAACATAAAGCGTTTAGTATTATATTAATACACTGTCAAGGCTGAAATAAAGAACTTTAGGAAGTTCATTTTCAAAATTTAGAGCTATAATTTATAACGTTCTATATTAAATTTCTTCTATGAAGGACGCTGTCCCATTTATTTCTTCCTTAACTATTTCTTCCGGTTTGATCGCCCTTTTTCCCCCCGGCTAATTTATTTTTCAATATATTTTAGCCGTAAAAATAAAATTAATATGAAATCCTCTATAGACTTAATTTAGCACAAATGTGACGTATAAATAAAAAGTTGAGATTCTTTTGGCATCCTTATTCAAATACTATCCTGGGATAGTATAGGAGATGTGTTTAAATTCCTTTGTGAACCCTTTGCCAAATGCTGATTTGGCACACTGTGTGAACTTGGCTTAAAGGAATCCCTTGATTTTTTTCTAAGAAAGAAATAAGTGTGTAACGCAAGTAAGGGGTGTTGGTATAACTATAAACGGCAAGGAATGGCCAGGTTATAGAAGATTTATTTGTAAAAATCGAAAAATTCTTAACAATGGAGTAATTCAAGAAGGCCTCGAACATGTTCTTTCTTAAAAGATTGGGGCCCTTTGTTCTCAATAATTTATTTTTAATGAGGCGAAGATCACATAAACATATGTAAACACTACATCTTCTAATAATATACTTTATTTGGTGCTCTACAGGTATCTATAGACGCCTCTTCAGGAGCAACTTAACTAATAATCTACTATATATATATGTAAACACTTCATCTTCTAATAATATACTTTATTAGGTGCTCTACAGGTATCTATAGACGCCTCTTCAGGGGCAACTTAACTGATAATCTACTATATATATATATATATATATATATATATATATATATAAACATATATATATATATATATATATATATATATATATATATATATACATATATATATATATATATATGTAAACACTTCATCTTCTAATAATATACTTTATTTGGTGCTCTACAGGTATCTATAGACGCCTCTTCAGGAGCACCTTAACTGATAATCTACTATATATATATATATATATATATATATATATATATATATATATATATATATATATATATATATGTAAACACTTCAACTTCTAATAATATACTTTATTTGGTGCTCTACAGGTATCTATAGACGCCTCTTCAGGAGCAACTTAACTGATAATTTTAACATAATTTTAGCCTTAACTAAGAAATACCTTCCACAGGTATAACCATTGTCAGTCAGCTGATTATAATCGATAGTTTCGTGTTTAGATCGATTCCAGATTTTACAAAATTACGGCACTATTTATGAAAAAAAAAAAATTAGTCGAATAATCAGGGCAACTTTTATTAAAAAAAGGACAAAACATCAGGTTAAAAATATTTGTACAACAGAACCATCTTCATAGACTTTGCAATAAAACATAGACACACATTTGACTTCGAGATTGTTCAAATATTGGATAAAGAAAAGAATCTCTTACAAGGAAAAATGAAATATACACATACATAAAACTAGATTGACTATGCCAGTTTTATTTATGGTTCAGCCAAGAAGCCCGTCCTCTGTCTTCTTGACGCAGTTCACACACTTTTCTGGAATACGTCTTGCCACGGGAGCCTTCCGGTCAACACCAACTTTATGCCTCTGTGCTGAGTCTGGTATTCCACCTCTGAACTATCGCAGGCAGAAACTGGGAGCAAAATACATTGCCAAAATTTGCAATTCTCCTAGACACCCGTGCTACCCATACATCTTTAATCCCAAGTTTGTCGACAAATATGACCGTGCCTCATCTGGAAGTTTTCCTTTAGCACTCCGTATGACTGGTGAAGTACAGCTGATCTCCTCCACACAAGTACAACAGAAAGAAGCCTCAACAAATGCCTCCCCTTGGACCTTCACACCGCCCGAACGCCACTTCTTGGCCGTAAACAAGAATTCTATGACAGACATCGAGCTGAGTTCCTATCTGTGCGAGTTCTTGGGTAGTATCGCAGAGAGGAGGGTATACTACACCGATGGTTCCAAGATAGAATCTTCAACTGCCTGCGCGGTGTTCGATTCTGACATAGTTTTTATGTTTAAACTCTCTCCCCAATGTAATATCTTCACTGCTGAACTATTTGCAATCGCCACTGCCTTGCAACTAGCTCAGGAAGCCCCAGAGAAGAACATCATAGTATGCACCGACACAAGAAGTGCTCTCGAAAAGGTTGAAGATATTTTTACTGAAAACTCCCTTGTTTTAAAAATCCTTCAGTATAGCAGAACTCTCAGAGACAGTGGAAAAGCTGTCCATCTAATGTGGATTCCCGGACATCGTGGGATTCCAGGCAACGAGAAAGCCGATCAAGCTGCACGGGCTGCGCACAGTATAAGCGACATTACCAGGGTTCCTTTATCTGGCAAGGAGCTAGTAGCGCCAGCAATATGCAAGATCGAAGAAGGATGGAGAAAGACGTGGTTGGATTGCGGAGAACAAAAACTTAAGCAAGTCAAGCATGACTTGAGTGCCTGGTCCTCCTCAAACAGAATATCAAGAAGAGAGGAGGTTGTCCTAGCTCGGCTCAGACTCGGCCACTCCAGACTGACTCATGGGTACTTGATGTCTAGAGGAATCCCACCTGCCTGCGGAAGATGCAATCAGCTGATCTCTATGAAACATATTTTCGAGGACTGCTCTCGTTATAGGCTGATGCTCCAACAGCTGGGAATACCAAGAAACTTGACAGAAGCTCTGCGGGACGATGGCAAAGCAGTTGGTCTAGTTGTGGAATTCTTAAAAAAGACGCAATTATATCTCATGATATAAAATAATAATTTAATAATAAATAAATATATGTATGTATACGTGCACGAGTATATACACATGTGCGTGTATGTATGTATGTATGTATGTGGGTGTGTACATGTGTATGAACGTGGGTGTATGTGTATGTGTGCTAGTTTAGTTTAGAATTGGTATTACTATAAATTTTGTTATTTAGTATAGTTTTAGTATTAACATTGCATCCAGTAAAGTATTAGGTTTAGTACAAATAGTTGTAATAGTTATATTAAGTTTGTATTACTTACTTAGTTTGTATTCGTTAGTGTGTGTGTAAAAAAAAAGAAAAAAAAAAAAGATATATATGACATTACTCAGAAAAAATAGATATATAAATATAAAAAAGATATATATATATATATATATATATATATATATATATATATATATATATATATATAAATATAAAAAAGATATATATATATGCATAAAAAAAAGGATATATACAACATTACTCAGAAAAAATAGATATATACATATAAAAAAGTCCGACTCGCAGGAACTGCAGCATCTTAGCGCGGTTCCGTTCATGTCCCTAGTGTCATTTGATAAGCTTAGAAAAGAAATAAACTTATTTTTTTTATATATCTCGTGAAAATTGTCAAAATCCTCTCGAACATCTCGAATAAAAGTGATATTAAGGCGTCAGGGACACCGACAGTAGCTAACTTTTACACAGAAGCGGAAATTACAGAATCTGGCTCTCATTCTAAAGCAAAGCTCTATAAATCAATACAAAATATGCCTAATAAAGCCTTTCTAGAGGATACAGAAGCATGGGCGTATATGAGGGGGGGCTGAGGGGGCTGCAGCCCCTCCCGAAATTTTGAATTGATGATAAAAACTTCTCGTAAAACCCTTAAAAATAAATTAAATAAGATCACTTAGTTCATAAAACATATTTTATTTTACGTGCAATAGCGTTTTAGTTGCCTAAAACTATTCCAAGCTCTAAATATTTAGTATTCCATACCCTGGAAATGGTCTCAGCCCCCCCCCCCCGAAACCGAAATTGTTTTTATATACGCCCATGTACAGAAGGATCAAGAAGAAGTACACAAGATTGAGTAGAATACCCTGCCTAATATAGCCTATATAGAATAATATGCCGAATAAAACGTATCTAGTAAATACACAAGGACAAATAAAAGTCTTGACGAATAACAAGTCAAAAAAAAAAACTTTATTTAACAAAATAAAACAAAGTTTAGTTGCCCAACTACAATAGAATAATATACCTAATTAAGTCTACGGAGTAGACACAAATGGACCAAAAACAAGTCTTGTGGAATATTGATTTTTTTCTAATTAAATACTTTTTATCAATATTTAGTATATAACCTTTGTTGAAAATTATTGATTGCTAATTGATGAATCGGTTTACAACTAAGTAGTCTTTATGAATATTTAGTATATAACCTATTTTTGGATCTGTGTTTTTGGGGTGCTCTCCGCCTAGGCTTTGTATTTGTGTCGGCAGATACCTGGGGCATATTTACAGCTCTTGAGGATTAACTCTTAGCAGGTAAATTTCCTGCGGCCCCATTGTGTTCTACGGGCATTGAACCGCCATATACGCTCATAGTATCTAACCGTTGTGAAGTTTATTTTTTGGATTTAGGACTTAATATACATATGTAGACTAAATCATAGCAAGAAGTAATCCTCCGTCGTCGGTTCTTAACTATGTAGACTCGCTAATGTTATCCAATCTTTGATACATCGTATTTAAAATCCATAGCAAAAACACGACATTTCATCAGAATCCCCTGCTGAATAAAACTTATATAGAATAATATGCAAAATAAAGCCTATCTATTGGATAAAAATAGAGGAAAAAGCCGTTCGTGGTGGTAGAAAATCTTAAAAGTATTTCGCTCAGAAATCTCCGAAATATTGTCACTAATTTTACGTATCCTGTTTTATAGCCAAATAGATTTATATTCTATAATCAATAAGAAAAACCTACTAACAATAAAAAACTATGGGTAACAGATGAAAATAGGGAATACCAAGAATAATTGTAAAGAACGAAATCAACACCAGTACTGTAATCTAGATATTCATACGGCATCATCGAATTCTAACAAACAAAATATTGATTCTAATTATACGTATCCTGTTTTATTGACAAATACATTTGACTACTATAAGCAATTAAAAACACTAGGGAATATGCCAAAGAACTCAGAGTAGGAGCCTCGACAGTTTCAAGACATTTGAAGGAAATCGACAAATCCAAAGCTGACATTACTTCGCTTATTCAAAACTTTCTTTAGAACCTTTCTTGTAGACCATTTAGTAAGCTTTCGAATGGTAACCTTTCGCTTCCCAAGATTTTCAACCGTTTTCGAGATATTAAGAAATTATACGAAGTTCCCAAAACTTTTCATTATTTCTGACAACAGAAAATTGGTCTCATTTTACCTATCCTGTTTTACACACACATACATTTTCCTTACAAATACAACATAAGAAATTAAAGAAATAAAAAGCAATAAAAAACCAAGGGAAAGAGACAAAAATTACAAAAAGAACGACAAAAACCCGTTCATAAGAACAAAACAGACGTATTTGAAGTTTTAAGCATTTATTTCTCCGATTGACATAACCTAATCAAAAATAGTTTTAGAATCATTTTTGTAGAGAATTTAGTAAGCTTTCAAATAGTTTCAATCCACTTACCACGATTTCCCAACCGTGTTCGAGATATTAATGAAAGTATACGAAGTTTCCAAAACTTTTCATATCTGTTCATAAAATATTTTATTCTAACCCTTCCTTAACTCCAAACGTAACATAACTTTCAACATATTAGTTTTAATGAAAGTAGAACATGCACATAATGTTTCAACTGAATCCCGTTATTCTAAGTACCCAAACCAAAAACGGTATTCAAAAACTATTTTTCCAATTTTCTCGACAACGGTTAAAGCTATCGCCTTGAAAATGGTTTCATTCGTTTTTCTAGCCCAAGAAGCCTATAAAACGAGTACTTACAAGCTTATGAACTCAAAAACGTAAGCGTTACGATTTTTTCTGCGCGAATTTCGCCCCAAACGCCATCTTCCAGTGGGCGAATTTTGCTGGTTAACGAACTTGACCTTTCAAATTGGACGACAGATTTTTGTACCAAATTTCATCAAAATCGGACCATTCGTCTTCTATTTAGAGAGCGAACAGACAAATATATATATATATATATATATATATATATATATATATATATATAAATAAATATATACATATATATATATACAAATTTGAACCACCGTTATTTTCGGTTTCTAGAGGTTCTGAAACGCAAAATTTTCTAGTCGGCACTTCCGGATTGTTTCATTGTATCAACCTTATAAGCGGGGTTCCTCCCTATGGGGGAGGGAGGAACCGCGCTAAAAAGATATACATATATAATATATATATGTATAAAAAAAAAAAAAAAAAAAAAAAAAAAAAAAAAAAAAAAAAAAACTTATATACAAGTCTCTTAACTGTATTAATAGTGCTATACTGTATATTAGTATTAGTTTTAGTGCAAATAGTTCTATTAGTATCTAAGTAACATGTTAGTCGTAAGCAATGACATAGGTTAAAAAAAAAAAAAGAGTACAGGTCATAAAAATTACAGTTCATTGTCATACACTGTCCTAAACACAAAATCACAAACCCTTTCACACGACTCTCTAACACTACACTTGAGGGCGGTGAGGACCTAGATGTTTTCTGCCCTTACACACTCAATCATATATAAAACTAGAAAAAACGGTAAATAAAAAAAACGGAGATCAAGTATTTAATTTTTGTTTTCCAATATAATAGATGAAATTTAGAAAGGTTGATATCATTCGTTTTAATTTTATTATAACTTCCTTTTAAATGAGAAAATTAACAAACAAACACACACATCAAACGGCAGAACTCAAACATTTGAAAAGCACACATTTTAAAACCAAACGGTAAATAATTAATTTAACATTTACAAACCATATTATATTCATATTGTTAATTTTTTATTTTTATTTTTTTTTTTTTTGGTGCATTGAATAATTATTATTATTTCAGAATAAATATTTATTTTCCCCTTTATCTTCTTCTTCACGTTTTCATTGAGCTTTAAGTTCTTAATTTATTTACTTACCTTTTTTGGCTTTAAAAAAAACAGATGAAAAATGAGATTGTCGCCAATGTTGCGGAACTCAAGAAACAAATAACTAAAGTTAAATGTTTATTTAAATTTAAACGTCCATTATTATTAATTCCGAATTTTTAGGACGGGTTATCTGCAGATCACCACCCTTTTCTAGCCAGAATAGGGCTGATGCCTTTACTTTTTTCTAAAGAAAAGCCACCACTCCAAGAGCGAATCGAACCCATAACCATTGGTACGGACGATGAAGTGCCGACGCCTGAACACTCACGGCCACTGGACCTCAAAAAAATAATATGAAGTTAAATGTTATTTTATTGGTTATGTTTTCATAGGATTGGTTTTAGTTGATCCTATATATTTTATAATATTTTATATTTTTCGTTATTTTTTTATTATTTATTTATGAGTTAATCAAAACTCTAATTAGTGAATTTTACAGCACTGACGTGTTACAACAAGTAAACTCACAGTGACTACTACCCAAACATCTTTTTTTAATAAAAAATTCACTCAGAACAGCACATAACAAAGTAGTATTATTTTATACATATATTTCAGGACGATTTGAAAACACAAGAGGTATATTTTCCCGATTAAAATATAACTCGAAAAAGCGGAAGAGAATTTGCTCACACCAAATGACAGTAGCCTAGGATTAGCAAAATATTACTCTAATAATGGAATCCAAGAGCCCAAGATGTACAATATGTATAAAAGCGCATTCCTTGATGAAACCCTAAAAGGACATAAGAATCCGTTGAGTAGACCGAGCGAGCCAAGGGGGGCGCGACGATTTTAGCTTCCTTTGGCAGCCTACACCCACCGCTATTTCTGATCCCGACCATTGCCAATTGTCTTGTTCTTGCACAAGTCTTATAGGAGTCTTCAGAAGGGGTATAACCTGATGCGCCATTTGGGCTTACGGACTTGTAAATATGGCCGGTGGTGAGGGACAGCGGATAACACGCACAGAATGAGTGCTTTGACGCTAGTCGAATAGATTGTTTTAATTAGAACGTTGTATGGTTCATGTACTTCTCTAAAAAGCGGGGAAAAACAGTTTCGTCATTTTAGCTTTTCCTAAAAGGCAATCCGCTTATGGTGTCGAACGAATGCCATAATCAGGAACTGCTAAGGAGAAATGAGTACGTTGGATAGCTAATGGTCCACAAATCCCGTCGGTAAAATTAACTAACATAATCCGCACACCAGAACAATTTTCTTCGCACACGAAACTAACCGTATCGCTTACACCTTTCGTGCGTATTGCAACATTAAGAAACGAACGAAACCACTTTGATTGCTATGACTTTAACTGTTCACAGGATAAGTGAGAAATATCAGATTCTGTACACCCAAAAATGTTGCACATGCCCAACATTTATCAAAAGCAAATTACATCAAATTTAACTGTACTTAAGGAATTATTACAAAAAAAAAGTCTGACTGGAAACAACTGTATCATCATAGCGTCTTTTTGTTCTTATAACTTGTGTCTTTTGGAAAGCCTGGAATATAAACAGTTATTATTATGTTTAGATATTTCGTGAAATGTGTGAACTCCTATTCCAATGAAATCACAAATATAAGCAAGACTGCCGACAAAAGACTTTGTGTCATAAGCGGAAATTACTCCTTCCGCTTAAACAACGTTCCCTCTAGAATGACACCATTACAAATATGTTTCCTATTTACTTACATCGTTTCCCTAAAATATTTATTTTAGTCTTAAATACAATCAAAAATACTCGTTACTGTTAAATTACTTAACCAATTAAAAAGTAAGGTTAACAGAAAAAAAAGGACGAAAACGTTCAAAAGAACGAAACAGACAGTAGTAGAGTAGCAGAAAATAACCTCTCGTTATGAACGAATACCGTCTGAAAGGACTATTTCCAACAACAATATTATCTTGAATTTTTTTACTTTAATCTAGGAGCATGGTAGTGCGGCAGGCCAAGTTCTCGCCTAGGCACACTGTGTGCATATTACAAACCGAAATTACCCCCCCCCCCCCCTACACGAGCATTCTTTCCATTCAGTGAAATCCTTAAGGAAAAAGTCCGTCACAGTCTGCTATCAACCTCGGTAGTGTACGGATCGCTATCTCTAGCTCCAGAGTATTAAGTTTATCTTGCTGCAGCTCGCTACCTGCTCGCTAGCAGCTACCTTCTCCTCACTCTCAGGGAAGTATAAACCCATTCTTTATTTTCATTAATTATTTTCAGTTTTTTTTTTTTTTTTTCTTTTCACTCTTTCTTTTTTATTTTCATCAGTTATCAAATATCATTATATATAAATAATATATAAACGAAATATTTTTTCTTTATTCTAAAACTTTTAATTAATATGGAAGAAAAGTTTTGGGCCCCTCTCGAACCCAAGCCACCTGATGGAGGAGGGCCTTCTTTTTTTAAAAACAAAAATGGGTGGACTACTAAGTACTTAGTTGCCACTCTAAATCCAGAAAATAAGAAAACCTTTAACGACTACAGTCCTTTTAAAGTATGTAGATACGTCAAGTCTCTAGCTCCTTCAACCAAAGTGTCGTTTAACAAAAATGGCTCCATACTTTTAGAAATAAAAAACGAAAAAGATCTTTTCAACATAAATCAAAATATGGAAAAATTCGAAAATACAAATATCATTCTCACTCCCCACAGATCTCTTAATTATACTAGGGGTGTTATCGTCTCCAATGAGCTCCTGCACTGCTCTGAAGATGAGCTGGTATCCGAAATGACCCAGTTTGGTGTCACTAAAGCCTATAGAATTCACAAGAGGGTTCAGGGTGAGAAAATTCCCACCCCTACAGTAGTTCTGACTTTTGAAAGGAGTCAATTACCCGAAAAGATAATCTTAGATTTTCAAGTACTAAGAGTCCGGCCCTACGAGCCTAACCCATATTTATGTTATTCGTGCTTTAATTATCGTCACTCAAGTAAAAACTGTCCGAATAAGAAAATCTGTGGTAAATGTGGAAGTGATTCTCACGACTCAAATCTGTGCGACCAAATCCCAAAATGCATAAATTGCGAAGCTTCTCATCCGGCTTTTGACAGAAATTGCCCGAAATATAAATTAGAAAAATCTATTGAAAAAATAAGAGCATTACAAAAAGTTTCATATAGAGTTGCCGAAAATATTTTAAAAAATAAAAATAAACCTGAACCCACTCCCCGCCCTGAAATGACCTACTCTCAGGCTTCCACATTAAATAATAACTACGATAATTGTATGAGACAAATTGCATCGTTAGCTACCGTTGTCGCCACTCTCGCAAAAAAAGTAGATTCACTTATCTCCAATATGACAGATAGTTCGCCTTCAGAGCCCTCTCTTCACGAGAATCCGAAGAGCAATAAAACCTTCCCAAAAGACCAAAGACCCACATTGCCCTCTGGCAATAGGCCAGTAAATAAAATTGAGCCGCAGGGCCCATCTACCTCTCTAAAAAGACCCCCATCAAGTGGATCTAGCATCAGCTCATTTAACCTAGAAACGGCAAACTCCGGTCAATACAAAGGAAAAACAAACAAAACAAGTAAAAAACCAAACATTAATAAATGACACTTTTTGGAATTACTGTTCCTCAAAAATGTATAAAATATATCTCTTTAAATGTGTTTCTAAGAATGTCTATGCATATAAGAGTGTGTATAAGTATACCTTCTTTGATTTTGAGTGTATATATGTCCGTACATGTGAGTGTGTATGTGTGTGAGCGTGCGTGTAGTGTGAGTGTGTGTGGGTGTGTATATACACTTCCTGTTCAAATACTTATTCACTATGCAATAATGAACTTAACCTCCGACAATCGATATTCAAGTTATACTTTCTCAATTTTATTCCTATTAACTTGCATTATTAAAATGAAGTACACCTCAATAATTTCTACTCTTGGTAATCATTCCTTTGACTTGTCAGTGCAATCCTCACTGACTTTACTAGAATTTACCCCTTCTCTTAAGTTTATATATATGATTTTATTTTTTAAACAAAAGCCCATTTTGAATAATCTTTTTGATAAATGTAAACAAAAAAAACTTATCGTAGAAACGCCTATGAGACTTTCTTCCAAATTATTCCGACTTACTCTTTTATTTTACCGAAGTGTGAGAGACGCTACTCGAATTATCAATCCGAAAATCTCTTTATCTTGTATTGGACCAAAAATCACTCTCCTAATTCCATGAATTTAATACAATGGAATATTAACGGATTATACCATAATAAAACACACCTTCTAGAACTTCTTCGAGAAAATCCGGCTGATATAATATGCATTCAAGAATCCAGACTCAAAGAAACACAAAATATCACCTTATCAGGCTTCAACATCATAAGGAAAGATTGTTCCACCGGATTAATTGCAAGTGGAGGAGTCTGTATATTAATTTCAGACAATCTCCCATACTCTACTATTCCCCTTCAGTCAGAACTACAAGTGGTGGCTGTTCGAATCCATCAACCCCATGAGCTTACTGTTTGTTGCATATACCTTCCCCCTAACATAGCCTTCACTGAAGCACAACTTGCTGCTGTCATCTCCCAGCTTCCTCGACCTCTCTGTATTCTAGGCGACATGAACGCGCACAATCCCCTCTGGTACTCAAATAGAAGTGACACCAGAGGCCGGATCCTAGAATCATTTATAGATTATTATCACCTGGCAGTTCTCAACACAGACGAGCCCACTCACTTCTGCTCCGCGTCAGGTAGTGAGTCTCACATTGATGTCTCCTTGACTAGTGCAAACCTAGCGGCGCACTCCATGTGGCGCAGAGCTCAGGACCTATACGGCTCGGATCATTACCCCATCCTAATCTCTCTTTGGGACAGACAGCCACACTCCTCAGAAGTCAGCAGATGGAATCTCAAACAGGCTGACTGGATCAAGTACCAAGAGATAGCACAACTCTCATCAATAGACTTCGACAACTCAGACATAGAAACCCTAAATAACACTATAAAAAACTGCCTCCTCACTGCAGCCGAAACATGCATACCCAAAACGAAGTGCGAACGCTCAAGACCGGTCGTTCCTTGGTGGAATGCCGAGTGTGAAAGAGCCACTAAGGAGAGAAAACGGGCTCTGAGACGCTTCAAACGACATCCTTGCTCCGTCCACCTCGAAGAGTATGTCACAATAAAAAGAAACTGCAGGAAAACCCTCAAAACATGTCAAAGAAACTCTTGGATCGAATTCCTATCCAATATAAACTGTTTTACGCCCATCAAAGAAGTTTGGAACACAATTAAAAAAATCAAAGGAACAAAATACAATAAAAATCATATTACCACACTCCAAACTACGAACGGTCTTATAACTGATTCAACAGACATAGCCAACCACCTTGCAGCTCATTTTCAGACAATATCCTCTGACTCTAACTATACACAAGAATTTCTTGAAATCAAACTTCAGAGAGAAGCCACGCCCATTCACATCACAGTAAACCCGCTAGATCCAATGAACCACCAATTTTCCTACGTTGAGTTCCTTGAAGCTCTGAGAACGAGAAAAGTCTCCTCTCCTGGACCAGACAACATCTGCATAAGCTTCATAAAAAACCTAACTTTTCAGAACAAATCCATAGTCCATAAATTCCTAAACAAAATTTACACTACTGGGCAAATTCCAAAACAGTGGAAACAGTCCGTAGGCATACCAATTCTTAAACAAGGCAAACAGAAAGACTTAGCAACGAGTTACCGTATGATATCTCTTACTTGCTCTCTAGCCAAGCTACTTGAAAAAATGGTTTTAAAAAGAATCAATTGGCTTCTTGAGGACAGAGGAATTGAACCAGAGTGGCAAAGTGGTTTCCGCCAAGGCAGAAGCACTAGAGATAACCTTGTTAAATTAGGTACAGACATACTCAATGGATTCTCTAGAAAAGAAAAAATCCTGGCAGTATTCTTAGATATAAAGAATGCGTTCGACACAATATGGAGAAGACTTATCATCGACACGCTAATTGATATTGGACTTGACGGAAGAATACTAAATTTCATAATCGAACTTATAAGCTCAAGACAGTTCTCCATCCGAATAAAAAATAGCCATTCCACCTTAGTCACCCAAGAAAACGGCGTACCACAAGGAAGCGTCCTTGCTGCGAAGCTCTTTTCTCTTTCCATCAATCGGGTACTGAATACAATACAAGCACCTGTTATGGCAATGTTGTTCGCTGATGACTTTGTCTTATACTTCTCTCATAAATCAATAGACAGCCTACATCATACCGTCCAGCAATCATTAAATGCAGTCATCCAATGGTTTTCTAGTCGCGGGTTCAGTATTTCAAAAGAAAAATCCTACAGTGTTCTATTCGCACGTAGATCTGTATACAATCTACCACCACTACTCATAGACGACATAGAATTAAAATACCAAGACTCATGTAAATATCTCGGACTCATATTTGACAAGCACCTCAACTGGAACAGACACATTAAGACGACTAAGGATAACTGCATGCGCTCTATGTCAATACTTCGAACTGTCACCAACACTGCCTGGGGAGGAGATAGAAAGTGCATGCTGCTCCTCTACAAGAGTCTTATACGATCCAAGCTGGACTATGGCTGTGTGGCCTATGGATCAGCCTCAGAGAGAACTCTATCCATGCTCGATCCCGTCCATCACTCAGGTCTCCGGATAGCCACGGGAGCCTTCAGGTCTAGTCCGGTCCTCAGCATTTGCGCAGAGAGCGGGGAACCACCACTGTGCTTCAGACGAGATCTATTGGCACTTAAATATTTCCTATCCATTATTTCTTCCACAGCTCATCCGTTAACGTCCTTATTCAGTATTCAACAATTTCAGATTTTTAATGAAGTTAGACCTCGTGTAAAATCACCGGCTTTCCCTGAGAAAATCTTCCAACTACTTAACGACTACGATATACTCTATCCAAAAATAACGAAGAATATACCGTCCACCAAACATCCATGGACTTTCCCTCCCATAAACCTGAATTTCAAACTAACAAAATTTGCCAAGAAAGATTCTAACCCGATAATATACTCCTCCGAAGTCAACAGTATAATACATAACATAGGCCCTTCATCAATAATCTACACTGACGGATCTAAAACCAATGATGGCGTCGGAGCCGCCTTTATAGCTGGAAACTCAGAACTCAAATTTTCGTTAAGTTGCATATGCTCAAGCTACACGGCAGAACTTCTTGCAATCAACAAAGCTCTCCAAACTCACATTCCAAGTAAAAATAAAGTAGTCATACTCACCGATTCTCTCTCAGCTTTAGCCGCACTAAGAAACCCCTTTACAAAACATCCCATAATAACGAACATACTTGAAGCCGTATACGATTTATACAGGCATAATGTATCAGTAATATTTGTATGGATTCCTGGACACAGCCAAATACCAGGAAACGAGAAAGCTGACAGAGCAGCCAAACTGGCGATATCAGAAGGAACACCCTGCGCATTAATCCCTAGTCAGGATTTCACTGCATTCTTGAAGGAAAAAGTTTTCCTAAAATGGGAATCAACATGGAGAGCCTCTCGAGATAACAAGCTCAGAGAAATAAAATCTAGTATCCGACCATGGAAAACTTCGATCACTGGAACCCGTAGGGAGGAGGTGGTCCTTACGAGGATACGGATCGGCCATACCAATCTCACACATGTTTACCTCATGAAGAAAGAAGAGCCTCCGATTTGCAGAACATGCAATCATCAATTAACAATAAAGCACATTCTGACAGACTGTCTCAGCTACGAAACTGCACGACAAGACTGCAACATAGTCGGCTCCGTAGATGAAATCTTATGCGATAATCCTAATTCAGTCTCCAACCTTCTTAAATTTATAAAAGCCACAAATCTATTCAATTCCATTTGATAATTAATGTAAGCAAATCCAATTAAAACACCAAACACCATAACTGATACAATTAGCTGGGGTGTGGGGTGCTTGGTGATGGTGGAGGACTAGGCCAAGTTAGGCCCATGACGCTGGAAACGCCTGCTCGGTGTAGATCTGTAAGCCGAGCATGCCTTTCCTACAGCCTCAAGTATCCCCTCCTCCCTTTCCGTGTGCTCTGCTCTCAGCCTCACTCTGACACATAATCCCGAACATCCTAAACATAACATAACTCTCCCAAAGAAAATTATAAATCCTTGCCATTTAACCTCCTTCACCCTAATACGGTTTGCAGTTTGCATCAATGCCACTTAATTATATAGTATAAAAGTTAAAAATACACTCTAAACGCACATATAATACATATAAATCACTTTAACTGCACAAAAGCCACTAACTAATTGTAATGCAACCTAAAAGGCCTGGAGAGGACAGGCTTGGCGGGCTGGCGTGGTGCGGGCCTGGGGCCTGGGGATCGGGACTGGCGTCGGGGGCCCTGCCCGACAACTAGGACAAGATTTGTCCCGAGCTCCGTGGGATGTGGGTGCTCTGTGAGGGGGGAGCGAGCACATCCCAGCAGCGGTAGCTCTCATAGCAAGCTTAACCTCCACTCACGATAATAAGGTTTAGGGTTGTCGGGCTGGGCCTCCGGGTCCTTCTCTTCCCCTGCCTCTTCCCGTCTCCCGCTAGGTCGCCATTGTCCTTTCCATCATAGGCCTAACATTCTCCACTGGCGTTAATGACCGTAAGGTTGGCACGCCTCAAAAAAAAAAAAAAAAAAAAAAAAAAAAAAAAAAAGTCCGTCACGCAGGAGCTGCATAACTAAGCACTTTCCTCAGAATTTGGGTAGTGTAGACTGCTTTCCAGAACAATTTGCTTAAAATATCCTACATAAATAAAATAAAAACGTGAATAGTTCTCATTTTGTAATGAGTAACTGATCAATTATTAATTTGCATCCAGAGTTATGTTTACACATGGTACCTACTACACTACGTAATAAGTACAAAAATCCTCATATTATCGTATTTTGATCTAACGCAGGAACAGGATACAGTCGCTCTAGATACAAAGCGCTCCTTGCGGCGGCTTTGTGAACCTACGTCTGCCGGCTTTTCTATTCAAATATATTACAAATTAAACCCCCGCTTTCCGATTGACCAATTCAGCTCATTTTTACAACACTTCTTTCTCATGAGTTACCCACGACGTATACCGCGTTTCGTTACAATACAGCAGAAATTACGACCGGTATGTGTATATTAGGAATTTGGGTCCGGAGTAAACCCCCCCTTCTAATGAACCGATTTAGTTTATTTTTACAACACATATTTACCTGTGGATTAGCACAACGAATACCGAGTTTCGTCGAAATATACCAAAAATCACGGCTGGTAGTGGCGAATTGGTATTGTGGGTCCGTAGTAAACCCCCCCTTCTAATGAACCGATTTAGTTCATTTTTATATCTCACTTTTCTCTCTATATTAACACTACGAATACCAAGTTTCGTTGAAATATAACAAATATTACGGCTGACATAGTCAAATAAGTGTTTTTGGTTCGGGGTAAACCCCCCCTTCCGGTGGACCGACTTTGGTGGTTAACGAACTCGTTCAATCGTTTGCTAATTGAATGCTATATACCAAGTTTCGTGACGAAAAAACAAAAACTCTGGCCGCTATCGTGTTAACAGACACATATATATATATATATATATATATATATATATATATATATATATATATGCATATATATATATATAGATATATATAAATTTTAACGGGGGTCATTTTCGGTGTCTACTAGGTAGGATCGATAAAGATTTGAAGAAATTTTTCAAAAATTCCGTCATGAGTCCAACCTCAATAGCTACTTTCCTTCGGAGGAAAGTGCTAATACTTTCCTTCGGAGGAAAGTGCTAAAACGAGAGGATTATATTCCTCTCGTGGCCACTAATGGCAAGACTTTCCTGCAATCTTTCCTCCCAAGTTATCCTGCTGTTCCATCCGTAAGGATTCATAATCCTCTCGTCGCCACTAACGAGAAATAGCAATCCGAAGCAATAACTTTATCCAAAAATTTTCCTAATGAAAAAGTTTATGTTCAATAAAAACTACAAGTAAAATTTAAAAAAAAATATTAGTTTAACTTAAACTTTTTAAAAATAAAAGGTAACTTGAATTTTTGAACCCTGGTATAAATAATCTTAAGAAGAGATTTTATAATTTATTAACACAAGTAAAAAAATTACGAATTGAATAGGGTATTTACTTAATCCAGCCAAAATGCATTTTGACACCCATGGTTGTCTTTGAAATTTTGATGAAACTTGGTGAGTATATTTTAGTAATGGACATGAGTAAAAGTACCAACTTTTATGTTGTTATGTTCATTAGTTTTTGAAATGCAGCACTTTAAAATTCTTAAAAATGTACAATATCATTGATGGTACATCTGGCCACAATCTATCCTTTTAGAACTTTTCCTACAATACTGCTAATTTTAATGATAGGGAGTTTTTTTTTTAATTTGTTCAGCATTCAATTGTAAATGGAAATACATATATTGCCATATATAAGATTTAGAGCCATAGAAATACTTCGCCTAGTGTCTCCATAGCTATAAGAAAGGTAAAAAGTCCGTCACGCAGGAGCTGCATAACTAAGCACTTTCCTCAGAATTTTTTTAGTGTAGACTACATTACTGAATAATTTGCTGTAAATAACCTATATAAATAAAATAAAAACGTGAATAGTTCTGCTCATTTACATTTCTTATGAGGCCTGTTCAATTATTAATTTTGTAAATAATTTGCTTCCAGAGTTATGTTAATACATGATACTGTACTAATTAATAAATACACAAAAACTTCACATTCCGTCTTTTGATCTGACGCAGGAACAGGATACAGTCCCCATAGTGGAAGATAGCGCTCCTTGTAGCGCCTTTGCGAACCTACGTCTGGCTGGCTAATTGTAATGAAACAGACTTTAAAGTAAACCCCCCTTTCCAATAGACCGATTTACTTCATTTTTACAACACTTCTTTCTCATGAGATACCCACGACGCATACCGCATTTCGTTACAATACAGCAGAAATTACGACCGTTATGAGCATATTAGTACTTTAGGTCCGGAGTAAACCCCCCCCCCCCCCCGCTCCAAATAACCCGATTTAGTTTATTTTTACAACCCATTTTTCTCTGTTGATTACCACCACGAATACCAAGTTTCGTTGAAATGTAACAAAAATTACGGCTGGCAGTGGCAAATTGGTATTGAGGGTCCGGAGTAAACCCCCCCTTCTAATGAACCGATTTAGTTTATTTTTACAACGGAATTCTCTCTTTAGATCAAAATAACGAATACCGAGTTTCGTTGAAATATAACAAAAACTACGGCTGGTATGGTCAAATTAGTGTTTTGGGTCCGGGGTAAACCCCCCTCCCGGTCGACCGATTTTGGTGGTTAACGAACTCGTTCAATCGTTTGCTATTTGAACGCTATATACCACGTTTCATGAAGAAAAAACAAAAACTCTGGCCGCTATCGTGTTAACAGACACATATATATATATATATATATATATATATATATATATATATATATATATATATGCATATATATATATATATATATATATATATATATATATATATATATATATATAAATATATAGATAGATATATAGATATATATAAATTTTAACGGGGGACATTTTCGGTGTCTACTAGGTAGGATCGATAAAGATTCGAAGAAATTTTTCAAAAATTCCTTCTTGAGTGCAACCTCAATAGCTACTTTCCTTCGGAGGAAAGTGCTAAAAACTGATAGCTAAGAAGTAAGGACTGACACGCAATCCTGCAGGATACAGTGGAATCTGAGAGGAAAGACAAGCGCCCACTAACGAGAGGAAAACTAAACGGATTATATCAAGGGGAGTCAACTGAAGGGATGACCCGACCGGCACGCTTTCCTATCTCATCCATACACTGGCGTTCTTTCCGTGCGGATTCATCATTCCTGCAGAAAAGAATGCTCGTCTATGGCTGGCCATAACATTGGAGCTGCTTTTTACCCTATGAACCAGTTAAAGATAAACTTATGAAATTTTACAAAGATATTATTCTAATAAATGAAAGTAAAATTGGAAAGTTTCATAATTCTACATTTAATAGTTTCTGAGATATAAGCAATGGAAAATCGGAATTTATAGGACTCACTCATCAAAATTATTGGGCACTTCCCAAGAAGCTAGAGACTTGAAATTTTGCAGGATAATAAACATTAGGGTGTTATTAAAGGAAAACATCGAAAAATCCTGAAAAGTTGTGTTTGACTCCGCTTCCAGGTGGGGTGCCCGTTTTGTACTTGTTGTTCCTGGTAACCGATCATTCCTTCCGAAACCCATCAACTAGGGTATGAAATGAATCGTCTCGGGAGAACCTATATTTGATGTATTAAGAAACATTTAGGATGGGTCAAAATCGTATACCGGCTGTCTGTCTATATGTTTGTTCCTTATACAAATCCACGCCATGTTTGGATATATATGGCGCAGGTAAAAAAAAGTACTTAATTTTTCGTTTTTACCACTTTATTGTATCTTTGCCCTACATGCTTCGTGACCTTAATGCCACCTCCTCAGGGGCCATTACCTCCCAACGTGTGGTCAGTTCGCCACTCATTTTAAGACTCCACAAAGATACAATAAAGTGGTACAAAAGAAAAATGAAGAACTATTTTTGACTTACGCCATATATATCAAAAAAGTGAATATACTTGATTGGTCAGAAAAACGTGGAACAAATCCACACCGTTTGACCGATTTTAATCACACCTAGCACAGAGGTAGGTCTTGACACGGAGAGTGTCAAAGGATAGGTCAAAAACCTCTACCAGCTGTATGTCTGTATGTTTGTTCCTTATACAAATCCACACAGTTTGACCGATTTTGATCAAACTTTGCACACAGGTAGGTATTGATCCGGACAAGGACTCACAGTTCGGAGGCCCCACATTCGAAACTCTGAACCCGAACAGTTACAGATTTACGTCATTAGATTTTAATATTCAATATTTGTTTTTTTAATTTATTTTTGATTTTCTAGATATAAAAAGTAAGTGTAGCGTGGCACGCCGGGTAACAGCTAGTAAATAATATTTTTTCAATGGTCTCCAAAGATTTTCAGCTGACTGGAATACAGTCAGAGAGGATAAAAGAGAAGAAGAGAATGTTGGCTCGTGTAGTTGGTGACTTGCCATCCAGGTCACCGGGGTCCTGTCTCACCTGGCGAACATACCTTGCGTCCACTAAACACGAAAACCTCTGCAGTCAGCTAGAATCTACTACACTTCAAGGAGTACCCATGCTGCCAACATCCAGCTGACAAAGAGGAATCAACGTGTCCACAAAAAAATATATATATTAAAACGTATTATCATGATTCTAATATCCTTAGAGAAATAGTTCTCCCATGCTATACAACTAAACGAGCTTTATTTACAGTAAGATAAAATTACTTTTATGTTTAAATTTTCATTTTATTTTTTAATTTTTATTAGATCAACAATCCTATCTTAACATAATATGTGTATTTAAATAACACAATTGAAAGCCCGGTGGCCGTGAGCACTTAAGTAACACTCCGTGCCAAAGGTCATGGGTTCGATTCACACTATTGGGTTTCTTTAGAAAAAAAAAAAGGAATCAGCCCTGTCCTGGCTAGAAAAGAGTGGTAACCTATAGATAACCCGTCCAAACATTCGTAGTAAATAATGGACGTTAAAATTTTAATAAATAACACAACCGTTCCATCAAATAAGGCAATGGAGCTTTTGTTCAAAATAAATGCAACCTCCGTAGGATTACTATGAAGAGAGAGAAAAAAATCGCTAAAACAAAATGTTTGTTGTTCATTTTTATGTCACTTTATATACATATTAATTTATCAATTATAAATAATTCAAAATTATTAATGATAAATTATAATAGGTTGAACTTATTTTTCGAACCTATTGAAACATTTTTATTACGAAAAAAACCTAAAATGGATTTATAAATAAAAACCTAAAAAGACCTATTATGACAGTTGCAAAAACCTAATTGGGTGTTTATTTTATCCTTAAAATCCGGTCCCTAGTCATGATCAACAACTTTCCTTGTCTTCAGGATCAAAATCACCAGGACGACATTTTTTGAACCATCGCTACACTGCACATTCACTGATGATTCATTCATTAAATTCAAACATCATTCATGTTATTCAAGTTTAGAGCGGTACTTCGACCACAACGAAAATCTTGTTTTGAAATGGTTAATTTCACCATTTACTATTTAATTTTACCATTTACAAGAAGGTAACACAAACTAAACTGATCTTGGAGGAAAAATAACATTAACCAGTCTTAATAATCCATTAACTCCAGCCCGTTCAAATAGGTGGAATAGTTTCAATCCCGCATGCGGCCAAGTTCTGCGGGAATTAGACGACGGGTCCGCCATTTGCATTACTATTTCAATGAACAACACGCTACGTGAATCTCAATAAAAACTGATTATGTCTCGTTTAGGACCCGGGAAGGCTATGAGAGGTCAGGCAAGTGATATACTGTTTAATATTTGTCATTTCTTAGCCAAAGCTAAGGCTGAAAACAATTTAGACTATAACGTTGTCTAGATAAACAAAAATATCTTGTTAAATAGATGGTTAGAAGGAGGGAAAAGGGCATAGACTATATTCCATGTAGAAAATTGGCGGTAAAAATTATCTCGGTCATAACCATATCACTATGAAATTTAAAACCTTTTCAGCCTCAGCTTTGGCTAAATATTGATACATATTAAACACTATCTCCCTTGCCTGACCTCTCATAAAAAGAATGAAACCATTTTTGAGAAAAGTGGAAAAATAGTTGTTGAATAAAGTTTTTGGTTTGGGTACTTAGAATCATATAAACAAAGATTTTGAAATTTTTCTTACGTTTGGAGTTATGGAAGGATTAGAATAAAATATTTTATTAATAGACATGAAAAGTTTTGGGATCTTTGTATATTTTCCTTAATATCTCAAAAACGGTTGGATCGTGGTAAGTGGAAGGTAGTTATTCGAAAGCTTACTAAATTGTCTACAAAAAAGGTTCTCAAGCAATTTTTGTTCAGGTGATACCGATCGGAGAAATAAGTGCTTAAAACTTCAAATGTGTTTGTTTTGTTCTTTTGAACAACCAAAAATACACAAAAGTGTTTTTGTTTTTTTTGTATTCTATGCTCACCTACAATTTTAGGATTAAAAAAAAAAAATATTTCATCCACCAATAATACCAAACAATATATTCGGTTTACAGCTCTGACTACTTACAACTGCAGCAGAGAGTTCACTATAAACACATTTTCCCTCCATTAACTAAACATAAACAATAATGTATATAATTGATAAATCAGATAATTAAATTATTTAAGAATTGTACACGATAGGAATACACACTGCACAGATATAAAATAGGGGGGGGGGGTTCTTAAAGAAAATGGTAAAGAAAGAAAAGATCACTAAGTGAAATATACACAAAAAAACAACAGTCTATTTTATTATTTTCATAATCTTCGTCACCAAGTAATTTATACAGTTAATTAAGATATAAAAATTTAAATATTTCAGTTATTACAACAGATTACAAAGACAAATAAGTAAACATAAAATTGTTAGCAATAATGTGTTAAATCAACCTAACTGTCAGCAAGGTTTTTTTTTAAATGGTTCTATAACTTGCAAAAGAGCATATTTCTCTGCTGTAGGCCAATTAACCTCTTGATAAAAAAAGCGAAAAGAAACAAACTTGACGTGTAATATAAGATCAATTACTACTTATCTTTAAGGTAATAACACATGGAAAAATTAGGTCATCTATAATATAAAATACAAAATTTAATTAATAAAGAAAGACATCATATCTTGTAGACATTTCAAAATATATATTCGATAAAAATACTAAGAAATCAGAAGACTCCATTAATGAGCATTCTAATGTTTTCAAGTACACAACATAATCTTGAGGTAGTATAAACATTAAAATAGGATTTGTTCTTACTTAATAAATATTAGTGTAACAAATATTGTTAACAATCAGTTAAAAAGAGATTTATATAACAAATTTTAAAAAATAAACATTTCTTTTGTTCAACAAATTAAAAATAGTTCGATTCGGTACAGTGCAAGTCTAAGAGACCAAATATATTTTTCTTTCTTGATTGTTGAAAGAAATTAGTTGCAGAGAGCCTAGCGAAAAAATGCCTGAAAAAAAGGTCATATAAACATTAGGCCTAGGTCAAAATGTACAATGACACATGTCATACAGAAAGTTTCTTTAATTACTCTACATTTACTGACTATAATAATGAGTTTTTACAGATACTCAGTTTTAAACTATACAGTGTTACCAATTACGCTATCAGGCTTCCTATGACTGCATGGCGAGTTAATTCATCCTAATAGCTTCATAACTTCAAATTTATCAGAAGCCAGGCAATGCTCTTCTTATATTTGCTCGGAAGATACTGCTATACTAGGATTTGAATTTATTAAATGTCTCTACAACAAAAAAGACAAATACACCATCAGTGGCTTAAATACAAGCATTTTTGTTGAGAGGATGTTGGGGTTGCAAGGGGGGGGGGGGGAAAGGTCCTAAAAATACAATTAAAGGTAAAACAATTAAAGATAGGTCCAACTTACCACACAATTTTTTCTAGTTTGGTTTTAATCCAAACCACATAGTTACAACAACAGGAACAAAAACTCCAGCTCTAGAAAATAGAAATTCATTTATCCTTAATTAAATTAATAAAATAAATTCTTTCATACACTTTTTATTTTACTTATTACTTTTTTTTCACATGAAACTTACATTAAACAAGCCCTAAAGCCGCGATGGTGCCTGAATAAGGAATATTTTTCCACTTTGTATTCAGTCGAACTACTGAAGTCAACTAAGATCCTCTTGAAACTGAAAAACATACAAAAATGAAAAAATGTCAGATCATCCAACTCTCAGGAACTGTGTCGTCTTAGTGTGTTTCCGCTCTTATTCCTAGTTTAATTTTGAATGCTTTGAATAGAAACAAGTTATGTTTTGTCCTATTTTTGTGAAAAATGTGAATAGAAAAATGTAAAATAAAATTCCAAAGAGAAGCAAGATCTTAGGCGCCACAACCGGGGACTTCCTTTGAGGAAATTACTCCCTTTAATACTTTCAGGGCCGATGGCTTAAAAAAAATGTCCATCAGAGCCGAAGTCTTACTTTTTTATAGTTTCTTCGGCAAACATATAAAGAAAATAAATAAGTGAAGAAACTTTTGTAATGATGTGCTTATAGTGAATTAATTACAATTTAGTTAGCTGAAGGAATTTTTCTGGCGGATTCAGTATCATATGGTACCAGACCCGCAAACCTAACCTGGAATAACGTAATGAGGTCCCAAACCAAATACATAGGGTATAGGACAAGGCCCTATACCCTATGTATTGTATGAGAAGTGGGATAGAAAGAAAGGCAAGCTATCTGATGAAGCACATGCCACGATCACATCTCTAGGACGCATATGCCACAACACTGGGCCCGAACATGTTAAGCATTGATTTCTTTGAACGAGGTTGCTCTAACAAATATTGCATAAAAAATAATTATTGTATGAACTTTAATAAGTTTCAAATAGATGCTTTAAATTTACTATATTTCCCAACTGATTTAAAAATACATAAGAATAAATCTGAAATCCCTAAGAAACCCTAGTTTTTCCACTTTTCATATAGATATGACCTTGAAAATGGTTTCAATAGCCCCCTCCCCCCAAGTCCAATTAATTATACGATGTGACCTGGAAACCTAGTAATGAAAAAATGTAAGCGTTATGATTTTTTTATACAATTGTTGCCCAAAAGCCATGTTCTGGTTGACAGATTCTGCTCTTTAAAGAAAAGCAAATAAATTAATTTTTTATATAACATGATAATCAAAAGTTTTTGTATATAACATGATAATCAAAAGTAGTTCTAAGTTTCATAAGAAAAAAAATTAAATTTGTGAAATTAAAAAGAAATATAAGACTTACCAGACAAAATTTGGTACAGCTATTAATGCAGAGTGTACGTTGAGAGTTTTTTTATGAAATGGCTCATATTTTTTAAAAGCAGCATCCAACTGAAAATTAATAAAAATCGTAATTACAAAAGGCTAAAATATAGTCTTAAATTAAAGAAATGAAATCTCAAACTTAATCAAAATAAAAAGTCCGTCTCGCAGGAACTGCATCATCTTAGCGCGGTTCCGTTATATCCCTAGTCTAATTTGGAAAGATTAAAATAGAAGCAGTTATTATTTTGGTTCCACCAGTCTTTTTTTTTTTTAATTAATTATTATAATGGCGTGTCAACCCTTAAGGTCACTAACACCATTCCTGTGTGTAGTAAAGTCTTGAAAGGTCATGATATACGATCTTACCTGGAAGGGTCGGCTAACACTAGGTCCTGCTAGTTACAAGGTCTTGGAATCTTGGAAATCCATATCACTAACATTAAATTGTTTTTCTTATTTTTCTTAACCTGTTTTATTTTCAAATACATTATCCAACTATAAGCAATTAAAAATAACAAGGAATAAAAAACAGACAAAAAGAACAGTTCGAATAAGCGAAATCAATTACTTTAAAGTTTTAAGCTCTTATTTCTCCGATTGACATCGCCTAATCAAAACTTTCATTAGAACCTTTTTTTTTAGAGCATTTAATAAGCTTTCTAATGGTATTCTTCCGTTTACCAAGATTCTCAACCTTTTTCGAGATATTAAGGAAAGTAAACAAAGTTACCAAAACTTTTTATGTCTGTTAATAAAATATTTTATTCTAACCCTTCCTTAACTCCAAACGTAACCAAAATTTCAACATATTCGTTTAAATTAAAGTAGAACATGCAGAAAATGTTTCAACTGAATCCCATGATTCTAAGTACCCAAACCAAAAACGGTATTCAAAAACTATTTTTCCAATTTTCTCGAAAACGGTTAAAGCTATCGCCTTGAAAATGGTTTCATTCGTTTTCCTAGCCCAAGAAGCATATAAAACGAGTGCTTACAAGCTTATGAACTCAAAAACGTAAGCGTTACGATTTTTTTGCATGAATTTCGCCCCAAACGCCATCTTCCAGTAGGCGGATTTTGCTGGTTAACGAACTTGACCTTTCAAATTAGACGAAAGATTATTGTACCAAATTTCATCAAAATCGGACCATTCGTCTGGGAGCTACAGAGCGAACAGACAAATATATATATATAAATAAATAAATATATACATATATATACATATATATATATATATATATATATATATATATATATATATATATATATATATATATATATATATACAAATTTGAACCACCGTTATTTTCGGTCCCTAGGGGTTCTGAAACGCGAAATTTTCTAGTCGGAACTTCCGGATTGTTTCATTGTATCAACCTTATAAGCGGGGTTCCTCCCTATGGGGGAGGGAGGAACCGCGCTAAAAGAAAACAACAAATGGAGGCACTAGGATATGAAAAAATAAACTTTTAAAAATGTTAAAACTCCTCAGTTTCCCTTCTCAACACATAACTTTAAAAAGGACTGTAGTACAATGATAGTCTTATAGGAGTCTTCAGAAGGGGTATAACCTGATGCGCCATTCGGGCTTATGAAAAATCACAAGTTATGACTGATGGTTGAAAATATATTGAATAGTTATTATTTCTGAAAGTTCGTCAAGAATCTCTATATCTAAGCAGTACATGTACTGTCAATCTCCTTAAGATATTAATGAATGTAAGAGTGTATATATATATATATATATATATATATATATATATATATATATATATATATATATATATATATAACAGTTGGTGTCTAGACACCGTCGGGGTAAGACGTGTTAGGTTAGATCAGTCCCGATTGTAGCTATATCTATAGGAGGCTGATTCAACCCTTCATCGGGCCGGCTACCACCTGCCTTCAAAGGATCTGCCGCTGACACTTCCTGCTTCAGCACTTGCTATCAGGGAGTACTTTAGTCATTTAATATATAATTTTTCTTATTTATATTTCACCCTTCTATTTATTTTCGCATTAATTTCTCATTTTAAGAACATGGAAGAAGTAACTAACAAAGATCCGAAACCCCCTGACATTTTTTCATTATTTCATTCTTCCAAAAAATGGTGTAAAAAATGTATTTTAGTATCAATAAGCGATCCAACCGGTCAAGTTACATTTAACAGTTTTAGCCCATTCAAAGTTTGCAAATTCTTTAAGAGTTATGCGCCAAAGCCTAGAGTAAAATTTTTAAGAAGTGGTACAGTATTATTAGAAATCGAGGACGCCAAGGAATTTTTGAATTTAGGCAATATGAAGAATTATGAAAATTTTACATTAGTTTTTGCTGCACATCGATTTTTGAACTATTCACGCGGAATTATAAATAGTTTTGAACTAGCTAATTCTTCAGAACAAGAAATTCTTTCTAAGCTTTCAGAACAAGGAGTAGTCAAAGTCAAAAGAATGATGAAAAATGTCAGAGGAAGTAAAAAGCCAACTAACTCATTTATATTGACATTTGAAAAGTGCACTTTACCCGAGTATATCACTCTTGATTTTCTCAGAGTCAAAGTTCGGCCTTTTGAACCCTCGCCAATTCAATGTTTCAATTGTTACAAGTACCGCCAGTTTGCCAGTAGATGTGATTTAAAAATTTGTGGAAAATGTGGAAATCAATCACACGATGAAAATTATGTCTGTGAAAGTTTGAAATGTGTGAACTGTGGGGATACAAGCCACCCCGCTTGGTCAAGAAATTGTCCAGTTTACAAAAAAGAAAAATATATCAAAAAAATCAGAAATGAAGACCGAGTGACCTATAAACAAGCCGAACAAATACTAAATAATAGACGTATTCCTAATAACAGTCCACCAAATATAACCTACTCACATGCGACCACAAGTAAAAATCAGTTCGAATCTCTCTCAGAACAAGTTAAAAAACTAACGGAGGTAGTTGATGCACTGTTTTAAAAAAATTAGTACTCTTGAGTTAAATCATACTGTATCTAATAGCAATAAATTAAATACTATAATACATAACGAAATAGAAATTCACGAGACAAGCCAACAGAACATTTCAAAAACAACAAAAAGTAACAAACAGTATCAAGCACCTTCAACATCACATCAAATAGATTCAGAAAAATCAGTCGTAGATTTAGGAAAAGAAAAAAACGGCGGAAAAATTGAAACCCCAAATGATTTAGAAAATAGCACTGCAGAAAAACCTTTGTCTCAATCATCCTCTACATCTAAAACAGACCCAATTTCAGATATAAATAATAGCAATCCCAACCTGCCTCCAAAAACAAGAAATCGTAGAAAGAATATAACTTAAATAAATTATCAAATACTATTAGGTATAATAAAAATCATTATTATTACTGTAATTTATTATTAAAATTAATACATTTTTATAATATTAGCACTATTAGTTCCATACAATTTATTCCATTTTTACTTTTTTATCACTAATGAATACAAATTCCAACTCATCATTTATTATTCAGTTTAATATAAACGGAATCTTGCTACACAAGGCAGATTTACAATGTCTAATTGAAGATACAAATCCTGCTATTATATCCATACAGGAAACACATCTCAAACCCACTAATAGTTTTCATTTAAATAATTATAAAACCTTCAGGAAAGACTTCACCCTTGGTCGCCGAGCCTGTGGAGGCGTAGGGATTTTTGTTCAAGAAAATTTTCCAGTTCTACCAATTTCAATAGTTTCAGACCTCCAAATTATAGCTATCAAAGTTCTTTGGGCTTTTAGCTTTACCTTATGTAATATTTATCTTCCCCCAGGAAAACCATGTAACTAGCTATAGACCTATTTCGCTGACCTGTTCACTTAGTAAATTGTTGGAGAAATTAGTTATGAACCGCTTAGAATGGTATCTTGAAAAAGAAGGTATAATAGATGAATGGCAGAGTGGATTCCGGAAGGGTCGTAGTATGCGGGACAATCTCGTAGCCATCGAAACTGCTGTCATAAAGGCGTTCCACGAAAAAAAGAAAGTATTAGCAGTTTTTATCGATATCGAGTGCGCATTCGATAGAGTATGGAGAAGATCAGTTTTAAATACGTTAAATGAATGTGGGATGGACAGGAATATGTTGAAGTTGTTCGAGAACTTCCTCATTTCAAGGACTTTTCAGGTTAGGATTGGCTCAATATACTCTGATGAGTTTAGTCTCCAGTCCAAAATTATTTTTGTTAGCCATGCATGGCTTAAGAAGAGAAATTTCTAGGGAGATACAAATTATGTTATTTGCTGATGACGTAATAATTTATTCCGTAGGTGAAAATATAGATTATCTATATGAATGTATGCAGGAGGCTCTAAACAAAATCAATCTGTGGATGAAAAATCATGGGTTCAAAATATCTGCTCAAAAATCTAAAAGTATTCTTTTTAATAAACGAACACCGAACACTATAAGATACCTCAACTTGGATGGAATGGATTTAGAAACAGCTGACTCCATAAAATATTTAGGGTTAACTATAGATAAACATCTCACTTGGTTGCCTCATATTAAAGCCCTCAAGAATAATTGTAATAGATCCCTAAACCTGCTTAGATTACTGAGTAACACTCACTGGGGAGGTGATCGAACAAGTATGTTGATGCTATACCGGTCACTGATCAGATCTAAGCTGGATTATGGATGTATGGCGTATGGGTCAGCGAGCCCTCGTATTCTTCAGATGCTTGATCCCGTACACCATTCTGGCATAAGAATAGCCACAGGGGCCTTTCGCTCCAGTCCAGCCCCAAGTCTGCTAGTAGATGCCGGAGAATTGCCCCTCAAGTACAGGAGAGAAATTCTAACTACAAAATATTATCTATCTATCAAATCTCAACCTCATCATCCAATTAATAACTTTTTTTTGGAAACTGACTGGGAGAACTATTTCATTGCCTATAAAACACCCTTCCCCGCTAGAGCTGAATTGTTTCTAACAAAATTAAATTTAAAATATGAAAACATTTTAACCTCTTCACCACTTCAAATTCCACCTTGGACTCTCATACCACCGCTTGTTAATCTAACATTAACTAAACATATAAAAAAAGAAACTCCGCCATATTTGTACTCTGCAGAGTTAAATAAAATTAAAGCATGTATGCCTCCTTCCACGTACATATATACAGATGGGTCGAAAAGTGCTAGTGGTGTGGGAGCTGCCGCCCTGTGCGAAGGACGACAATACTTGTTTTCTCTCTCTCCTCATTGTTCTAGTTATTCCGCCGAACTATTAGCAATTAAAAAAGCATTAAATATTATTCCACCTAGCCATTCTAATGTCATTATTTGCACTGATTCATTATCATGTATAATTAGTTTACAGAATATTTACACCCATGATAGT
The DNA here is from genome assembly GCA_946811695.1 of Gonocerus acuteangulatus. Classification (NCBI taxonomy): domain Eukaryota; kingdom Metazoa; phylum Arthropoda; class Insecta; order Hemiptera; family Coreidae; genus Gonocerus; species Gonocerus acuteangulatus. The sequence continues at coordinate 19,387,032 of OX328123.1, read as the reverse complement.
ATGATTTCTGACATTCTATACAGTATCAATGAATTAAATAAAAATAGGTTCAAAATTAATTTTGTCTGGATCCCTGGTCATTAATTTTTATTAAAGAAAATACAGTGGTTGATGAGCTAGCAAAAAACGCTTCTATAAGCGGTCTTAAATTCCCACTCAGAGACATTAATTCTATAGTTAAGTCTGAAACAATAAAGATTTGGCAAAGGGAGTGGATTAGTATGGAATTGGGAGATAAACTCCGGGAGATTAAAGATGAAGTGTGTAAGTGGGCTAGTTCGGAGCGGGATAATAGGAGGGAATCAGTAATCCTCTCAAGATTACGGATAGGCCACACTAGACTGACGCACGGCTATCTCATGGAGAGGGGAGAGCCTCCGGAGTGCGAGGTTTGTGGCGTGCCCCTCACTGTAAATCATATCCTGACGGAATGTAGGGCATATGAAGATGAGCGAGTTCGACTGGGTCTCCCGATACATCTTAGAGAGCTGCTAGGAAACAATTCAGTTCATCTTTCTAATATTTTTTCTTTCCTTGCTAAAACCAATTTAAAAAACAAAATTTAGCGCTGGCTTTAGCGATTCTTCATTGTAAATTAAAATATTTTCCAATTGTCACCTATTATAAGCAGTATTGGCCTCTAGAATATATTTCAAGAAAAATTTCATCTAAACTCATTTAACAGCAAACGTAAAACATATTAGTCCCTTTTAAAAAATGTATAACCATCATTAATTGATATAATTTAAATTATTAAAACGTTTACTAACTAAAATTTTGTTACAATTACTTTTTTTACCGTTGGTGGCGTTCGGAACGGAGGTGGGGCGCATGGGTCGGCGGGAGCGATGGGCTTGGTTAGGGTTAAAGGACGAGCCCCCCCCCATGCGGTCTGTGAAGGTTTGGTTGCCCTGGCACCAGCAAGCACACCTTCCATCATAGACCTGGCAGCCAGTCACCAGATGCAGGCCACTAAGGTAGAACTGGCACAGGGGACTCTACTCGGCCTTGGCTGGGTCCGCCTCCCGCTGGCCGTCGGGCTCTGTCTCTGCTTTCGATGTTACCAACGGACCGGCCAAGAGGCATAAATGACCTAATAGTGGTTGAATGGCCTTTAAACACCAAGGAAAAAAAAAAAAAAAAGAAAAAGAGTGTATATGATGCAGTTGACTTCAGCTTATGCTTGAGTTCAGTCCAGGGATTGATATCAATGAAATGTATTTATTTTATCATTTGGCCAAAGCCATCGTAAGGATTTATAGCACCAGGGGTGATATCTGACAGAGCGCGCCTTAACCAGAGGGTTTGGAGGAGATATACTGAATATGGACGGGATCTTGGGGGGGGGGGGGGGTGAAGAGAAGACAAGAACTTTGCTTTACGTGTCAACACTGCGCGTAGCAGTGTCAGTGAGTCCATTTGGTAAAAGACCAGCCCCACATGCACAATGACTAACCTATCCTTATAACGAAGCCATTCCACCACTCTTTGTTACACAGAGAAAGCGGCGATTGAATACATAAAGTAATTTTTTTAATTTTTAATCAAACTTAAATCTGAATGTTTTAACAATTTCACAATCATTCAAATAATTACGCGAATTTTTTTTTCTCAAAGGCTCAGGCGCCTCTTTGGTTGCGGCGCCGAGGGTGACCGCCCCAATCGCACTTCCTCATGGCGGCCCTGCATTTAACAAAAAGAGCTGATTGTTGGAATGTGGAAGTTTAAACAAATGGGACTAGCCTAAACAAAATTAATATTCAAAACCAGCATTATTTTTGCACCAACCCAATACTAAGTAAAATTAATACAGTAGTGGAATAATAATAATTACGAGTAGTGGAATAATAATTGTAATTTCTATTATTAAACAATAATTGTTTTTAAATTTACTTAACTCACTCACTGCCCCCTTAATTAGGAAATCTGACCCCAGTGCCCACTACCTCCTTAGGCAATTGGGTTTGGACACGCCTGATGTGTCGGGGGCATTTCAGGAATTACAGGATGGACACCCCCGGAGTTTCAGGAGCACTGAATATGTTAATGACTTCTATATATGATCTCATATCATATAACACTCCCTGAATTCCGGAGAGGCAAGAAGATGTCCCGCATGAATGAGGGAGAAATTTGGCACGAACAAGATGAAATACATCTTGAATCAGTAGTAGTACTACGGCTATTAGTAATCCAAATCAGCAGTACTTACCTCAATTACACCCAGGCATTTATTTTCATAATGACTCACATGTAGCAAAGGAGGCCTCTTTGAAGGTGGATCATTTCCATTTAAATTCTAGACAAAAAAATAAAGTTATAAATTAGCCATATGTAAAGACTAATTTCTTATCCAGGCAATGCAGCAATGTCTCTACACTGAAGGACATTGGCTAGCAAGTTCATATAAAAAACATTTGATCCTGATTAAATGTCACAGTACAAGGTGTTTAGTTTTATTTGTATACAAATTCTTTTCTGGCATTAGCAAGAATCATTGGAGATGTCAGTTATAAAATAAATAAAAGTCAGTAAGTTATCAAATGTATTTCAACTATTAAATAATTGAAGGTTTTTGACCATACACCCACTAATTCTAGATAATAATGGAATTATTACAGACATGAGACAGTCTACTCATGGCCATAACTGTGGAAGGTTCTCGGTGGTGTAGGCTGTAACTATATATTACTTTAAAAGCTCCTGAAGAGGCGTCATAGGAACACGAAACATGTCGAGCATAATAAAGGAGTAGTGTAGGAAGTGAGTGTTTTTGTATGAGTCTAGCCTTCTCCCACATATAAATATAACTAATAAAATGATAGTATAGGACTTCCATTTATTCTCATTTTATTTAGATGATTAATTATATAATTGTTCAATAAATAATAGTTTGTAAGCAATAAGCCTAAGAAAACAATTGAAGGAAAATTGTTTCTTAGGGTAGAAAGGATGAGCAGGGTGTCTACTACTTTTGTGAAAGCTAATTTCATGACTTTTTCCTGACATTTTCATGAATTTATCCTGACATTTTCATGACTTCAAATGTAAATTTCATGCCCATTAAAAAGAAAATAATTTCACTTAAAAATAAAGAGCCTTAACTTATAGCTTAAAATTGCTTGTAACTTTACACAGATTACCGTGATATCTATAAACATACATTTTTACATATATTTAAAACAATTAATAAAACTATATATATATATATATATATATATATATATATATATATATATAGTTTTATTAATTGTTTATATATATATATATATATAGTTTTATTAATATAAATATATATATATATATATATATATATATATATATATATATATATATATATATATAGTTTTATTAATTGTTTTGATTGATCGTTATGGGCGTATTCTTGATATCAAGGTAAGGAGTAGACCATTAAAATTACTTTAAAAGATTTCTTCAAGGGCTTGTCTATGAAAAATAATGCGCTTATGAAAAATTAATCAATAAAAGTGATAACAATATAAGAACAGTTAAAAAAATTCTAATTACCACATGCGAGACCCTCGCTCTGGCGAGGCAGACTAAGTTCTTCCAGGGAGCCACTGCCGAGAAGAGCTCTAGTGTAGTAACATTCATCAAGTATTTATGCCTATAAACAAATTATTATTCTTAAGAGTGGGTATAATTCTTAGATTGCAGTATTCCGGTTACAAAAAGAGAGAATTAAAAAGATATAAATATCATAAACATTACAGTGACAATTCAGCCAACAGAAAGCTTGTACATAAATGGAACTCGCATGCTATGGACACTAAATTGTACATTTCTTTTTACGGTGAGGAAAACAACTCTTACATGCAATTATTTTTTCCCCTCTCTCAAATCATATGGTCACATTTTTATTAGACAAACGTTTTTTAGACTTCTTTGTAATTAGAAAGGCTTTCTATGAAGGTATTATTTGAGTATATTGAAGGCTTTGGATGAAATTGTTTGAGCAATACAAGAATGTTTGTCAATTACAGTACTATAATAATGTAGCTATAATAATAATAATGCTACATTATTATAGTATAATTACTATAATAATGTAGTACATTATTACTATAATTAGCTATAAAAAAAAAAAAAAAAAAAAAAAAAAAAAAAACTAATAATAATGTACTGTAACCAAACCAAAACAAAATTGAAGCCATTGCTTATTTTTTTTTACAGATCAACAGGTTTTCGATTGCTTGAACATACACTCAGTGTCAAAATGTTGACAACATAAACACACCCTTGAAATTTCGAAAACTGAACGTAATTTTTTTGTAACGCTGATTCAACCTTATTTTATAAGTTCATTTAAATGTATGTAATTGTAAAAAAAAATAATGTATGGTTTACCTCTGTGCTATATAAAAAAATAAACAAATAACTGATAATGGTATTATTTTGGTGCATCAAAATGTTAGACACAGTTGTTAATATTTAAAATCCTTTAATTCTCTAAAGGTTGATAAGGCAATTTTAGACCTTAAACCTTGAGAGCATTAATGACACTTTTTGTGCGGTTTAATTATCAGGAAACATGAAAATAAATGGTGCCTGTGATAGACTGCAATACACTGTGTGTAACCATAAGAGTGTGTAAGAGTACCAAGCAGTTTTGGTTGTTCACTGCGTTCTCTTACATGATCTTGTACAGCTGTCTCAGATTAAATGGCAGCGTGAATAAAACACTCATTTAATATTAGAATACAAAAATTGTTTACATGTAATCCCTCTTAAAAGTGTCTGCCTTATTTATTATTCATTGTAAAATTGTCTTAATTTTGGCTTCTGAAAAAAACTCTCTTTTTTGGGCAATATTTATCCCTTTGCACCTTTCCCCTATGCGCAGTACCTGGTGTTCCACGGTAAGTCTAGCCAACACATTACCTTTACCTTCTTATCTTCCCAAGAGATGCGCTATAGCAAAATTTCAAGGTGCATAAAACAATTCATGAAAAGTGCGGTTACCAGCTCTTGGACTATGAGATTTTCCCTTAGTCCTGTGTTAAATTTCAAGGAGAAAAGTAGTGAATTTTCCTGATAAATTATGGAAAAAAGAAGTTTTTATCCCAAGGAGAGTGCTGTATAATTTTTTCACAACACAAGGATGAGATGACTTTTAGGGAGATTGCTTGTCGCATTAAACAAAGTTTTTTTATTGTAGCCACGTTTATTTGGTTCTGGGAGATGTACGGTACTCATCGCTCAACCGAAAGGCCACCAGTTCTATCAATGTGAGAGAAAAGAATTTGTTCTAAGAATCGCATCCAATTCATGCAAGACAGCCAAAGCAATTGCAGAGGAAGCCAGTATTCAAACTAAGATTAGGAATGTGCAATGGTTAATGCAAAGAAAAAAATAATACAAAAACCTGTTTTAAATTCTCATCATAAAATGGCTGGAATGGCCTTTACAGAAAAAGCTATGTAATGGACCTATCAATCGAAGAAAGTTACTTTTTCCGATGAGAAAAAATTTAATTTTTATGGACCCAATGGTTTCACTTTTTATTTCTGTGATTTAAGGAAAGAAGAACATATTGCACTAGTATTTCTAAAGTGACACAACTCAAAATAAATCTCAACTGAAAATGTGTCACTCTTGCCTATGGGGCTTAGGCTTAAGACAGGAAGGGTGACTCAAGTGTCTTCTGGTGTAGAAGCTCTGAATCTAGGTACATACAGTTTTGATGGTTGAAAAAGAGATATTTACCGTGTCTTTCACAGTAATAACTATGACGGTGTGAATAAAACCGATTTTTGAGTTGTGTCACTTTAGGAATCCTAGTGCGATATATTAGCTCTGTGGTGAAAGGGCAACACAAATGTTATGGTTTCGGCAAGTATTGGGTACAATAAGAAGGGCATCCAAAACAATATAAGCAAATTAGATTGGCCTGCTGTTTCTAGAGTCCTTAATATTATCGAAAATGTCTAGGGAATTCTTTCAAGAAGAGTATATAAGGAGTCGACAATATTCAACAATTGAGGAGCTGAAAAGTCCAATTCTAGCTTCATGGGAAAACATACCTCAAGAAACATCAAAAATATTATTTTAGTCAGTGCCAAAATGAATTTTTTAAGTAATAAAAGGTGATGAAAAAGTGGTCAAAAATGGATCTAGAATCCATTTTTGACCACTTTTATTTTATATATATATATATATATATATATATATATATATATATATATATATATATATATATATATTGTATTCTGATACGATGCTAAAAGAGGCATTGCCAGATAATTATGAGGTAAGTTAAAAATAATTAAATTAGAGTTTTTGTATTGGTTTAGTCAAATGTAAGGATAGAAATTAGCGTGTCTAACTTTTTGACACTGAGTGTATTAAGATATCTTTTGAATGAATAATTGTCTACTAGATTCATTTTAACCATCCTATATAATATAAATCTAAAAACAGTATTTGTTTTACTCATCCAATTATTTAAAATTTTAGCTACATACAAAAATAATTTTTATACTTTCTTTGAATTCGCGTAAATTCATCTGCCATTTTTAAAAATATAAATCCTGTCATGTATGAATCCCAGCCAGCATCGTGAGGATGTAGCTCGTCAACTAGAACAATACAAAAGCAGACGTAAGTTCAATTTTATAGTTTTTGTACAAAATTAATGTGAGAACAATGATTCAATTTTCATCAAAAGAGAACAAAACAATTTTTTGATTCTGAAAAAAATATCTTGAAAACAAGAAAACTAAAATAACAAACTAATACAACAGATCAGTTAAACAGGACTAAAGCTCTCTTGTTGATGTTTTTTTTTCTTAATACACAAATTGTACATTACTATTAATATTTACTAAGCATATAATAAAATTGTAATGGATCGCTGTCTGTACATGGAAGATATATGGGAAAACATATTATTGGGGGCCGAATTCACTCACCGAATTTTTTTTTTTTGTGAACATCGAAACGCATACATGAATAGTCTTCTATTTATGCATGCCAATCTCTTCCTATAGCCTGTTCAGCTAAGCCCAGGAGTTCAATTGTGCAAGCACGAACGTCAGCAGGAGTTTCCCCCTGATCTCTCCCTTCTGTTCCCCCATTTGCATTACTATTTCAATGAACAACACACTATGTGAATCTCGATAAGAACGGATTATATCTTGTTTAGGACCAAGAAAGGCTTTGAGAGGTCAGGCAAGGGAGATAGTGTTCAATGTTTATCAATACTTAGCCAAAGGTAAGGCTGAAAACAATTTAGACTATAACGTTACCTGTTCAAATAGATGGTTAGGGGTTTGGCCTATATTCCTAGTAGAAAATTGGCGGTAAAAATTGTCCCAGTCATAACCTTATCACTATGAGATTTAAAAGGTTTTCAGTCTTAGCTTTGGCAAACTATTGATAAATATTAAATACTATCTCCCTTATTTAACTTCTCAAAGTGTTTCCTAGTCTTAAACAAGACAAAATCAGTTTTTATAGTGATTCAAGTTAAGTGTTCGATCAATAAGACATTTGCAAATGGCGGAACAGAAGGGAGAGTGCTGGGAGAAATTCCCGCCAACATTCGTGAATGCGCAATTGAGCTCCTGGGTTTATCTAAACAGGCTATATCTATATCCATCTATTCTTCCTTATATATCTGATGACAACTAATAAAGCCCAAAGTCAGTCACTAAAAGTTGTGAGTGTGGATCTAAGTATTAGCTGCTTTTCGCACGGACAGCTTTATGTGGCTCTATCAAGTGTTAGCAATCCTAGAAACCCGTATGCTTAGATCCCCGATAGCTATGCGTCTAATATCGTGTATAGAGAAGCATTACTGAAAAGTAGATTTTTTAAAAATACCCAAACGACGGTGTGCAGACGAAGTTGCGAGCACAGCTAGTATAATATAAAGTTTTTCAAAGCTCAAGTGTTTTTTCATGTATTACTTAGTTATTAGATAAGTTGGGATTTGGCTAGATTTCTAGAATATATATTGGAATTTTTGGTATATATAGCAGCCAGGATGAGGAGAGAGACCAAAGGTACTATTTGCACCTTATTACGTTATTACTGCAGTGACAAAACATTATTCTGGCTATTTCTAAAATTATAAAAATTGATGGAGTACCATTATTGTAAATTCCTTTAGTTTCGAGCATAATGTGAGGAAAATGGAAAACAGTGCCTTTATCTTGATAACTCTCAAACATACTTCCAAGGGACGTACTGCAATTATCTGAAATAAATATAAACAATTACAAAATCCACTGAAGAGGGGGAATAGTTAGTTAAAAAGGTAGTTAGGGAACATACCTTTGCTTTTCAAACGATTCAACTCAAAAGCCAAAAATTTTGTATCATATATCTCTGGAAATAAGCTATTTAATGATTTCTTGAAAGAATTATATGATCCTAAAAAATTATAATACAGGCAAGTATAACTATAAGCATACCCCTTTACTGCAAATGTGAGAAGTCGATTGGTTAAATGTTACCTGGGAGATTTTCATAAAATTGATGATAAATAGCAAGAAGATCCAAATACAAATTGTGACCAACCAAAGGTTTCTTTGAAGCAGTTAATATATCAAAAACTTTTGAGAAACCAGTAAGACGGTTCAAATAATTCTCTTGACTTTCCAATTTGTTTTTGGCATTTTCCAGCTGCAGCCTATCTTTACGATCAATTTTCTTAATCTTTATCTATGAAAAACCAAGAAACAAAATACCTCAATGATAGAAAGATCTTTAAATAAAATAAAATGAATAAAACAAGCACAATGAAAATACTTTTTAAAGAACAGGAAATGATTTTTTTTTTTTTTGTATTAATATTTTTTCAAGTAATATTCTTAACTTGACATAACTTCATAAGAAACGTTGGTGGGAATCGACGTCAGGAGAAACAAAAACTTACATAATTTCCACAGTTGTTTTATTAACTTGCAAAGCATTTGATCTTTTGTCAACAGAGTGTTGCTCCTAGACTGCTAAGACTTAAGTAACTTGAAGTGACAAACTGACTAACCTCTGAATATCTTCATGAGGTAAGTACCTTAATTGAATTCTATCCAACCTAACCTACTCCACTACTAACGATTTATCACAGAATAAGCGAAATACAAATTTTATATAATAACCCCAAAAGGGAACTCGAACAAAAATATTTCTTCATTAAAGCTATTTCTTTCCTTGAGAGCTTCAACGCTATTTATATTCTAATTGTTGCAAAACCTTCACTCCTGTAGCGGTAGAAGCAGGACGAGGCAAGATTACGCCGGGCGAGCCTCTCCTCTCTAGCAGTAGAGTAGGCTGCTAGGAGAATGGGATAAACCCACTTCAGTGTTTGATAAGACACAAAAAAAAAAGATAACACACACCTCTCCAGCCTGTTCAATCGGGATCACCCTCACTCCTCTAGATGTGCTAAGCTTGACTCCTCTTGCTACTACAGTAAAACCTCGTTAACCTGGACCTCATTAGCCAGGACATCCGCATAACCCGGACCAGAGTAATAAACGAAGACTTATTCAGACAATAAACTGCTATTTTCAGTAGTCGAAATGAGTATCGTTTTTCTGTTTTGTTTGCTTGTTGGCCGCAATTTAGATGAAATGCAAAAACATTGTTGTGACTGCGGAAAAAAGGATGGAAGCATTAACAAGAATTGATACAGAATAATCGTTAAGAACATTGCTGCTGAGTTTGGAGTAGGAGCCATATCTGATTGGAAAAAGATCAGAAAACGTATTGAAGACTGTTGTTTCAAGATGATTTCTAAGAACAGTTAATGGTGGTTATGACCCAAGCAGAAGCCTTAGCAAACATTGAGAAATTTACTTCCAATGTACTTCTAATGATAAAGTGGATGCGAACAATAGATACATCAACTAGAAAAAATACATAGTTTGTAAATTACTTTTTTAATTTAATTTTCGAACTTTTTTTTTTTTTTATTTTGTTGGCTATGTAGCCTTATTCACTGCAATGACATTACTACATAAGTAACAAAAATTGTATTTGAGAATTACAACTTTTATAGCAATTACTTTTCTGGTATCAACTACATATTAAATAGGCAACTTCATTATAAATGATTATAGTTTGATTTTAAAAAAGTATTAAGTTCTTTAGATATTCATACCATAGTTCCATCAAAGGTTGTCCATATGTCCTTGTCGATCAAGCACAACTCCTCTCTTAGGACATAATTATAAGAATGATGGTAAGGTTTACAGGCAACTTCAGTTTGATCGCCAATTGAGCTACTGGAAGACCACTTCTTAACTCCTTCACATATTCGGAGTATTTTGTCAGTATCATCATATGAAAGAGTATTTTCTACCAAATTCAAGAGAGTTCCATCATGTAGGTGTTTTATTAATTTTTTTTTCTCAGTTTGATTCATATATGAAATTCCATCATAAAATACCTATAGGAAAACATATTAATAAAAGAAGATAATGTGGAAAGAACAATGAGAAAAATGAGGGCATTTTCCTTACCTTATTAAAATTAAACTTATGATCACATAAAAACTGTATTGTGGTAGATTTGCATAGAAGCGTTGCATTAAAATGTCCAAATGCTTCAGGAAATACATAAAAATTGAACGGCTTTGCTTTAAAATGGTTTAAATCCCTGTAAAACCTAAATGGAGTGATTCCTACTTGGAGTATTATACATTTCCCAATACAATCTCTCCAATTCAAATATCGATGTTCTCCAGAGTCAAAAAAACTGTGAACAAATAAATATATAATGACACAAACAGATCAAAAGTCAAATATGAGCTAGCGTGTTCATATAAATATTTCTATTTTAAGCACACAATTTTCACATATTTAAAATATCCTATGAGGAACCAACCCCATGCAATGTTCCTCCTTAATATAAATATAAATTTTATATATATCAATGAAGATATAAAGAAATTTTCCAAAAATTAAGTTATTTATTTCAACTAGAATAGCTACAGTCCTTTGCAGGATGCCATGATATCACTCCAAACTTTTGCTTCTCACGTGACATCACAATGATTTGAAACAAAACAAACAAAAAGATAATGAACTAAGAACTGCTACAACAAATATAAGAATTATACAGAAAATAACTTTATTTTTTTTTTTTTAGAATTTGAGTATGCCATAGCTTTACAGCTTTTCAGAAATTAAAACTTCCTATTCCTAGGGTGTTTTGGTTACCAATGTCTTCATTTAACCCCTTTGTACAGAAATCTGTCAATAGTTGTATTCAGTTGAGTTACATTTCAATTGAATTTCAAATTTATAACAGTTTAACAACATTTTGAAATCATCCAACATCAATTTTTATACAATAACTTTGTGCAATGTTACTTTCAAATTACGGAATAAAAAGGTACTAAGACATCTTGCCTGTTTTCACAAGAAAAATCCTTGGGCAAAGATGTATATTCACAATCAATAGAAAAAAATGAACACTTTTCAATGGCATGTTCTAATTCGTTTAGAGATTCATCAAAGTTATATTTTGTTACTTCAACCATTCCAAATATATACAAAATAAGATTCTAAAACGGAGTTTACTAATCCTCAAGAATTTAAAAATAAAACCTTTCAAGCTGTTATGAAAGAAGGGACACTTTTAATTACATAGAAGTCATAAATTTCCTAAGCAAAGATAAATAACTTCAAGGTAGCCTGGAAAATAATCTGAGAGTATTGGGAATTAACATTGCCGATGGTGGCGCTACTGTCGTTGTCACAAAGGCGGTATACAAAGGGTAACCTGTGACATTTGTACATAGTGATTGCTGATAACAAGTGCTTTCGCAGTTATTGTGGTTCTATTTCACGTTAATATTAGTGTTTTCATCAAGAAACAGGGTTTTGTAATTAAATTATATAAATATACTTTATCAAAAGGCACCGTAATATTTATGAAAGGAGTCATATGTATCAAATATGAAGTAGTAAACTCATTTAAATTTAATACATCCATTCCTAATTAGTGTGTTTGTGCAAGTGCAAACAACTTAATAGAATGGTTGGCCTTCTTCAATATACCACAGGTATTAAGGTAATGGATGTGCATTCACAATTGCTTCACCTTCAACTATGCACCTGAAACTACTTAAGGCTTCTAGATAGCCAAAGAAGTTCCTTTGTACATACTTTTGTTCATCAATATCTATACCTTCTGAATTTCTAAAATTAAATCAAATTCGGGTGAAATGGGTTGCAAGCTGTTTATAGTCACACAAGAGTGAAGGTTGCATAAATGTGAATTATTTCACTACCTCTTACATATATTGTTTAAAAATAATTACTTTGTGAAAGGGAAAGGTTCATGTTGTCTTTAAAACTGTTGGGAAATTATTAAATAGCAAAAAAAAAAATACGAACAACACATGTCATGACTTAACAACTGTCATAGCTTTACATTTGTAAACAATGCACGTTCTCTTTGTCGTAAGTTCCGAAATTTCCCGCATGGCGGCGTATCGCTTAATGTTAATTCCCAATTAACATTAAGCGTTACGCCGCCAAAAAAAAAAAAAAAAAAAAATGGATCCTAAGATATAAAATTCCAAGCTAATAGGTTTTGGCCAATGGGCTTTTTTCCTAACGGTTCTTCTTGTCATCAAACCATGAATATAAGAATTATAAAAAATACTTGGTGTATTGTATAATTGGCAAATAAAGATATTTATATAAAAAAAAGCAAAAAAAAAAAAAAAAAAAAAAAAAAAAAGCCTTGTGTTACTAATGAGTCAATGCTCAACCATGAAGAGCACCGAAGATGGAGCTATTTTATAAATTAATAACATTTGTAGAGGTTGTCCCCTTCAAATTTATTATATTAATTATCTTTTTTTCACCTATTTTGTTATAAAAACGGAGTATTATATAAGTGCTTAAATAAATATTTAAAAAAATCAAAGAAGAAAATGTTGATTGGAGCATTTCCTTTCTAATTTATATTGAACACAGTTGCTAAAACGAACCCAATACCGTCATTTGGGGTGAGTTCGGACACATTTTCGAGGTTTTCTCGTAATTACAAAAGACAGAATTTTCGTAAAAATCTGGAAAAATTTTATTAACAGCTAAAATGTGTCCGAACTCACCCCTACGTGTGGGGTGAGTTCGGACAGCCTTTCATTTCTGTAGAAATCTTAACTTAACCTATAGTTGGAGTGAGCTCGGTCATAATTGACGATATTCTCAAGAGGAATATTTTCTATAATATTTTTTAGATTTACAAAATATTCTTTAACTTTTTCCTTATCAACTTCTGCTCTACACCTTTTAATGCTTTGTGTAAGGCATTAATGGCTGATTCCTTTTCATAAAGCCGTAAAACCATTCCAGTCTGGGCTTGTCTTAAAATCCTGCGAATTTTTTCCTGACCTATCCAAATATGTTTTTACGATTTAGCGAAAATCTTAATCGAGTTAATGGAAAGTCCCATTCAGCTGCAGTTAAAATTCCCCTTTGTTAATTTTTTTTTTCTTCTTGACTCAATTTTGTTTGGCCACCACATTTTCTTGGTGTGCATTCCTCTAACTTTATCATTTAAAGTCGATTTAGGTATGTTCTTGTACAACAAAATACCTAAATCGATCCGCTGACTCTCTCAAAGTCTTCTTCTTGGTTTTGACATCGTCAATCACATTTTCCAAAGCTTCTTTGGAATAAATACTGTTTTCCTTTAAGCCAAGAAGACGAAGGTATAATTGATGCATGTCCGAACTCACCCCACGGTATGCGAGTTTCTTACTTAAAGAAGAAATAAAGGCTTTTGAGCCAAAAAAATAAATATATTTATACATGTCTCAATAGACAACATATAAACCTACTATACAATATGAAAAATTAGGGTTTAATTACTTCCAGAGCCTCTACACAGACGTTTGTTTCTAGCATTTCGAAAATCATGGAAATTACAACTCCCATTAAAATATTCGTTACTCACTTCAAAGTGTTCTCACGGCGATTTCGGCTTAGCTACATGGGGAAAATGGAATATCGATCGTATTTGTCAAGCCAATTATGTCCCTAATGAAAAAACTTGCTCAGGGTCACGTGATTTCCTGCGCCATGCACTATTGTCCGAACTCGTACTACCTGTCCGAACTCACCCCAAACGACGGTACTTCTCCGGCTAGGATTCTTATATCGTAGGGGCAAATTTGGAGTTTTATCTTACACCTCTTTCATTTGATCGCATTCCTGTCTCTTTAAACAGGGGAGAAACTCGCTTATGAGGTTGCCCCGATGAAGGAACCCGAAAGTGCTGATTAGAAAAGTCCACGTTTCAAAATCTATAGATGACTAAAATGATGGTGGTCCAAATTGGTCATAGAGAGGAGATCGCTGACCGTTGGGATTTTGATGGTAGCTGTAGTCAGGGTTTGGTATAGGTATCTTATTAAAACTACATTTTAAATAAGATAATGTGCTTTATTTTTGTCGACGTTTTGGCTAAAAAATCCAAGCCTTCATCAGAGCTGTAAAACAAGGAGGACAAAGATAATACTAATTTATATATGTACAGTCGATATAAAAGAAAAAACAACAACATTCAAGGGACTTGTCGCCAACGTTATTTCGGTAAGAGTGAACACAGTTCGTTCCTGTGTATTGGTTCCGTGACAGACCAGCTGAGCAGATTCCAGTGTACTACGTAGGCTAGCTAGTTCCAGCAGCATAATATATCTAGGAAAGACATTTGTTTTCCAACGTTTTGACAAGACAGCTTCCTGTTCCTCTCTGTAGCACAGAAGCCCCTGAACATCCCTAATTCACGAACCGAGGGAACATAGAATGGCCGGTAACAGTTGGCACATTTTGGACACCTGCGACAAACCCTACACTTCCCGTGTTGCCAAACTGCTAGGACTTTAATTGCGCATGTAAGCCACGGTTTGTCTCAATTGTGCTCAAGCGCATTACTTTCAATCAGAATGTATATATATGTATGTATATTTGGTATGTGGAACGGCTTCTTTCTCCAGCAGTGTTGCTACTCTCTCTGTGCAATATTTCGTCGGGTTCATCTTGCTTGGTACACTCTTCTCCGTGTCTTGCCACCGGAGAAGAGTGCCTTCTCTTGTTGAAGAAGTTTCAACATTTTTTTCATGAAAGGATTCATGATAGTTGAATTTAATTTCCTCCCAGAAACATAGCATCCTGTGTTCTCTTTGGAAACAAGATAGTTAACCATTGTAAAACCTTTGAGTTTAGGCTGTTTACTTATTAGATCCCTGTTTTTTTATTATTTATTAGTTGTTTTGCCTTAGTATGTATATGATGGCAACGTCCATTCTTCTTGTAAATGAAATATTTTGGTTATCTGTTTTTGATGCGCTTGTCTTTTTCTAATAAATACACATTTGAAAAACGTACTCACAATTTATTTAGTCCACATGTAGTTCTTTTAAGAACAGTTCTCTCTTTCTAGTTTTTCTTCTTTTTTTTTTAAGACATGGCACCTATCAAGCCTGTTAGGTCATTATATGATTTCAGCGTAGATGAAGTTTTGAAAGTAATACATGGCTACATCCTTAAAGCCCATAAAAATCTAGCTCCATTCAGAAAACAGTTGATTGGCATGCTTCATGCTGGAATTCGAGAGCATTTAATTGAAAGAGCAGTCTCAACCTACAGGTACTCATAATTAGTAACTTATGGATTACTCTTTAACCAGCAAGATGTTTTAATTATTTTCCAATGAATTCATATCTTTGGTGAATTGAATAGACAGCCAAAAGAATTGTTTTTTGCTTTACCTAATATTTGTTGAAGGCACATAACTTCTTTTATTCCAGTAATTATGTGAGAAGTAAGAAGAGTCTTTTGTTTTGTTTTTTTATGTCTAAAAAAATATGAAATAAATATTCAAGGTAGGGATTGTCGGGGTTCGGTCACTGCTATTTAATAAAACTACATTTTATCATAAAAATGGTTTTATTGTGCCAACGTTTCGGCTTGAACTTCAAGCCTTCATCAGGGCTGTAAAAAACAAGTAGGACGGATTCAGATGAAGGCTTGAAGTTCAAGCCGAAACGTCGGCACAATAAAACCATTTTTATGATAAAATGTAGTTTTATTAAATAGCAGTGACCGAACCCCGACAATCCCTACCTTGCATCATCTACGGTCAACGATCTCCTCTCAATGAAATAAATATTGTATATCAAACCTTATATTTTTCAACTTTTCAGATTAACGAGTATATTTTGAATGAACCTATTGCGAGATAGTGCATACGGGTTATTGCATATATCTCCAGTGGATTAATTGAAAAATCTGGCTTGACACTTCTCTTTTTAGCTTTTGAACTATGATTGTGTATATTGTTGATATGGTCAAGTAAATTTATGTTCCATAATTCCATTTTAATTGATCTTATGGCTGTGTTTTAGAAATATTTCCCTATTCAATTAATCTATCAATTTGTTATTGTTGTTTATATGATATTTATGTGTGCATATAATTAAAACTGAATTTAATGTGAATTTTTGGCTCTGTGAGTTTTTCTTTGACAAAATGTTCAATAGAGATAGGTGGTTTGAGAGATAGTTTAGTCTCTAGTCAATGATGTCCACTAATTGCTCAATCTGGTTATAAGACTGTAAAAACTTCTCCAGCTTTAAAACTTGTTATGTTATGTTAAATATATTGAGCCTTTGAACAACTTTTGTGTTTACTTCTCATCCTTCGACTGTCAGGGTGATTACTGTCATGTTTATTTACTTCCTATTCCAGTTATTCCTAGTGAGTAGATCGTAAAAAACAAGAACATAGAATGTGGATTGATTTATTTGTAATCTCCACAAGATATAAATCAATTTTAAATTACCTCTGAAGAGATTTTTTACGATGTGAATAATCGAGAAAAGAAATTTGAGATTTGCTCATGAATTATGAATAAAACATATTTTGAAGGAAAATTATTTATTTCTTATCATTTTGATTTCAATTACAGGTCCTTTGGCCTTCAAAAGAAATACAAAACAATTTTTTAATGGAAAGAAGTATTTGAATTAATTATTTTTTTATTTATTTATTTATTTATTACTTTTTTTCGGTGCATCTACAACTCTGCCATTAATTATTATTATTTAAATTTTTAATGTACATTTTAATTAACTGAGAATTTTTGGATGGGTTATCTATAGGTTACCACACATTTCTACATATGATAGGGCTAATGCCCTTTCCTTTTTCCAAAGAAAAGCCAGTGGGAATTGAACCTACGACCCTTGGCGCAGAGTGCATATGCCTTACACTCACGGCCACCAGGCCTCTGTTTTGAATTAATTAAAAAAATCGATCTGTTATTAATTAATTTAAAACAAACATATAATAGAATTACTAAAACCAAATAGTTTTGAAAATATTATTGGTCAATATAAAATCATGTATAATACGAAGCATTAGACATACAAAGAAAGACAAACAAAATAGGATACAAATTTTTTATTTAAATTTTAAAATCCTTTCACACATAACTGAGATTTTGGCATGGGTTATCTGTTCCATTGGCAAGAATGTATCAATAATTCAATGTCATTCATTAAATGTGGGTTCATTTTATTATTCATGCATTACTTATATTATTTGCCTTATTTTATAAAGACTCACAATCTATTCATTGTGTTAAATTCTTAAGAGTGTACTGTAAAGTTTATTCAATCTGCACTATTTGCCAGAGAAGGATTTTACACGTTTGTCCGGTGACTCATGTGCTTTCACATGCAGGATACCAGTGGCATTATATGTCTCCTGACCATTTTTTTTGGATGGGTGTCGTGAATTGGATGTGGATGAGGTTTTGGACTGCTGTTCATAATTTCATAATATTAAATTTTGTGTTGATGTCCTAATGGGTACACTGTTCTCACAATTTAAAAATTTATGCTTTCTCATTATCTTTCCAGTATAGTGAACGTCACAACCTCATTGAAGAGATTTGGTTTTTAAAAGAAAAATATGTTCTTGTACTTTGCTTGCTAGCTTGTAATTTAACAATCTATCCTGGCCATTTTAGCCGCGAGAGCTTCTTTGAAGCCGGTGGAAAACACCTATAGGCACTTTATAGTATAAAAACGATATTTATGAGAAATCATTTCTAGGAAGCATTTATCAATATAAGAACAATTAGTACAGGTTGTATTCTCAGTCTGAATAAAGTATGCCAGTTATAGTTGAAGAAAGTGGTGTGTCTAATTTTTAACAAATAGGTAAGGCAAAAATTAGTGCAGATGTAATCCAAAAAAGAGCGACATATCGATGAGGCGGAAAAATGTTTACTAGGGAAAAAAATAGGAAATATCTATCATAATCCCTGGGAGTTATTTAGGATTGAATTCTTCAGTGATTTAGTTATATTATAAAAGAGGAGAATTGTAAAGAGACTTCTTTTATTCTCTTGTAACGGGAAAATCAGTCCCATAACAGATATATTGAGGTATCTGATTCATGACCATACACCACACTAGGGAGATAGTGTGGTCAGTACTATTCGACCGCCTGATTTTCCCCTTGCTGCTTCGATTGCTAGGGTTATTAGCACCAAGGTACCCATTAATAAATTATTTAAAGGCTGGGTTGGCCTAGGGGCGGGGAGGCCAAATCCAAACCATGAAAGAAGACACCAGAAGATAAAAATCTTTGGTGCTTGGGATTTGAACTGAGGTCCTCCAGCATATTTGTCTCAGTGCTCTACCACTTAGCTAACCTTTGTTTTTGTAAAAACAAAATAAAAGTCAAATTAGAACTGCAAAGGGAAGGGAGACTCACTATACAATACAATATAATACAAAGGGGCTTGGGCTGTCATTCGTGCCCTTCACTGCACCCTATTGGATCTTTTGTGACTAGCACCCCTAGTTTCCTCCCTTTCCAACTTGTAGCTCCTTGCATAAAACTTGAGCTCCTTTAGAGTAGCCACAGCTATTTCCTTGGGCATTATAATTGCCTTCCCAAAGTCCACTAGCCTGCTATAGCCCAAAGCCTCACAGAGTATATGCTGTGAGGTTTCCTCTTCCTCGAGGCACCAGTGACAGGTAGGGTCCTCTATTAGTTCCATTGTGCACTGGTTTTAGCATAAATATGCTTTAGCTATGACTAAACTGAAAAAAAAAGTTACAAAAAAGTGTCCGCTGGCGTTCTGAAAAATAAGACTGTATGTTATACAGTACATTACATAGGTTTGTCGGGTGGACCTAAAGCATATTTATGTTCCTGAATTTGAGCAGAAGGCTCTAAACGAATTTTTGTAAAACTTTCTGAATTCCAAACGTAACCATAATTTAAATATCTCATTTTGTATGAATATCAAACATCTAGAAAAAGTTTCAAATGAATCGTTTCTAACTATTCAAATTGAAAATAAGTTAGAAAAACTGGTATTATTCACTTTTTTCAAAAACGGTTACAGATATTACCTTAAATATGGCTTCATTCGATTACCTATGCTAAAGTACCTAGAAACTTATAAACGCAAATGCTTAAGCCTAGCTTTCTTAGCGGTCCATGTCCTGTGAGGAGTCCGACTATCCCTCTTAGGTCCACCCTGGCCTATTGAAGTAATACCTTACCCTGTCTTTTGACAGCAGGACAACCAGCTTTGCCTTGTCTATCATGCCAGTACCCATTAATTTCTACTTGTTCCCGGGCATTTACTTTCCTTCTGAAAAAGCTTTTTGATACTCCACAGAACGGCTCAGGACCACAGAATATCTCCTCCAATCCCTTCCTTGCCAGCTCATCAGCTTTTTCATTGCCCTCATGACCTGGCACCCACACAAGTGTAACCATGTTTGGAAGAAACTCACCATAACATTATAATTAGTTTTCCTGCAGTCATCTTTATTATTATCCTAATGAAGATAAAAATAATGTTGCACAAATCTTTTAATGACATTTTAATTTCTTATTTTTTAATGAAATTTATTTCTTTGGGATAGATTGTCTATAGTTTACCATCCTTTTCTAAGTGAGTGGGTTAGGTGTGATGCCTTTCCGTTTCCTCGTGCAGGATACACAACTTTCTCATTTATTTTCTTTTGTTTCACTCACAAATTTCTGTCTTTAGTCTTCATACTTAAGAATAAAATTAAAAAAAAAAAAATAAATAAAATAAAATGTTCCCTTTTTTGTTTTTATATTATAGGACTATGTTTAGCTCATTAGAAATATTTCAAGTGAGAATTAAGCTTCAATATCAATGTAATAGATATTGTTTTTTATTCAGTAATTTGATAATTAAAGGGAATGATTGCATATTATTAAATAAATTGGAGGTTTAAAACGCCTATTTCTTTCAAGAACTAATGGAGACATATTTATGTGAAACTTGCTTTTTTTCTCTCGACAGATATAAATGTTACATGAGAAAAATTGACCCTCCACATGTTTTAACCCTTTGAGTACTCAAAAAATTGGATTAGGTGAGCCCAGGCACAATAGAAAAATATCGAACTAAAAAATTAGATGTTTAGAACGAATATTTTCTTCATTCTTATTTGGTAGGTTTATTTATTACCACCTCTTGGTAATACGTTTTTGAAATTGAAGCAGTAAAAATAATTAAACATTTGACTTGTAATAATATAATGATATAAATAAAGATCTCTTTTCTATGAAATAGGATGTAAGATTTTGAAAATTTTATAACAATTAATGCTCTAAAATTGTAATCATTTTGCATAGCAAAGGCATTAAAAAATTGCTCATTTATGTTCATGAATGGGAAAATATTTGTAGCTTTGTGTAATCAAATTATTTATACTTCCATTGAATTTGGATTTCTCTCCATTTGCTTATGTTTTGGATGAACTTGGCCAAATTGAAACGGAATCTTCAGGCCAGAAAGGCATTCATAGTCCGTCTACGATGAGTTTACCTGATATCTGTTCACTTCCTCTACACTTGCCAGCAAGACTGGAGACTTTGTACTTCTTGAAGAGGTGAACTTTGAACCTCGTGTCACCCATTTGAAAATGGAAGATGAAGATCTCTTTGAAAGAGTGCATGGAAAGGATCTCTATTTGGGATCATAATGTGAATATCTCCTAATCTATTGCCGCCTAACGTCTGCTTTATGTAGAGTTTTAGCTGAGGCTACTATTGAACTCCTTAGCTCTGCCGTTTTCCTGCAAGATTTCCGTGTCGAGGAATCCATTGCAGAATGATTTTCTTGTACACGGCTATCAGACTTTCAAGTTACTGAATCCTTTGCTCCACTTCAACCTGAGAGATAGTGTTGATGTAGGCTCCATCTTGTAGTTATTTTTTTTGATTTAAAGAGCCGACTCAGATATGTAAATCAATGGTTGGTTGCCTGAAGGCCATCATCTGCTGAAAAAAATATATGTATCGTTAAAAATATGAAATATATTTTATTTTGGGATTATGAAATAATTTTTTGTCTAGTTCTCACATTCATGGGTTACTTAGTAATTGCTTGATCCTATATCATAACTGTATAATTATCTAGATAATGCTAGTGATTAATAGTATGTTGACTCAGGGTGTCTACTGCACGAAAAAGTCATGAAATTTCAGTTTTACTAGAGTCTAAACATAAGAAAGTGTTCCTTCCAGTGTTCCTTTGTTGTAGCATTTACACATCAATCATCCATTATTTAAATATATTTTTATTTAATCGTATTCATATTCAGACTTTAATTTTGAAGTTATGTAAACTTTAATTTACTAATTGTCTATATTGACAATAAATATTTAGTTAGTAATATTTTTAGAAATTTTGAATTCTGCTACCATTTTTCTAAATTTTTGAGGCTGTTAATTCCATAGTCATTCTAAAATTGTTAGTCATCTTTAACTTATGATGCACATTTTATACAGTTTTAAATTGTAATTTTATACACTTCACAGTAATCCGTGTAAGGTTACAAATAATTTCAAGCTAAAAGTTAAGGCTTTTTCTTTTTAAGGAAATTATTTTTGTTTTAATGGGCATGAAATTTGCATTTAAAGTCATGAAATTAGCTTTCACAAAAGTAGTAGACACCTTATGACTGAGATGAGTTAAAGGTGATCACTACCTTTCTATACTAATTAAGCATGATGATTAGATAGTTAGCCGTTTTGTTATGTTTCTTTTGATTTTCATTCTACGAATTTTAGACCAAATTGTTCTTTTATAATAAGTTAAGTGTATTTATAGTTCTGTTACTTA
Organism: Gonocerus acuteangulatus; assembly: GCA_946811695.1. Classification (NCBI taxonomy): domain Eukaryota; kingdom Metazoa; phylum Arthropoda; class Insecta; order Hemiptera; family Coreidae; genus Gonocerus; species Gonocerus acuteangulatus. The sequence goes on along the minus strand of OX328123.1, from coordinate 19,364,850 downwards.
TCTCAATTATAAAATTTTTTTGTATTAATTTCTGTTTTTCTTGTCATTTTAGCTGACGAAGGCTACCAATGAGTAGCCGAAACATCCAAAATATAGATTTTTTTTAACAAAAATCATATTGAGGTTTCTTTAGCCGAATCCCAACCATTCCATATTTACTTATACTAATTAAGAATTAAAATATAATATATTCTGTTTTTCAGTCCAAATGTATTTGACCTGCTGGATTTCCTTGAACTTCTCGCCGATTCATCGACAAGAAAACTTCATTTAAAAAAGAAAGAAGAATTCCTTACAGGTTTCCAGAGTGGTCAACTTTATTCACGAATAGATGGATCAAATATCATTGGACTTCATGAACTTCATGTTAAGGTAAACAGCTATATGCTTTGAGCCTCTTGCGGGGCAGATCTTTTTAAGACATCTTCTTCTCATCTTTACCATGAGTTTTCTTTGAAGCTAACAGTTATATTGGCTACTGGCTAAATTTAAATAAAGCTGAAATTTTATTGAGAGAAAAAATAAAATTGATTATCCAGAGAAAGATTAGTCACGGAATTAAAAAATATTTTATTATTAATATCTGTAGATAACAATTGCCATTCGTTGTCCAGTAAATTAAAAAAATAATGGCTCTCGCTAACCATGCTTCACAGAAGAAACATATGTTTGACTTCACAAATTTAAAGACTATTGGTAAGGGAGTCTCCCCGCCTTAGATTCTCATGCGGGAGATGGTGGGTTTGAGTCCCCACTGCACTAGGGATGTCGGCGCTAATGGCCCAGAAGTCAATGCGCCGTAAAAAAAAAAAAAAAAAAAAAACTATTCATCGAAAAAAAGGACATTTTATGGCAATCAGGCTCATAATAAAGTCTTGATTTTCTTGATGTCGAAAATTATAATGACTTCATGCGAAGTTTAAGTACAATTTCTAGTACACAACTTTTGAGAAGCATCTGAATTTGCGTATATATTTTGTTTCTTGGTAAAATTAAGTCCTATGGCTCAGGAAAAATTATTTGTGGTAATCTATCTTATAGTTTTATATTTTATAAAACTATAAGATAGATTACCACAAATAATTTTTAATTCTATAAACTTTTATAGAGATATTTCAAATTTGAATGACAAAAAAAAAGTTCTATTGATTCACACAAAATAGTTGTTCAATAAAACTAAATCTTTTAATGTGAAAATTTTCAGGTTCTTGTGGAACATTCAAACACATCTCAGATGGAAACTCATTCAAGCAATTTGCTCCACAATGCTTTAAGGAGAGGACTTGCTAGCAACCTTAGAGTTCTCACCCTTCACAATGCTGCAGACAACCAATCTTTGAAAATAATTGGCCAGTATGCTCAGCATCTCACCAGCTTGGATATCACTTCCTCGTGGCTTGTTAATGACATCGGAATTGCAGACCTTCTTCTAAAAGTAAATAACTCCTACGTTAAACTCTTTTTTTAAATTACTGTCTATACCATTGAAGATGAGGTCTTAAGGGAATGTTTAACCCTTTAGATATTGAACGGCAGGTGTCCCGTGAATTATCCTACGCCTGCAAGGGTCGGCAGGCTACTGCCCCTCCGCAAAATAGAGATTCTTTTATTTTACCAATAGTTTGGTTAAAATAAAAGAATATTTTGTTTAAATACCTGGAGGCGAGGTTAGCTCAGTGGTAGAGCACTCGACTAATGAACTGAAGGACCAGGTTCAAAACCCGAGCGCGCAGTAAAGATTTTTTCTTCTAGTGCTGCCGTTCCCTGGGGATTTGGGGTCCCAGATCGTCCCTAGGCTCACCTAGCCTTTAATTAATAATGGGTACTTTGGGTTCTAATGACTCTAGCAGTCGAAGCAGCCAAGGGGAAAATCAGGCGGCCGGAGCATAATGTTGACCACACTATCTCTCTAGAGTGCCGTATGGTCAAGAATCAGATACCTCTACAGTATCTGCCCCTCTGGGCCCTTGTGGCCTGTTACGGGACTGATTTTTTTTTTTTTTTTTTAAATATATGAATTGATGATTTCTAAAATTCAATTAACTTAATTTTACTCTTTAAAACAAATATTAATAATAAATAGATCATTTGCATTTCTGTGAGAAAGAAAGTAGAAAGAATACATACATTTCTAAAATTGTTGTATTTATTTCTTAAATTTCAATGAAAATAATTGAAAACTGATTTAAACAATAGCTGGGGATAATTTTTATAACATTTTCTTAATAATTGTCGAGCAAACAGATTTAAAATTTGTTATAAAAAGTGTCCAAACAAAGTTTAGAAAGTGTTCATTTTGTTCTCTTTCAAGCCTTCTATGTGAATAATATAAGTTAATTTTGTTGCTTATTCTTTTGGCATAAGTTTATTGTGTTTTCCTGAATAAATTTTATCTTATTATCCCTGCAATTTTCAGGGTGAAAAACAATGTACAAAGACATTTATAATTCCTATCTCAGTAACTTCATTTCGCAACCCTCAGAAATGTCGAAGGCTTAGGAATCGTTTTCCAGTTATTACAATGATTATAAGTTTTTTTTTTTTTTTTTTTTTTTTTTTTTTTTTTTTTTTGGATTTAATGTGTTTCCTTTTAGGTCATTAATGCTTATTGATTATAAGTTTATTATTTATTTTAAATATCTTTCTATAATTTTATACGGTTTATTCTTTTCCAGGATTCTTCTCATGTGATCAAAGCCCATTTAGGTGAAATAGAAACATGTGAACCAGTTACGATTGAGGCTCTGTCCAGTTTACCCAAAACCCAGATCAACAGGTCTTGTGAAACTCTTCAAGAGGTCAGAATTCAAGACACAAACACATCGTCAATATCAGTACTTCTGCTCTTGATGTTCAGTTCTAACTTGAAAAGCCTTGGTGGATTTTTATATTACAGGTAAAACAAATTTTATTATATATATATATATATACTAGCTTTGTCCGCTGGGATAGTGACTCAGGGCAGAATTTTTGGGTATATCTTTTAGTTTATTTTGGATTATATACACCATCATATGGGTAATTAAAAAAAAAAAAAAAAAAAAAAATACTTTACAGTAATGCTTCTGGGTCATTCCAGGACAAATCAACACAAAAAAAAAAAAAAAAAATACATTTTCAACCTCACTATCTCAGAAATTGATGAAATTTGGTGAGGGTATTGCCTTTGTATAGACTTAGAAAAATGCATTTTTAAAAAAAGAAAATATCAACTGGTTTGGAAATTACAGCTACGTAAAGTTTCAAAAATCGTCAAAAAATACCGGTACCTGCAATTTTTGAATTGTGACTGTGGCTCTTATGTTTAAGATAGAGAGCTGGGAGGGGAAAAAAATTTCTCAAATTCAAAAACAAAAATTTATTTTTATATATCTGAAAATGCGTATTTTTGAAAATTTTCAAAATATTATATGTTTTTCTACGCGTATTTGAGAATTGATTCCTAAATTTTTATGATGGGATTCCAATGGGTTCACCATTTATTTACATTTTTTTATTAGCGATATTAATAAAACACAAATATTTTGGATGATTTGTAAAGAACCCCCTAAAAATCCCCAATACTTTCACCCCAAGAACATTGAGAAAAGATAACAAATATTTTATATTAAGCTGATACCATTATTAAATTGGTTTGCACAATCTACAAAGTTTTATGAATATTTAAATACAAGTTTAATTTTATAGAATATAAAAATTAAATCTTAGTATAATGCAACTTTTCTGCTACGTCAGTTATAGTAATAGTAATGAAACAAATTAATGTATGAATATCATTATACGTATTCACTGATAAACAAGATCATTAGCTGTGAAAGCATTCAAGTTTTCATGTTTCAAGAGGCAGGTTTCCTGTGGTAGTAGTGGTGGTTACATGTCAGGACAAGTTGGTGTGTTTTCTATAGCAGCATATTAATAAAGGATTTAAGTGGATATGTAACTGCTACATATGACACTAAATGTTGGTTGGCATATGTTTTGGATAAAAATGAAGATGAAGTTAAGGTCACTTTCTTGCACCCTGCCGGACCTACTCCATATTTTTCATTCCCACAAAAACCTGATGTTCTTTGGATGTCAATTAATGATCTATTGTGTAAAGTTGATCCCATTACACCAACTGGAAGAGTTTACACACTTACAGAAAATGACACTCAAAAGTCAAATGAAGCTTTACGGAAAATGACTCAGCATCACTAGTCATCTTCTTAAAGTAGTTTTGTTAATGAAGGCAAGAAAAATTTTGTTTACGGTTTGTTATAAGAAAATGTAATGATAATGTAAGTTTAAAGTCTGTACTGATTTATTTTATTTTTTAATAAAAGTGCTTTCACTATTATAATTATGATTTAATTTTATTTATTAAAAAAAGATTATGTTTAAATATTTTGAAAAGATTTAAAATTCACTAAAGTTGCATTGCAATTGTAATTACACAACATATAAATGTGTGTATAAATATATGATTATGCTTTTTATATCGTCCAAAATGTTAGCGTTTTAAAAAAGCCAAAACAATTAATAAATGGTGAACCCATTGGAATCCCATCATAAAAATTTAGGAATCAATTCTCAAATACACGTAGAAAAACATATATTTTGAAAATTTTCAAAAATACGCATTTTGAGATAAATAAAAATAAATTTTTGTTTTTGAATTTGAGAATTTTTTTTTCCTCTTAACCTGTATGGTATTGCATGTCATAAGAAACATCATACAAAGAGCTTTAAAATAACACCCCTCCCAGCTCTCTATCTTAAACATAAGAGCCACAGTCACAATTCAAAAATTGCAGGTACCGGTATTTTTTGACGATTTTTGAAACTTTACACGGCTGTAATTTCCAAACCAGTTGATATTTAAAAAAAAAAAAAAAAAAAAAAAAAAAATGCATTTTTCTAAGGCTATACAAAGGCTACATCCTCACCAAATTTCGTCAATTTATGAGATGGTAAAAAAAAATCACTGTGTTGATTTGACACGGAATGACCCTTCTCTATACACGATATTAGACGTATAGCCATCAGGGATCAAACATACAGGCTGCCAGGATTGCTAAAACATGACAGAGCCACTAAGCTGACCCCTTAGGGATAGTTAAACCCTAGTGTGTATAGAGTGTCTGACAGACAGCCGACATACAAACAGACACAAATTCTACTATTGCGTTGATGAAGGCCCTGAATAATATTTCTTGCCATATATCTTCCATGTATGGTGATCTGTTAGAATTTTATTATATGCATAGATAGATTACGGCTGGTTCTGGCAAGTTGGTAATTTGGGTCCAGAATAAACCCTCCTCCTAATGAACCATTTTAGTTTATTTTTAAAACATATTTTTCTATTAATATGACCACAATGAATACCGAGTTTCATTGCAGCCGGTATGGGTGAATAACTACTTTGGGTCCGGAGTAAACCCCCCCCCCCCTTCTAGATGAACCAATTTTGTTGGTTAACGAACTCGTACAATTATTTACTAGGGGAATACTATATACCAAGTTTCGTGACGAAAAAAAAATAAACCCTGGTGTGTATCGTGTTAACGATAGTATAGTTCATGAAATGTTCGTCATGATTCTTTACATTGGCATAACTTTTTTATTTATGAACCGATTGACATGAAACAAACACTAAATGTTAAGTGAAGCTTGCCACGATCTATTAGTGAAACCCACAACTAAGTCGGATAAGCCGTTTCTGAGATTAGCGCGCACAGACAAAAATTGTAAAAATCATTGTTTTTGGTACTATTGCGTAGATAAAGGCCCCAATATTATTTTTTTCCTATATATCTTCCATGTAAAGACAGCGATCTGTTAGAATTTTATTATATGTATAAGATATATAATGGTTTTCTGATGACAATAATATTTTTTTTCTATTTTAAAAATTAATTGATATTTCAGAAATATCGGTGACGCTGTCCTAAGCGTACAAACGAGAGAAGGAGCTCCTCCTCATCTTCTGCTGACTGACCTATGGGATACACAGCTCCCACCCGAGAAGTTGCAGAAAATATCTACATACCTTCCACACCTCAATTCTCTTTATACTAGAGCCGCCTGCTTACCAACTTCTCCAGGAATCCTCCCTCCCCTGACAAATCTTACAGCAGATTTTGACTTTGTCAACTACGGGCCTGTCTTATTTCCTTATCTCTCTCATTCTGGCCAGTCACTCCGAAGACTTATTCTTATCGATCAGGTAATTTTTTATTATAATAATCAGTATGCCAGCTTTTTGTGGAGCAATACATATACCCCCCACAAACATGTTTATAAAGAAAATACTCTTCATAATTCTTTGCAGGTGTACAGTCTTGATATATCACAAATAGGAATGCTGTGCCCAAGCTTGGAAGAGATAACTGCCAAAGTTGCTGTTCATGAAATTTCACAAAATGTCGAGCTTAAAAATCTTCAGAGTGCCAAAGTTAGAATGACAAATTCTTCAACTTTTGTTTGGATAATGAGAAATGCACCTAAAATACAGCAGTTTGAGGTAACTTTTTATTAAAAATGAATTATTAATATTACTTTTATGATAACTTTTCATTTTAAAAAGTATTTTCATTTGATTCTAGTATTATGTTTTAAGTTACCTTAATCTCAGGTAGTCTTTTACCTGCTAACAAACGTGAAGTAGTGAAAGAAAAACAGTCATGAACAACTGATGGCTGACCATATACGGCGACAGCTTTCTTATCATTCCAATGACAATTTTTTTTTTTTTTTTTTTTTTTTTTTTTTTTAATTTTTGCATACAATTTATTCTCTTTGGAATGATAATAAGCAACCGGCCTATGTATAAGTCATCAATTGGTTTGATGATATTTAATTTGTTTTATTGTTTTTTGTTTTTTTTCCCCCGGATGTAATTCTTATTTTCTTCGATTTTCATATGCCAATTCTTGTTTCTTTTCTTCAGCCATATAAGTGATTGTTGACGATCCTTATGGAATCCTTCAAGATGGAACGTCCGAGAGATTCATAGTCGCATTTTAAATTCCATCTTTTAAAGACTTTTTGGATAAATGAAGGTATGGAACCTCTTGCACCAAACAGAAGACCAATTACCTCCCAATTTTTGATATTATAACTTCTACGGAAATAGGGAATACACTTTTCATAAATGGACTTCTTTTCCTTGTCAACTGATAAGGGCTGATTCTCATCTATCTCAAATCTTATTGTTGGATCTAAAATAATTCCGGTGGATGCCTGGCGATCTATGACCACAATGTCTGCCCTTCTTGTGGAATCATCTTCGGCTATGCAGCTCACTTCTACATACACCGCAAATCCAGTTTTCTTCCTGAATAAATCAGCAACATAGGTTCGCACCTTATGATGTCGATTTATTCTTAGAAGTTCTGATTTCTGACAGATGCCCAGGACATGGGGGAGAGTTTCAGGCTCGTTGCAGGCTCTGCAACGGAATCCTGAGCTTCTGCCAGGAATCGTTCGAACTGGAATTGAGTTGCATTTCAGCTTGATGGCTGTGCTCCATTCGCTGCAAGGAGAAGAAAATTGATTAATAAAATAATAAGTGTCAGCTGTTCATTACAAATATTAAAGGTAAAAATTATTCATGTTTTTTTGTTTTTTTTTTTGGGTGGGTTTAAGGCGTGTCGCCCTTTGAAGACATTAACGACAGCTATTCATGTTTATTATGTATTTAAACAAATTAATTGGGAATTCTGGGTACTCTTCCTACCTTCTGAAGAATTTGCTTAGTTATGCAGCTCCTGCATGACAGCCTTTTGTTAAAATGAAATTGTTGAATATTACATGAACAATTTTAACAATCAAGGTGATGATGAGCATGGTGAACCATGTCGGATTATCAAGTTCAACCATTTTAATAAGGCTTTTAAAAAAGTAAAAATGACAATAAGAGTATACAGTGTCTGCAAATTGAATTTTTAATATGATATTTAATTAATTAATTTAATTTAAGACTTTATTAATATATGACATGCAAGACATTCCCAACAAAAATGTATCTATATATATATGTATGTTACTATTTGTATAGCATAATATTTATATAAATATATATATATATATACTATATATTTGTCAAATACCACTCACTCACTCACTGACCTATTATCCCCCAGCCCAAACCACTCGACATAAAATTTTGAATGGACACTCCCTATATAACGTAGGCACTCGCTAAGAAAGGATTTTTTGATATTCGAATTTTTAAGAACTTTTAGGGGGGTTTAAAGTTTGAGTTGGTTAGAGCAGGCAAGCCAAGGCAGCATGCGTTGCTAGGACGATAACAGAACAGCTTTCATTGTTATGTATCTATTTCATAGTATTATTTTTAATTGAGGTTTATTTCAACTATGACGGAAGACCTTGAATTACTAGAAATAAACTCTTATTTTGTCCCTCATAGAGTTTACGCCCTGGTCCATCCGAGGTAATAATATCCCGAACCACTTGACACAAAATTTGAAATTTTGCTCGGACAATCCGTTTAGAATGTAAAAACTCGCCAAGAAAGGTTTTTTTTTTATATTCAAATGTTTAAGTACTTTTAGGGAGGTTTGAATTATTAAGAAGGTCATCGGCTCAAAAATGGTCCGATTTTGATTACATTTGGTACAAAAATCTTTCTTCTCATTTGAAAGGTCAAGTTCAATAACCAGCTGAATCCGTTTACTGGAACATGGTTTTGGGAGCAAAATGTGCGTGAATAAACCAGAACGCTTACATTTTCGAGTCCATATGCTTGCATGTATTCGTTATATAGGTTCATTAACGTAGGAAAACGAATGAAACCATTTTCAAGCGATTTATGCCACCTTTTACGAGACAAATTGCTAGAAATACTTTTCCAAACTAATTTTCTGTTTGGGTATTCATAAACGATGATTGGTTCACTTGAAACTTGTACCAGGTATTTGACATTCATCTAATCTAAGATATTTAAACTTTGGTATCTTTTGGAGGTAGGAAGTATATGGAAAAAAAATTGTATTAATGGTATACAACGTTTTCGGATCTCAGTAAATTTTCTAAAATATCTCGAAAATGTTTGGGAAATCGTAGTAAATAGAAGGTGGATATTCGAAAGGTTACTAAATTCTCTACAAAGACGATTCTGTTGCAATGTTCGGTGGGGCGATGTCAATCGAAGAGATAAGTGCTTAAAACTTTAAAGTTTTTAGTTTTATTCGTTTCAACGTGTATTTGTCTCTGTTTACCTAACTTTGTAAGTAGTTGTTTAATTTTTTTTTACTCCCCAACGGGATCAAGCACGGTTACTTCCACACGGTGTTTCCTGGGTAACTCTAAATTCCGTGCAATAATAAGCTGTACAAAATTATGTAGTAGCGTAAATTTTGATCATACCTTATTTAACGCAATATAAAAACTACTTATCGGCTGTGGTGAAGCACGGGTATTCAGCTAGTATATATATAAAACATAATATGTTATTATATCGCCCTTCCAGAAGAACAATGATGTAAATGCAAAAACTTCAATTTTACAGTAGACTAAAAAAACTATTTGCAGTTGAATAAAATCTTCTGTATCCTAAATCATTTAAGGAAATCGGTCAAATTAGCGACTACAAAATAAAAACTAGAGGGATTGATAACGCTGATTATTATTATTGAAAAGCATGAATTGACAAATAATTGAAAAACATTTATATATCCAGGAGGATTCTTAAAGTTTTGTTTAAATAAATTATTTTTATTTTATTAAATTTGAATATTCTCTTTAGATTCTACTGGAATGGGAAGAAGATTTTGATATGTTTGAGAACGATGTGATTGATCAAGTAATAAATGAAAACCCTTCGTCCCTTAAATCTCTGAGGCATCTGAGCATTCATATGTTTTACAACGCTGGTTTTCAAACTATTAATCTCCAATATGGAACTGTAAGTTTCTTTTGTTTTCATCATTTTTTTTATTATTAAGTATTTAAATGTTTTTTTCATCCCTGTAGCTTAGTTCAGGAAAATGAAACATTCAAAAGTCTTAATTGAATTCATGAACAACTAAAAAATAGGAATGTAGAACCATATAAAAAATAAATTTGTTGCCAGGAATATAAATGAGTACATATACAACTGAATACAATATAAAGATTATATTAATAAATAAATTTAAATTACCATGAAATTCGGGATATATTCACATTGCTATAATAACATATTGTCCAAAATGTTGCTCCTTCAAGCTAGGAGGTGTTCATTGCTGATTTTTGTTGAATTAAAATATTTTTATTCAATTAAATACTCTCTTATTTTAATTTGATGTTTACTTACGTTTCAGCTTACGATTGATGCTGCTTATGCACTGTGCACTGCCTGTGATAATTTAAGATTGTTAGGCGAATTACACACTTGGTGTAAAGTTTCTAGTGAGGATGTAAAGAAACTGGCAAATTTTATAAAACAGAATAATTGGGATATTAAAATAAGTTACAGAGATATCCTTTACCCACAATGATACATGTTAATGCCGATTGAATTGTAATTCAAATATATTCATAGAATTTTCACATTTAATTTGTTGCTTTAAATAATTAGTGGTCTATTGTAATCAATCACTATTATTTATTAAGTTCTTTTTGTTTGATTTGTTTTTCATAAGTATTATATCTTCTCTCACTTCTCCAAGATTACAATTCGAATTTCTGCAAATACTAACTGTTATTTCAGTGAGAGATCCTAAGAAGTAAGAGAAGATGAACTAGCGTAGTTTAAAAGAGAATATAAAAGTATTTTGTAAAAAAAAATAATGTAGCTGGCAGACTATATTTTAAAACAAACAAAGAAGGGTTGTTTTGGGGTTTCTGTTAAATTAGAAGGTAGCTCCAGTCCTGAAGACTACCAAGTTGAATGCTAAAATGTTTTCTAAGTTTAAAGATCTTCCAACTTAATAAAGCTCATTTTATTGAAATGAACTGTTCTAAAGGCCTCAGAAGTCAACCCATATAAGTAAATCAAAATTTGTCTGAAACCCCAAAATGACTTTCTTTATATAATGTTTAAATATATAACCCACAAAAAAATGATAATTTATGACAATATTTGATTCGTTGTTCATTATTTGTTGTAAAACAAGAAATTATAGTACAATTGTTAAGTTTATTAACCTGATTAGAGTTATTTCTTATTTTATAAATTGTAAAAACTTTATCGATATTTAGTTCTATTAATTTACTATTTACTTTGCATTATAGTTCTTAGTTTTTTTATCTATTTAAGATAAATATTATTCTATTTTTTTTAGTTAGATTGAATTAGTTTCTGTTAAAAGATATACGTTTCTTTTTTTTTATCTAAAGGAAATTGTTTTAATTTGCATTGTTGAATTGATATCTTTCAATATACGCTGATTTTTAATTTGTTTTTGTCTATTTTTAAATTGGTTTATTATTGGTTAAGTAATGTTATGATCTCCTTTTCTTGACAAATGTTTTATAATATAAAGTAGTTCACGTCATCAGCTATAGCAACAGTTAAACATTTAAAAAATATTAGAAAAATTGCATACTTCAATTTAGCCAGTTTAAAAAAGCTTTTTTGTAATTATATTATGAGTAATTATGGTTTGTTGCACATAAGTTTTTCATTACACGTCAACATTTAATCTGGGCTAGCCAAAGCATTTTTCTGCCTTCCTCTGCGTCCCTTTTATCAATTTTTGCTTATGTATCAGAACAGCTATTGCCAATAAGAATTTCATTCTTCCCTTTTTGTACATTGGAAGATTGACATCAAAGAGTTTTTTACTTCTGGGTATTTTCATTTCCCCATCACTGGTAGGGTTATATATTTGTTTTTCAATAGAACAGTAATATTTAATTACATCACTTAACTATCAGAATTTCTATTATAAACTGCATTTTAATATTTTGATTCACAACATTGGCCGGGATGCTGAGGGGAGTTTTTAGAAATTGGTGGCAGTTTACTTTGTCACAATTCAATTACTTAATGCTTATTACTTTTCTCAACCATCACTAGAGCACAAGTATCACAGAGACCTTTAATGCCAATGGCTGTGCAGTTGTGGCAACAAATGTAAAATATACCAAATCTGTTTTTATTTATTAGAATGTTTTGTAGTAAAGGCAAACACGATTACTCTGATCTGTTAATGTTTTTAGGGAGTGAGTTAGACACTCTGATGCGCACTAAAGATTTTATCTTTTAGTGTTTTATTCGAGGGTCAGAATCTTGGTCCCAGGACTTTTATAGGTATACACAGCTTTAAATATAGGGTACCTACTGTAAGAGAAAATCTAGCAGCTCAGTGTGGTACTGACCACACTATCTTCCTAGTATGGCGTATGGTCAAGAATCAGATATTTCTACAGTCTTTGCGCCCGTGTGGCCTATTTTGAACGAAAAAGGTTTTTTTTTTTTTTTTTCTTGTAAATGGTTTTAACAGAACTGAGTAATCATGTTTAATTTAATTTATTAAATATTTTTAATACCAATTGATTTTGCCCTTTGCTTTTTATGTTTCTGTTAGCTCTAAGTTTGTCCAGTTTTCGAGGAATTTTTGCCATCTTCCTACCTCCATTGATGGTTGAAGAAAGATTAACAAAAATTGAGTTTTTTATTTTTATTTATTTTTTTTATGTTTATGAGGTTATTTATTTTTACAGAGGGTTTTTTTTTTTTTTTTTTTTTTTTTTTTCGGCGCATCAACAAATCATGGCTATTAGCGCCGATATAGAGGGTATTGTTTAGAATATATTTATTAGAACTGGCTGGGATAACTGCAACTTACTGTTGAGACCTCTTTCCTCCAAAATTTGTATTTTTTGTTAAATCGATTGTTTAGTGTAATGTTCCTAGAAAAACAAAAAAAAAAAAAAAAATGGTTACACCATAACTGTTAATTAATTAAATTATTTATGGTTTAATAGTATATTCCAGTTATTATGTCAGTTCACAAATCATTGATTTACTTACATAAAATTGTTAATTGAATATGTGTTAATGTTTTATATTTTGTAAAATTTAATTCATTATAATGGTATAAGAGTTTTAAATCCAGCATTTTATCGAGTGTTTTGACGGAACGGCATCATGACGTCATAAAAATATCGAAAATCTATTATTATACTATTATTGTTTTTTTTTAAAAAATATTTTTATGACTAACGTGCTGTTTTCCATTCCACCGATCCATGATTATTGGAATGGCTGACTGTCTAATTCCTAACTGTCACGTATCGCAATGTTGACACTTGCCCTTGGCTGCCACTACACTTTTCAAACATTCCCGATTTCTGTTTCACCTTGTATTTCATCTGGATTTAGATGTGTTTTTTAAGGTACAAATTTCTTTATTTTTAACATTTGTGGAAGAAATATGTATTTTTTACTTTGTCAAGAATCTTATAGCTATCACTATTATTTTGTTAACTATTCAAAGAAGCTTATTTGTCATTAATTATTTTAGGTATAACCCTACTTAGTTGTATTAATCGTATTTTGGGAGTTATTCGAGAATATTGTACATACAAATTAAATAAATTTATTTTGTATAAAATAATAATAGCTATATATTATATAAATAAAGATTATTCTCTTATATTTTGTTCTTAATATAAATTACAATGAGATTTTATATCAAAATTAAAGTGACATTCATTTTACCTGAACTATGTTTTTTATTTTTCTCAGTTTTCGTTTCTTCTGGATCAGCTGATGAGAAATTAATTTCTGCTCCTAACATGTGCAAAATATTTTTTAAATGTATGAAGGAAAAATACAGTCCAGTAACAAAATAACAAATTTCAATAAAAATAACAAATTTCAACGATCGGGTCGTTGTTTCTTAATAAAACTACATTTTACAAGTGGAAATGGGTTTTATTTTTCACTTGTAAAATGTAGTTTTGTTAAGAAACAACGACCAATTCCTGACAATTTCTATCTCCTCTCAACAAATTTCAATAGGTTATTAGAGCTCTCTGTCATTCACAAAAGTTGTTTAACACGTTGACTGACAGCTATGAGTTATCTCTTATTTTTTGTTACTGCCTTGGATGCCAGTTACGAGTTAACTTGTATTAAATCAGTGTTAATATGAAAAGATGGCCTCAAGGAAGAGAACAAAAAAATGTAGCGATGCAGTAACATAACAGGTCGAAGCATGTCTGGGTACGATCTAACTCGATGGCTTCTTCTTCTTTGCCATAAACCAACTTCCAGATGATTCATAATACAGTTTCCAATAAGAAAAATGATTAAATTAAGTTGGCTTTCTAGACCATAAACTTGAAAATTACATACCATCTTCAGAAAAGTATACTGAGGACATGCAATGCTACGCTTCAACATCCAAAGTTACTCTTCATTTAAGTTTAGACACTAGAACTCATTTGTTTTGTAAGAATCAATAAACTCACAATTTTGAATAATATTATGAGTTTTCACATTGACATTTTGGACTAGACCTTGACTAAAAACATTCATATTGAGAGGAAAATTACTATCTATACCACGACACTCCTGCGTTAGATATACTTTTGGAGGCGACGGATTGACAATATTAGATCGCCAGCAGTTCAAGTTTGAGTAGAGTGAGCTCATAGACTTGCAGTACACAAATGATAATAAGCAATGCTTGTTCACATGTGGGTAGTCCAGCCCTTGAGGATCATGGCATATAATCTCTTCTTGTTCCTTTACTTCTCTTTTTTAAACAGCATTAAAACTCTTCAAGATCGTTGTTTGTTTCAATATAATCTCTTCAGCAACATTTTACAAACTGACATATTGTTATGATTAATTTTTTAAAAAAGAAATAAACATATTTTAATAAGATTTATTATGAGTTTGACTTAACCTCAGGGGGTAAAGTTCCGAGTGAATGAAATTATATAACATTTATCTCCAGACAATTCTGAGATACAAACAATATTAAATTACATGCAAACAATAATAAAATAATTGAAAACTACAACAAAAACAATTCTTACCTCTAAATCAATCCGCTTCCAACGAAATCTCAATACATTCGGTATTCCTTGGAGGAGAGCTCTGACTTCGGCCAACGCTGAGAACCAAAAGACTTCTTCTTCTATACAAGGCTGCTGTATTTAAATGAGGACAGACCCCAACTCCTCCTTCCACAAATGCGGGAAATCGACGGACGCCTTCTCTCTCTGAATGTTGAGACTAGAATGCACTGACGCCATTCGAGCAAGCGGGAAAGTTTAGCGTCCTTGCTTCTCAACTTCCGCAGTTTGCCGGATTATATATACAGATAACAATTGTTTTTTGCCATACAAAATAATTAATTTATTGTTATCTGAATGTACATTTAATATGGATATATTGTACATCAGTATTGTCCAAAAATATTATTAATTTTGATCGTATATAATACAATGTTATTTGTACATATGGTTTGTGATTTGCGCGGGCTTTTCAAAATATCGATGGTTATTTGAATTTTTAAAAGTATTTTCAAGAATGTAATATATCATTACATTTGCACTCCTGTCTAAAAAAAAAAATAATAAAAAAAAATGATTTTAGTCCGGTATAAAAAATAAATTTAAAATTGAATTTTTTAATTTGGAGTTTCGGAATAGAGTTCAGAATAATAGCAAGTGTATTATATTATTTTTAAATTTTGATAGCTTACTTCGTCTCATAATTTTTAATTATTTTGATTATATGAATATAGTATTTTATTAATATACTTATTTTAAATTATTTTTATAATTATCAAATTTATTTTAGGCTAAACTAATGATCTTTATTGAAATAAGTTTATTTTAATATACAAAAAACATTATTATTAAATTTATTAATTTTACATAATATCAAAATTTTCTTATCCTAAACTAATGTGATTTCAACATTTATATTAATTTTTAATTATTATTATTATCAATTAAATCTTATACTAAACTAATTTTTGTAACAGATAAAAATTCTAAACTAGTACTACATTTAAAAATTGTCCTGGATCCACTATTTATCATTAAAATCTTTTTTGCATCTGTCCGAATTATTCCTAAGGATTTGTTTTATTCTCTTTCGTGGTGGCCGATTTAATTTTGCAATTTTTTCAATCCCATTTTGATATTGATACTCAAAAAGTATTTTTACTTTATTACCAAATTTGGTGTCCATATTTTTCAGATGATTATTTTTGTTAACATTTTTATTCATTATATTATTTTGATTATTACCATTATTATTATTATAACTCATTATTTTTAAACTAATTATATGATCATCAACTAATTTTTTACTATTATTTTGTTCCAAATTCTCATCCATAACGTATGTACTTATTTTATTTTTTAAATTATCATTAGTTATATTATTTTTAATTATTTGATTTATTTTTTCATTATTATTATTCAAATTACTCAATAATATTTCTTTAATTTTATCATCTTCATTCACTAAACAAACATACTCACTTTCATCTTTAGTTTCAACAAATATTTTATTTTCTTCACATTTTTGATCAATAATACTGCAATCATAATTTAAATTATCTTTTCTTAATTCACTTAAATCGTCATTATTGATTTGTGTATCGTCATTTTCGGTA
Source organism: Gonocerus acuteangulatus (assembly GCA_946811695.1). Lineage (NCBI taxonomy): Eukaryota > Metazoa > Arthropoda > Insecta > Hemiptera > Coreidae > Gonocerus > Gonocerus acuteangulatus. Next base: position 19,348,270 of record OX328123.1, on the reverse strand, counting down.
TTTTTAATTAAATTTTCATTATTATTTTCATTAATCTCAATAATTTCTTTACAACTTCTATTATTTTTATTAAAAAGGTTATTATTCGATTTTTCCAACTCTATCGTCTCTTTATTTTGACTTTCACCCATATTATTTAAATACGCACATAAATCGTCCAATTTTTTATTATTTTTACTTAATTCGAACTTTATTTCATGCTTAATATTGCAAATACTCTTACTTAAATCGAATTTCAGTTGTCCTAATAATAACCTCATCATTTCTTCTAAGCCTTGAGGATGCACCTCATTATCCCTTTCGGAAGTACGGTCATTGGATAGAATTGCCGTTCCTAAGGAACCCGCCGGTTCTCTGAATGCTATTGCATCATCCTCCTGCAATTCATTTTCACGTGTTTCGACTATATTTATTTCTCCTGGCGTAAAAAATACGTATTCCGGTGATTCTACATTATTTTCTTCACCGTTATTTTGAAATTGTTCAATATTTACGTCAGACATTTTTATCATATATAAAAAAAATTATTTTTAAAATTTTATTTTTAATATTTATTTACCGTTTTTAATTTTAATTCACTTGGCCGTCTACGTTGGGCGCCATTAAATGTTATGATTAATTTTTAAAAAAGAAATAAACATATTTTAATTATTTTAATAAGATTTATTATGAGTTTGACTTAACCTCAGGGGGTAAAGTTCCGAGTGAATGAAACTATATAACATTTATCTCCAGACAATTCTGAGATACAAACAATATTAAATTACATGCAAACAATAATAAAATAATTGAAAACTACAACAAAAACAATTCTTACCTCTAAATCAATCCGCTTCCAACGAAATCTCAATACATTCGGTATTCCTTGGAGGAGAGCTCTGACTTCGGCCAACGCTGAGAACCAAAAGACTTCTTCTTCTATACAAGGCTGCTGTATTTAAATGAGGACAGACCCCAACTCCTCCTTCCACAAATGCGGGAAATCGACGGACGCCTTCTCTCTCTGAATGTTGAGACTAGAATGCACTGACGCCATTCGAGCAAGCGGGAAAGTTTAGCGTCCTTGCTTCTCAACTTCCGCAGTTTGCCGGATTATATATACAGATAACAATTGTTTTTTGCCATACAAAATAATTAATTTATTGTTATCTGAATGTACATTTAATATGGATATATTGTACATCAGTATTGTCCAAAAATATTATTAATTTTGATCGTATATAATACAATGTTATTTGTACATATGGTTTGTGATTTGCGCGGGCTTTTCAAAATATCGATGGTTATTTGAATTTTTAAAAATATTTTCAAGAATGTAATATATCATTACAATATATTGTGACATTTTTATAGTTCAGTTTACTTTCAAAATAAGCTACAGGCAAAAGTGTGAGGGCACAGATGGAGTCAATGGAAGATTAGCCCCATTGGCTACTAATTTATTTTTTATTTTTTTAAAATATTACCAATAATATTGCTGAAGTCCTATATCTGTGTTTTATTAATTACAGACCTGCCATTTTGAAAGGAAAGTATCCTAGAAACTGTGATTGTCAAATAAGCTTTCAATTTTTTTTTTTTTTTTTTTTGCGGTGTCTCTTGTATTTTTAAGGGCTGCCACAATCAACTGGGTTTTTAAATTAAGTCGAATACAAACCCCACTCCTCAAAGGTTCCCCACAGTCAAGAGCCCGTTAGTAGCGTACAGAATGCAATACTGGATTCAGCTTAACACATTCGGGCCCAGTGTCGTGGCACACGCGTCAGAGAGATGTGTTCTGCGAACCTGGCGTGTGCGTCAGCAGATAGCTTGGCTTTCTTTCTATCCCCACTACTCCTGGTCTTGCCCTACACCCTTCGTATTTGGTTTGGGCCTCATTACGTTATTCCAGGTTAGTTTTGTATGATACTGAATCCACCAGAAAAATTCCTTCAGCGGGCCTGCTGTCATGGCGTATTTGACACTTAACTAAATTGTAATTTAACACTAAAAGTAAATCATTTAAAAAGTTTCTTCACTTTTTTTTATATGTTTACCAAAATAATTATACAAAAGAAAGACTTGGGCCCTGATAGAAATTTGTTTCGAAGCCATCGTTCCTAAAAATGTAAAGAAGCACCTTTGACGTGTGTTTTGAAATGGTAAAATTTAGCTTTACAATAAAAGGATATATGAAGACAGCCAATTAAAATACATAGTTTAATAAATGGCTTGAAAATAAGTGTAAAAGTATATACAGGTATATTATTTTTAAAATTTAAAAGAAACTGTGAATAACATTCCTATTGTAAAAGGAATAATTATTTACATGTATAAGTGATTTTTGGTATAACTTTTATAATGATAAAGTGCAAAAACAAAATAGAAGGACATGGTAAACCTTAGTTTCATTATTATAAAACATGTATTATTTATTTACACTAGGGTTATTATATACATCACTATATAAATTTATACATTGCAACAAATAAGTGCTTCATGCACCAGACTGGAATGTAAGGTTAAATAAATAGGTAGGAAATAATAACTTAAAAGTAAATAACAAATAATAGAGGCCCGGTGGCCGTGAGTGTTAAGGCGTGAGCACTTAACACTCTGTGCCAAGGGTCATGGGTTCGATTCCCACTAGGGTTGGTGGCTTTTCTTTAGAAAAAAGAAATGGCATCAGCCCTATCCTGGCTAGAAGAGGGTGGTGATCTACAGATACCTCGTCCTAAAATTCTGAGTTAATTATAATGGACGTTAAAATTTAAATAAATAATAAATAACAATAATACAATTTAAATTCTTGCTTTGAAAAAGGCAAGCAAATAACTGGCTATAAAATTCAAACAAAATAAGATTAAATTAAATACCACTAGTAAGAGAATATTGCTTATTGATGGCAAGGCTTTATTTTCATTTTACACATTATGGAAAAATATATACAATATTGCTATTGTGTCCTACATCCAAAAGCTATTCTAAGGATAAATATTTCTGTCGATTGTGGCAAAAAAATGTATTTTCATTTTAATGAAAATTTATTCTGCTCAATTAGCTAACATACCTATTTGTTAGATTATACTTCAATTAATTTGTCTTATCTTCTATATATGAGTCATACCATTTCAAAACCGGTTTTGTATATATATATATATATATATATATATATATATATATATATATATATATATATATAAAGATATTTTCCTAATAACATTATAAACTGAGGATATATTTAATGATATCCCTGAACTTCTTAAAGTTCTTGTTTATCTTGGGGTTATATTTATAATCAGATAGCAGTGCCATGAACTGCACTGAAGGACAGTAGACTAATATAAGTATAAAGTGTAATACATTTTATTTCATTGAAATGTTTTAGAATAATATAGGTAGTGTATTTTTCTTTCAAATTACAGTGAAAAGCGCTATATGTTTTATAAAAATTATAAATTAATACTGCAATTTGCCATATTTTGTTCAAAGGGTAAAACAAATGCAATTTTTTTACTCTGGAATATTTCTTATCCTAGTAGATAATTTTTTGAAAATCGCAATAAAGCCATGGATAAATATAGTGAACCTAATTTTGCCTAATATTAACACTAATATACATATATATATATATATATATATATATATATATATATATATATATATATATATATATATATATATATATATATATATATATATATCAAATAGGAAAACCACCACAATCATGTATTAAATTTTCTTAGCATTGCTTTCGGAGCTACATAGTCTACATAACCTACAAGTAAATACACTGAAGATGGAACTGTTCACTCCGGAAGAGTGGTATGAAACTTTAATACGTAATTGTGGTGGGGATCTGGTGTTTTGGATTGTGGGGGACCACCACCGCTCGGCCAAATCATGTCATAAAGTTGAAAAATCCATAAAGCAAAACCATCAACAGTGACTCTCTTACTAGTGTTAAAAATATATTGAAAATATAATTTGATTACGAGAAATAAATTCTAAACTGGGAAATACACGCTAACTTATCACAGAGCTACAGCTCTAAGACTATAAGCTAGTTAATTCAATGGACTCCTATTAGAGTCTAAATAATAAATATGAAAGTCCATATTACGTTGTGTACGCAATGCACACAAATTTGTTATTGTTTACAAATATGAAAAATATACTTCAATACTATTTTTATAAACATTCCATTTATTAAAAACATAATAATAACAGTAAGATCTAACCTCCATATACCTTCATACACTACGTGTGATCCCAATTCATAAGCACTTGTGATTCTTGAACACAAGGCCCAAAAATGATCTCCAAATTCAACTTGAATAACTTTTTTAAACTCATGAAGATATTCTGACTAATAAACGTATTTCAATCCTGCTGAAAATGATAATCAAAATTACAAATGTTTATTTTCATTAAGGGGTAATAATCCTTATAACTTTTTTTTACCATTTTATTTTTTATGGGCTTAAATGCTTCCTTAACTAATCAAAAATGATACCCAAGAGTGTTTATGTGCTGAAACAGCTTTTAAATGTGTCAAAAAATTATATTTTTGAACTAAAGTCCCGATACATTTCAAAATTAAAAACCAATTTTTATCTTTATTACAAGAAATTATGGGGGAAAAATTAAAAAGAAAACAAACAATCTTTAAAGTCTATTTTCTCAAAACTATGTTTTTGAAATCGGGTGATAAGCAAGCACTTTCAACTTTCACTTGATAAACTTAAAATTTTAACTCCAGATTTATAATGATGATATTAACTAGTAAAGTACATAGGGATTTTTCCATTTATTGAATTATTACAATTTTACAACTGATTTTTTACAGATTTGTTTCCGTTCGTCAGACATAGCGCCGCCATTTCATTTTTGAAGAATTACAACTTTTTTTTTTTTTTTTTTTTTGATACTTTAACATCCCATATAAAACTTACGACTTACAGAATTGAAAAAATTGATTCATTTGTTATCCATAAATTGGAGAAAATGACTTTGATTTTGACCAAACGAGGAAGTATTATCCCTTAATTAAATCAATGTGTTGTATGAGGAAAGATATTGTTTGGAAAATGTTATAAAAAAATCATATTATTAAAATAAAATCTCTCTCCCTCAAAAAGAGTTAAATAATAATAAAGTAAAATATTAACAGCCTACAAAATAATATTTATTTCTTTTTATAACAAACTTAATTTTTTTTGCTAACATTTCTGAAAACCCAACGTTTTGTTATCTTGTAAAAATATGGAAGATTGCTGGGAGAGGGATAAAATGGTCTTTTTTAACTCCAACAAAATACTGGAACCAGCAAATATTGTGATAATTTGCCATCATGCTTTATATTAGTTCTACAACGCTCACAATATGTTTATATAGGATTAAATAGGAGTTGAGAAATTTCAGTGAAGTATGCTGGCAGAAGTGAGCATCTAGAGTCTAGACTTCACTGAAATTTCCCTCTTGTCTGTCAGACACTTTATACACACCAAGGGTTAAATATCACAAAAACAACAATAATATTAATTTCCTAGCATCTCAAAATTTTTAAAAAGAAGTTTCATTTGAGGCTCATAATAAAGTTTTATATATTGGATTCTGAGAATATTATGGAGGAAAGATTAACATGCTCATACCAAAAGTAATAAATAATTTACCTAAGAATCAAAATTATACTAACTGCAGCATAATTTATATTACTTTTCTTTCTTTTTTTATTATCACTAGCTTTTTCAAGAAGCTCTTCTTACGTAAGTAATACATTTTTAATGTGTGGTCTAAACAATGTAATATAATACAAAAAAATGTCCATTTCTTGTATTATTGAATAATAATTCCATTTTCCATAAGCCTGAGTGAAACGATGTTTATGATTTGTAATTTTGGTTCAAGAGTATAACTCACAAATATAGTCATTTTTGGTACATATAGAGACTTCATGATATTTCAGCAAAACATTCAGGTCAGGCAGGACAACTCATTCTTAATGACATTTGTATTTTCAAGTCAAATCCATTAAACGAATGTCTGTAAACTGAGCGTATTCCACAAAAAGGCACCCACTACAATAAATATAGCGTAACGGAGTAGAGTCCCGCTAATCATAAATAACTGGGACCGAGTCCTGTTTGGATTAGCGGAAATTCCGATTTTTGACATATATTCCATACACTGACTTTAAGCGTCTAATGTGTCAAGAATTAAAGTTTAAATAAATAAATAATTCTAGTAGATTTGCAACTTAAACTGCACTGTAGCCTGATTATGATTGGAGATAAAATCAACATTACAGGTGGTATGTGCGAATGGCAAAACATTGCTTCTTCAAGCCGATATAGTTCGTTGAGTCTGAAGAAGATCACTGAATTCATCCCTTAGATATTGGTTTGCTATTTATGTTTTGTGTAGATAATGTACAGAACATGGATTCTATATACGTGTGTAAATTTGAATTTGTTTCGATTTTAAAACTTTCGCTGCGGCTGTCATTCTTTGGGAATACCTCAGTAACAGGTGCATTTGTTGTTGGAATTTTTCATGTAGACATTTTTTTTCTTTCATAAAAACTCTTCCAGTCAGCCGATTTAAAAACGGAAAACACTGTTGGAAAGCCCAAACAATACTGAGGGCAACTGTCCTCGCCTGGAACTGTAAAAGTGAATCCCCTCCATTTACGAGCCTTTTGAATCTAAAATTTACCTCGTAAGCTGGTAGGATCGCTAGTGTTCTTCTGGAAGGACACCCGCAGCGAAAGTGTTAAGAAAGGCTGTATTTTGGATTTTTAATTAGACAGAGAAATTGAAAAGTTACACGTTTCATCAATGTACATTAAATGTGTGACAACTTGAAAAAATGTGTTTTCTACATTTTTGCAGCAGTTCATCAATTTTACCAAAATTATTCTTTCCCCTAGTCCAGTTCAGATTAGGCCGATTTTTGGGTGAGCAGAATCAGATTAGCGGGACTCTTTTTTATTTTTTATAACCAGTTGATTTCATCATTACCAAAAAGTCTTTAAGGTAAATATCTACTACCACTAATTCAATTTAGCTGGTTTTCATAATATATCTAGCCCAGTCATTTTAAGTGTAATATAGCTAGGTTTATTAGTCGTTTCGAGACTGATAGCCTCTTTTGAGACAATGAGCCAGCATGCCCTGTGGCCTAATAGCCAGTTATGTGAAAAGATCATTTCTTCGCTTCGGGACTGAATGCAACAGCTGTGACAGCTTTATATCACGGGTATCTAGGGGAAATTTTAGTCAACTCTAGTCTCTCATGTTTCCCCTAGAGCTCATAAAAATTCCATTTGAGCCTATTCAATGCTGCCCTCTGCTACTTGGTTCCTTTGCATTGTTCTGGTCCTGAAGGGCTTTATTTGTGTTTTATTAATAAATGTGTATGTAGAGATCATGTTCTGTAGATATTATAACTAAGCCGAGATATTTGACTTGTTTTTTTTTTTTTAAATATTTTCAAAATTTTTTTTTTTTAAATCAAAAACAAAATGTAAAAATAAAAAAAAAAAAAAAACTATTTTAAATCTGCCATTGACCAGTCCAAAGCCCATAATGATAAAATGGTTAAGGAAAAACATTTCAAGAAAGAAGTAAGAAAATTATACAAGGAAAAAGGACATGAGATGGGTGGTGGAGGCTCATCTATTTTAATGCCGCCCTGTGTAACCAGGAGGGCGAAACGGGCTCCGCTCCATGGGCATCTTAGTTCATGCGGGTTACCACATCATAAGGGTTAAAAATTACGGTACATAGGGACACATTTATACTCATCATTCATAATTGAACAATTTTGGTAATTTTTACAGAGCATTTCTCTTTAGTGGAAGATATATACCAAAGTAAGCTGCATGATAACAAATCTTACGACCCTTACAGCACTTTAATTACGTGATTCTGTAAAAAAACCCCTATTTATCATAGACCGATTTTGGTTATTTTCATTAAAAATTTCTACCATTATTTGTGGGTGATCTATTGCAAATTTATCTGCAATATAACAAAAATTATTACCTTTAGAGCCAGATTAATAATTCGTGTCGCGAGTAACCCCCCCCCCCTCTCCTGGTTTTGTCAATTAATGAACTCAGCCAATCGTTTGTTATGAGAATGTGAGCAGCAAATTTTGTCACGAAAAAAAATTAAACATATATTTAGAAATTTTAATGGGGTTAATTTTTTATATCTAGTAGGTAGTATCGATGAAGATTTGAAGAAATGTATAAAAAATTCTTTTATCAGTGCAACCTCAAAAGCTACATTCATTCGGAATGTAATAAAAATTGTTTGAAATTAAAGTCTGTTTGACTTTTAATTTTAATAAAACCAAACAACTGTAGACATCCTATGAATTCTAGTTTTACTAATTTTTAAAACGTTTATTCTACTATTGTCCTTAGGAATTGCAAATTCTATTTTTTTTTAATTTTTAATTTATGCAATATTTTTCAAACTTTAATAGTTTGATTTAAGTTAGCATTTTTACACATACACGCTAACTACTTGAGCTTTAAACTATTCAGGCAATAGCAGAAACTACTTAAATCCTCATGTGATAAAAAAAGCAAATTCTGTAACAATAAAAATTTGAGTGGCTCTTTTAATTTTATGATTCATCTTCAATGAAATGCTGCAAAGAAAACATTTAAGCTATAATTATAGCAATGCATTCAAACAATAAATAAGAACATTTTTATTTCTGAAGGAAGACCCTAGCTAAGATTATGTTCAAAAATCTTTAAGCAATAACAAATTACAAAAAATATCTTTAGAAGATCTTAATGGTAAAAGGCAGATACAACCTCCTAAACTAACAGGACTAGACTGCCCTGCTAGTACACAAACATTAGTAACATTACTAATATACTGACTGCCCCGTCAATGCACATCGCCGTTTGATGGATAGGGCATTTTAACATGGATTAACTACTAAATGTATTAAATAGTTGCTAAGTTTTAGAAGAATCTGATATTTCATTGTTGTCAGATGAGTCTTTCACCTTTGCCTTGGGCTGAAAGAAAAACACAAGTCTTATTAAAAGCATAATGATTTATAGAATAAAATATGTAAGTTAAAGGTGAGGGCGGGGAAGGATCAATGGATTCATGAAGTAACTGGTAGGAGTTGCTAACAAGGAGAGACTGGAAGTTAGCTCGAAGTACCCGGAAATTGCACAGAACCACTCAGAAGTGACCCAAGGATGAATATAGTGGTCCAAAAGTAATTATTAGATTCCAGAAGTAGGCCGGAAGTGAACCAGAAGTACTCGGGAGTCATCTACAGTCCGTCCGCAAACAAAAGAACAAGAAGGGGCGTGGCCGGAGAGAGCTAAGCCTTCCCACACATGGGCTGATTGCAGCGCGTGCGCAGTAACTTGTTCTTTTGTTTGCGGCAAAGCTATAGAACCACCCAAAGTGACCGAGAGAATAATTTAGTGTCCCCAGAAGTGATTATTTGATACTGGAATTGAACAGGAAGTTGACCAAAGCTAACCAGAACTGGACCTATGTGGAATGGCAGTGGGCCAAAGTAGACCATAAGTGGTCTGAAGTCGACTGTATATGGCCAATATGACCAGAAGAGGTCAAACAGGACTAGAGTAAGACCGGACGAGGACCAATAGTGCACGGGAATTGGACCGGAAGTGAACTTTGAGGCGGGATGTTCATTAAGAATGAAAAATAATGGATTATTCATGATGAATCAATGAATAAATTCTTATTCAATAAAAATTTATTGTAAATGAGCCAACCCTCTTATTCATAGAATAAAAAAAGTCAGTGGAGGAATAATTTAATCAATGAATAAATTATGATCCAATAAAAATTTATTTGAATGATTATTGAATAAAAAATGTATTGAATACTGCCCAACTCTGCTTAATATGAATTTAAAAATTATAATAGATGACCATGACGCCTGATGAACCAAAACAGGTTCGAAACATTGATAATATAAGTTAATATTTTAAACAATTTTGTGAAGTAACTCCTGCCAGTTACTTCAAGAATACTAATGTTTTAAACAATTTTGTGGAGCAACTCCTGTCAGTCACTTCAAGAATAAAATATATCTATTATGCGAATGTGTAATTTAAATCCTGACATAATATAAATTCAGTGCCGGCAGCATAATGCAACACACATGACAATAAGCAGTGAAAAAATAAACAATGTCAAACTTTTAGAAAAACTTTCAAATGAATCCATCGTTTCTTAGTACCCGAACTTAAAATAAGTAAGGAAAACTAGTTTTATTCACTTTTCTCGAAAACGGTTACAAACATAGCTTTAAAAATTGTTTCATTAAATTTCCCAAGAACAATTACTTATAAAACGTGTACCTGGAAGCCTTCTAACCCCAAAACATAAGTGTTACGATTTGTTTCACGTTAATTTTACCCAAAAGAACATGTTATGGTGGATGGATTTGGCTGGTTAACTACCTTGGCCTTTGAAATCGCACGAAGTAATTTTGTATCAAATTTCACTAAAATTGGACCATTTTTGAGCCAGCTAGATAAATATATATATGTATACAAAAATTTAAACCACCGTTATACGTTCTGAAACGTGAACTTTTCTAGTCGCACTTCCTGTTTGCGTCATGAGTTCATCCTCATAAGCAGGTTTCCTCCCTATGGAGGGAGGGAGGAAACACGCAAAAAAGTATTAAATAAGGCGACAAATTCAAGCTTTCATCAATACTAACCAGGATAAAAATTGTAGGTGGTAACATTCTATCTATATGCTCATTGAGATCAGGAAGCTTTGCTACTGCTTGGCACTCTGGAGACGGAATCAACTTGAGTTTTGGAAGAGAAACAACACCACAGTATAATGGAAACATGTTGTATCGGAGTTCTTTAGATGTACCGGGTTGAATATGAAGACTCATCTGAAAAATAATTAATGAATGTTAAATAAAATAGCAAATACATTACTAAAATGCAATATCAAAATAATTTTCATAAATGTATTTTTTCTTGGGCTCACAGGTAGGTAAGAATTAAATCCTTAGACTCATAGCTGTATATGAATTACACCCATTCCTACAATTTGTCTAAAGACAATCCCCCCAACCTGTGACACTTGTGGTACACCCGTGAACATATCCTGACAGAATGTCCAATTTTATGAAACTTCAGAACCTATCACAAAATAAAAAGAACCATAGACCAAATTCTTGAGAATAATGCAGATACTCTGGGTGGGTCGCCCAGTGGGGGCATCAATACCTGTCACCCATAGTATACAAATAGGCGTAATTTTCCTCGTCTCTATCTTCCAGTTATAAAATTTTCAAATTAAAATAAACAATTTCACTAGTCAAAAAGATTCCGTAACTTTGCAATACAAAATTCATAAATATACCCTACTTCACTGGCGTTAATAGCTAATAAGCTGACATACAAAAAAAAAATGTATTTTTTTTTTGTTTACACATAATTCAAATAATTATAAATTTATTGTAAGGCCCTTGATTCCCTTGGACTTAGAGTGAGTGAATAAATATGATAGAAAGGGTTATATGTCCATCACTGGAAGTGTGGGAACAACGAATCCGCAAATTCTACGTCTGAGTCTTTGGAACCGAATGTGGCCGACACGAAAGGTAATTCCCGTAAGGTCTATGATCTGATGAGAGTAGCCTCGTCCATCCACGTGCTAGAGCAGGGGTGGGGGTGGAAGGTTTAAAAAGGACCAATGGGTCAGAGTCCACGCCCGTTCCTGAGATCTCGGCGGAGATGGTTGTCAGAGGTAGGTCAGCCCAAATATTCTCTAACCCCCCCCCCAAATGATAATAGTTTATAACTCTAAGTAGCTGTCTCTCTCTCACTTTACCTTTTCTCTCATCTTAGCGATGGTTTATGATATTTATGTATATAACAGTAATCTTAGTATAAATTATAGTTTTGAAAGATAATTCCGCTTCTCTAATATATTTCCCCATAATCAATTCCTTAAAATCCCATCCTTGCTAATAGGCCCCGTAAAGTTTTAAATTTATTTATGTATTTTAAATAGGAAATATGATATTTTTCAAATCAAACTTTTTTTTCAAATGAAATATTATCTTACCTGCTTTTGACCAGCAAACATAAATGAAGGAGAAGCATCTACTGTGAGATTGAGGGTTAACAAGTAAGGACTGTGGTTGGTTAGCCTATAAATCACTGGAAGAAGAGTCATGAATTTCCCAACCGGTTCTGAAGTCATGGATATTGTTAATGGCGTTTGTTCGACATCAATCGAAGGTAATTTTACAGTAGATTCAGTCAAAGCAGTTTCACCTTCCCTGAAAGGATATAAATCAAAAATAAAATTATTAGCTAATGCAACATGCCTTGTTTAATTAAAAATGTTTGATGTACCTTTAAATATTTTAATTCAATTTTAGAGAGGTACTTCTATTATACAATTAATAACAATTATTGATTAGTATTGTAATTACAAAGCGAGAAATATAAAAAAAAAGTTTATATAAAAACTTATTATTCAGCAAAAGTTAAAACCTTCTTTAGTGAATACCTGTTGATTTTAAAAATGATTTTCTTTTTTAAAGTATTAAGCTAACAAAACTTACTTATTATTCCGGCAACTAATACTTTTTTTTGTGTGTGTGTGTTTAACGGTGTATCAACAATTTGGCTATTAACACCGGGCTGTCTACAGGTTGCCACCCCTTTATAATGCCAACGGCACGTGGTCGGTCACCCATTCAGATACTGGCCATGCCCGACGTTGCTTAAGTACTTTGTTGTTAAAGCCAATAGAATAATAGAAAAGTTGTTAATCCTTACGGTGAATCTCATGAGCTAGGAGGCAAATGGAGCATGGCTCGTGCAACCCTACCGGTACCGGTGAACGGGATTAAATAGTTGTGCTTCCTCTGCCCATCTCTTCTCATTTCTCCTAATAAACTCTCGTTATTTCTTACTTTAAAACATTTTTGACATCCTGCGGTTTGGACAAGACTAAATTTGGCTTAAAACCTTTTTTAATTTCTAAAATTTTTGTTGAACATTTTTTTTTATTAAAGTAATAACAAGCCAATTATCTCAGCATCCATATCATGTCTACGGAACATGACCACAATGTACACATCAACTGTTAAAATACAAATAAGCTCCTTTAGAGAGTTCAGAACTGTGCCAGGTAGCACAGGAACCCCCCCCCCCCCCCCCCCCCCCGCCCATCAATTCAAATGGCTCAAACTGTATTGGTAGGGCCTCCAGCAGATACAAAAGTGACTATCACTAATAAAAATGACTGCTAGATATCACAAAAAACTGTCACAGCGATGGTTACATGGGGCATGCTGGCACTAAAGTGGCTATCAGTCCATGTGAGATGCCAACCCCTGTCACAAAAGTGGCTTAAAGTCTTGAAATGTTTAAACGTTAACTATGTTAACAGTTTTTACAAGATTTGGAAACAGATGATGATACAAATCTAACTTTTAATAGGCGAGTTAAAGTTGATATTATTAATAATAGTGTCACATATATTATGTTTAATATCACACGTTGGGAAGAACCCAGCCCAATTTATAAAGAAGAACGAGCCCCTACTAAAGTGTAAGTGAGTTCTAAGTATAGGGTATTACAATCTTGCTGGAAGCCGGTTTTAATTTGAAAAATATCTAATAAATAAATAAGTAAAATATATAAGAATAGACATAAGAATTAAACTTGAATGGCATTCTTTATGAACTAGAAGACTCAGATAGCTAATAGCAATCCAATTGTATCTTGTTGCTCGTCTTTGAAGTATTTCCCAGTCTAGAAATTGCACATCCAAAAAATGAAGAAATTAAATTGTAACACTGTTTTTGGTATGTAATACATACCTTGACCATGTAATGACAAGTTCTCCAGGTTCTGAAGACTTTGGTTGGTGAGCATCTGGTGTCAAGGCAACTGCAAGACAAGAAGATTCTCCCTTTTTTAGACCTACTCCGCTTAAAACATCGTGATAACTTCCACTCAGCACAAGCCATTGAGACTGAAGCACAAAAAATCAGAATTTGTTTAAAAAATACAATGAGTTTTAAAATTGAGATACTTCAACAATAAAATAACATACAAGTCGAATAGTCGAAGATTTAAAGGTGATCGGAACAGGCGATCGCGAAGAGATGGTTACATGAAAGAGACATGTCTCCCGATCTCGGAGCTTAGATAGTGGTTCAAATAACAGCCCTGTATACTTTGGTTCAACTGTGAAAGCTTCAATAACATCCGTCTGTTTGGATGACTCTATTAAGCACGCATGACCTTCCACTGTATAGCTGACCTGTAAATAAACGTTTCAAATGAAAAAATAAGAAAATAAATAGTGACTCCAAAATCTCAACAATTCTATCTTGTGTAGTCAGAAGGCCAATGAATAAAATTTCAAATTAACATAATCATCAATTTATTAAAATGTCTCTACCAGTTTCGCATCCTCGGATGCCTCTTCAGGAGTTTTTAGGCTCATTTTATATCCGAGGCTGCACAACATGTAGAGAATAAATTGATGATTGTATTAATTTGGACTTTTATTAATTTATTCTGCCTACACAAAAAATAAATATCTCAAAATATAAATACAGTTTTAAAGAATTGGATATTAAGGGACTGTCAGTATTTTACAAAAATAAAATGTGTGTAAAGATAATAATAAAAATAATTTTTTTTTTTTTTTTTTTTTTTTTTTTATGGTGCTTCTCCATCTAGGCCATTAGCACCGGGCTATCTATAGGTCCCCACCTCCAATAAACATCCATGGTGTAGGAGGGAATTTTTTCAATGGGCCCTGAAATGAAAAAACTCGATCTACTGCAGGGGGTACTCAAACCCGCATCTCCCGCATGAGAATCCAATGGGTAGGAAAGCGTCACAGGACTATAAGGAGACCAATAAAAATACATAATTTTTATTATAGTTGTATTAAATACTAATATAGCTTAGACCGATATGGTATTTGATACTCTCAAACTAACCGAGCTCAAAGGCAAGTGTGGTCTCCATGTATTCTATTAACAAGACGGCCGGTTTAATACTTAACATGGGCCTTCTCGTGCAATCATACTCTTCAGAATACCATTAATAAAGCCAAGGTAACACATGAAGGAACAACTTGTAATTTTATTCATTCATTGATTAAGATCATCATCCATAACAGATATTGGAAGCTCAATTGATATGATTATAAATATTAAACAAATTTAAAACAAATAATTAATTTAAAAATATAATAATTCAAAAACTTGTTTAAAAAGTATAACAAGTTAAAAAATTAATATTCTTTTTTTTTATTTATTTATTAAACAATTTAAACATATAAAAATGCATGTTTTACTTTTCAGGGCACCTACAGATCACCACTAATATTATGATTCAAAACGACAAGCTAACCAAACTTGTTTGTACAGCCGATAATATAGCTCTGTTTGCCTGTCCACTGAAAAAATTAATGTAAATTTATGTAAGCACGTGCAAACTTAACTAATACTCAATATGAACAGAAATATTCAGTTAGTTATTACAGTGTATTTTTTTATATCAAATTCTGGTTTTGATTAGAGCATCTTCAGTGAATTAAAAAAAAGTTTGTAATAAATTGAAATAATTTTTTTTAAATACATAAATAAAATATAATATCACGAGAAGCCATTAAGAAGTCCGACTCACAGAATTTGGATCATCTTAGTACATTTTCATATCATAATTATCACTGCTGTTATTTTAAGGTTAGAATAGATACTTTTTAAGGAAAAAAACTTTTTGCTGAAAAAGTTGAGTTGAACTGAGTATTTCTCTCATTCTTCCGATCATACTTATTTATTTATTTAAATTTTAACATCCATTATAATTAACTCCAAATTTTAGGATGGGTTATCTATAGGTCACCACCCTTTTCTAGCCAGGATAGTGCTGATGAATTTTCTTTATTCTAAGGAAAAGCCACTACTCCTAGTGGAAATTGAGTATTAACACACACCTTATCATTCATGGCCATCGTGGCTCATACTTACCTAAACTATCACAAACATAAAACGTCTCAGTAGTAGGAAGTACACCATCTTAGCGTTTTTCCCAATAAAGCTTATACCTGGTATGTTTAGGAAAGCTTGGAATAAAACTTCTATAGATTTTGCCCTCAATAGAATGAAATCAAAACTTCAAGCACTGTTTGAATGAAGAAAAAAAAGCAAGAATCCGACCAAATTACCTTGAATTCTAATGTCCGAGACTCTAAAGAAGACATTCTAATATAGAATCCTCGGTCCATTGTTATACCTGGTGAGAGGTCTCCCAAAGGCAAAGTAAAAGGTAGAGTCAATTTCTCATTGGTTTCCATACTTAAAACTTCACCTAGAAAAATATACATTACAAAATCAGGTTTAAATAATAGAAAGATAAGTTAACTTTTAAGCTCAAATATTAACAAAGGAAATATGACCGTAGTCCTATGTTATTGCTCAATTTCTTCAAACCAGCCCTTTAAAAATGCAGATGTTCAAAAAAGTATATTTCTCAAATTATCCAAAATGTAATCAATTCAATAGTCAGTTTTATTTTTTAATTGCGTATAGAATACAGAGGAGTCTCACTTATATGGATATGAAGAGGAACGGAAAATGTTTTGTATAAGTGAATACCTCTTATAACTGAATAGTTCTAGGTTTTGTGGCTATTTTAAAATAAAATAATTTTTTCATAAAAAAAAGTCACAATTTTATTGTTTGTACATATGTTGTTGTTAGATAATGTACATTATTATAATTTCAAGGTCATATCACAAATTTCTCCTCGATTTCTTTCCTCTTACCGATAATATTTCCAAGGGTTGACAAAGGTAGTTTCAACCATTTAGCTATGTATATTTTTGTTTTGTTAGGGTTGTCATCAACTTCTTTCAGGATTTTTATTTTGTCTTCAAGCGAAAGTTTTTTCTTTTTTTTTGTTTTTTTTTTTTTTTACTAATTTTAAAAGTGAAAGCACAATAGAACACGGTACTAGAAGGACTACTGTAGAGAGAACTGAAAAAAACGAGAGGGTGGAGGGGGATGAATCACTGGCACGTGTCATGTTATTAGATGCCACTGCTAAACGGACAATTACAACTAGGGCCAAGGAGAAATTTGATGAAATTTGGGAAAAACAGAAAATTTCCCATACTAAGTCCTTTATAGACCTCAAAAGCCTAAGCAGGAAAGAGGTTTTCTTGGGCATGGCCAGGAAGGATCTGAGAGAGGTTGTGGCGATAGTATCTGGCCATTGTACCATGAATAAACATATGCATGTCATAAGGATTAGATCGTCACCAACCTGCAGATGGTGTAGGGAAGAGGATGAGACTCCTAAGCATGTTACATTTGAGTGTGTAGCATTGGAAAGTAGACGATTTCTACACTTCGGGAGTATCAACGAAGATGAGATTAGAAGGTCAACAGAGATCAGGCAATACCTGAAGTTCATCAGGATGCTAAGGTAAGGTTACCAAATTAGGACTCGCACAATAGGACGAATGGCTGATGTGCACCCCGTGAGAAGCGGAGGGTATGAGTCAACAGTTAATCTAATCTAATCTAATCATGTTATTAGATTGGAAACAAAGAAAATCACTAGAGTATGGGGGCCACTGCTTTTTACGCCTGCCGTACATGCGCTCAGAGCATTTGAAGGGTTAAGCACAACTCAACAATATCTTGACTTACTTATGAGCTTGCATTCTCAATCTCTCATATGTATAAAATCAACTTCTTAGGTAGAAGTCTAAATAAACTACTGTTAAATGAATCAATTAAAAAAAGAAAGTATACTACTTACATTCGGGTCCTTGAGATATACTGAAGCTGAAAACGGTTTGACTTGTTGGACTAGATTCACCGTTATGGAGTTTTATTCTTATTGGATACCATTCACCAAACATAGCTGGAGGCGTTGCATCAACGTTCATTGTAAGAAGGGCAGTTCTTCGTAAAATGACACATGATAATATTGGTTTCACAGAAGCAAATGATTTTTCGATCCCTGAAAGCTGCCTATGGAAGAAATATGTTAAAGATTATAATATTACCTTTCATGTTGTTAGTGACAATTTAAAGCGAGCTAAAATTTATTTTTCTACAGTCAGGAGAAAAAAATCCTTTAACAAGAAATATATTATACTATTGTGCATACCACAAAAAAAGTTGGCTGGAATCTGCCATAGGAAGGCGGATACGAAAGGCAAACACAACACTCCACTACCAGTCTGCTGGATGATGATATAAATAAAATGCTCTTTTCGGAGAAAGTGAAGTTCAAACTAATTCCTGGTGAATTATTATGTAATTTGAACAATGAGACATCCCACAACGAAAAAATGATTTGAATATACTCTAGTGAATTTTGTTTTTTTCTAGTGGAAAAAATATTCAAACACATTTTCCTCAAAACTACCTTTTGTTGCATTTGCCCTTCACATCCGCAACGCCTCATATAAAAACATATTGGACTCATAACCGAAAAACTTGTTTATTATATTTTAACCCAAAACAATTAACCTATACCTTTTGTGGGGGGGGGGGGATTCTGATTGCTGTAGCATGCTTTCTGCATTTGTTGTTTCAGAACCCATGGTCTTTAACAACAAAATAAAAAAAAGAAAACAAAAAATATAAAGTTTTCAATCTAAACCAATATGCAGAGAAGGTAGTGTTTCTTTTGAAGCAGCAGTAATCCTAATTTTACTGAATTATTTTCTCCAAACTTTTTGAAAAACTAATGAGTCAGTACTTTCTTATTAAATAAAATTTGAATGTTAAAACATATTATTTACTTGAAAAAAAGAAGCTCTGAAAGATTTGTAGAAGGATCAATCCCAAGGCCAGAAAATTTAAGAATTGAAATTCTTCCTTCAAACTGACTGAGACCCAACAATATGGAAGTTATCTGGAACATATGTGTATATATTAATAGAAAAAATACACATACAAAAATCAATTGTTTTTATGCACAGTTTTGAATGTAATGGTTAAACATTAGAAGAAGAACTAGAAATTAGCAGTAACAGAGTCAACCAAAACTAAATCAATTAGGAATGTCACATATTTTTAGTAATACAGTGGAACATGGATAATTCGAACTTCCATAATTTGAATCGTCTTTAATTCAAATTTTTTCTCGGCCCCTAGAATTTAGTGCATAAACAATGAAAAAAAATTGTGGATAAATTGAATAAAATGATGGATAATTCGAATTTCTTTACGAGTCTGAACCTCCAATGGGAAGTCGAATCACTGTTGTATATAAGGAATTAAGACGATTTATAGAAAGTAGAAATGATGTCCCAACTAGACTTTACGATGAGAATGTTTTTAATTCATTAAATATTTTAGAATATTTTGTGATACAACAGTAGTTGTTGTGTGATACAACAGACTTCAATCAAAGAAGCAACAACAAATTTCAGACTTTCTTCAAAAACAATAGACTTATATTTTTACTTTTTTGGAAAGTAATTTATTACTTATGCGCTTAATCATCAATTTGTGCAATTTATGTTTTTTCTTTAAATAAAATGTATGTAATTGTTTTTTGTTTTAATTAAAAACTGTGTGAAAATACAAAGTTCGATTTTTCAGCCCTTTATTTTCAAAAACTTTTATAATTCGAATTTTGGATTATTCGAACTTTTTCATCAGTCCCTAGGGGTTCGAATTATCCAAGTTCTACTGTATTGCTCCAAAGATAATATAATAAAGAGCTTCCTTGACTTGTAAATGGCTACATTAAAAGAATGTCTGCTAAAATGTTGACCTTATTTCTACTGACCTGCAAAGTTTTACCAATATCTTGTGGCTGAGGTACGAATGAGACGGTAAAATCTTTAAGCTGTTCGTTGCTGCTGAATAATAAATCGTCATCATTTGCTACAAGAAGCTCACGAGCTACTGAAGCACAAGTAAGGCACACTTTTAGGGATTCGAATCGGAACTCATCAGGTAAACAACACCTATAATGAAGATTAATTTTTAATTTATAATAGCATGTTAAAATATATAAAGGAGGCCCGGTAGCCATGAGCGTTAAGGGGTGAGCACTTAACACTCTGTGCCAAAGGTCGTGGATTCGATTCCCACTATGGGGTGGTGGCTTTTCTTTAGAAAAAAGAAAAGGCATCAGCCCTGTCCTGGCTAGAAAAGGGTGGTAATCTATAGATAACCTGTCCCAAAATTCGTAGTTAATAATAATGGATGTTAACATTTAAATTAAATTAATATATACATATATTTTAATGATATATTACATTCTCGAAAATATTTTTAAATTCAAATAACCATCGATAGTTTGAAAAGCCCACGCAAATCACAAACCATATATACAAATAACATTGTATTATATACGCTTTAAATTAATAATATTTTTGGACAATACTGATGTACAATATACATATATTAAATGTACATTCAGATGAAAGTAAATTAATTATTTGGTATTACAAAAACATAATTATTATCTTTATATATGAACCAACATAATGCGGAAGTTGAAAAAAAAGGACGCTAAACTTTCCCGCTAGAAAGTGGTCAGTCTATTCCCAGCAGTCATAGAGAGAAGAGCTGAAGTCTATTCCTAGCAGTTGTCGAGTGCGGAGCTAGAGTCTATCGCTAGCCACAGAGAATACAGAGTGCAGTCTATTGTTATTTAGCATAGAAGACGGAGTGAGAAGACAACAGAATCCAGAATTTCAAGATATCCATTCTATGCACGAGACCTGGCAAGAAAGCGTATCACCTTGAAGAAGGAATTACTGAAGCGCAGTATGTTGAAGCTTTATTGGAAGTAAATTAATTCAGAGGTAAAATTATTTTTTTTGTAATTGTTAATTCTTTTATTGTCATTTCATTTTTTATTTATTTTAATATTGGTGTTTGTATCTCAAGATTGTCTAAAAATAAATATTATATTATTCATTCACTCGGAACTTTTATCCCTGAGATTAAGTCAAATTAATATAATAAAACTTATTAAAATAATTAAAATCGTTTTATTTTAAATAAAAAATAATCATTACATTTAATGACGCCCAACGTGGCGAATAATTTTAAATAAAAAATAATCATTACAATATATATATATATATATATATATATATATATATATATATATATATATATATATATAATTGTATCTGAGTGTGGGGAAGTGCGCTAGGCCAAGTTCCAGCAAGCACAGCTGTGTGTGTATTTAGACGAACAAAAATGACCAGATTTTCACAGCCCTATAACTTTGGTTCTATGTGTGGTAGAGTAATAAAATGGTAACCATACATAGTAGATATAGTATATAAAAGGTCCTGAAAGCTTTGAATTTTGAACCACGTTTAAACTAGAGAAGCTCAAAAATCAGCACTGACACTCACTTATTCATCATTTGGCAATCATTTGGAATTTGGCAGGATGATAGACCTAGGGGGAAACATTGAAAAACACGAAAAAGTAGTGTTCGACACCACCCCAGGGGGGGGGTGATTAATTTGTACTTGTTGTACCATCAGAAACCAATCAAGTGAGGTATCAAATGAATCATCTCGGTAAGGAGAACCTAAAACTAAAGGAAACAATCCGAAAATAGAGGAAAGTTGAGTTGAGGCCTTGCCCCAGGGCTTTTCATATACATGTAAATATAACGTTTTTTATATGTCCTGATATCTCCGGTTCTAATATACCAGAGCCAGGGTCTAAGTTTATCACATGCGCTTTTGGATGTTGGATGGGTCTTCTATTTTCTCCTGTGATCTTGAATTTCCTGCTTGAATGGGGTTCATCTTGTCAATATTGATCGGTGCCAGGTTAAATCCCTGGATTGTGCAATCACCGAGTATAATCAGTTGCAAACCTTTTACTGAACTGACCTGATGGCCATTTCAGGCAGTGAGACCCCCCTAATGTTGAAAAGTAAAGCATCAGGCTTGGACTGCCGTGAACGTACCCAAACAACCTGCTAGTTCACCTCCTCGACAAATAGCTCGACACACTACCAAGCGCAAGATCATGTCCCCACCTCATCCTCCTCAAGCCAAATGTCCACAGTGCCAAATCAAAATTCACTTATAAAAAGTATTGATGTCTCCCAAAAAAACTAAGGTTAAAAAAAAAGAGGCCAAGTTCTGGACCCTTCCCAAAAACAGTTTGCCTATGAAAGTTATGATTATGGCCAAGTTTTAGGATCTTAATACCTTGTCAAGGACCTAATAATACCTTCACACTTATTTGTGCATTTCCAACTTGGTTTTTGTTAAATGATGACAAATTATACGATATTTCCAAAATATGTCCAGTACGGTTCTTCATATAGAATAAAAGTATTACGTAGCTGAAAGGAACCGGAATTTCATTATCAAAAATGGCACTTGGTCCTTTTCTGATTAAAATGATTCAATTAACTCACCAAATTTAAATCACATTTCTACCAGGAGCTAAATTGGCTATTCCCTCTTTATCGTCGTCAGTACTTCCTCGGCTCAGTCCTTTACCAAGTAATTCAATCCCGTAGACCTTCTTATATTTTTCAACTTCTTAAATTTAAATCCTCGGTTCACTCCCGTAACACCCGATCTCGTCCTTCCGATCTTTATATTCCTTCCCACCAAACAGCAATATTCGAAAAATCATTCGTCACCCGTGCCACCTCGCTATGGAATTCCTTACCTCTGTCTGTCCGCCATTCTACCAACCTTGAAACCTTTAAATCCCGACTCTTCCACCACCTTCTATCCCTCCAAGTTTTACCCAACCCCTAGTCTATATTGAAGCTGTACACTATATACTGATTCTGATAGCATTTATAAGTTTTTAAGTTTATACGTAAAATTCAAAATTATTTTGTAATTTCAAAATTATTCCTATGGGACTTCTGTCATTCATTCAAATGGCAAATTGAACCAAGAATCTCCCGTTTATGTTTGGGGGACTTCATAAAACAGCATAACAATTCACTTCATTAAAAGGAGATACTGGATTCAAATCCCAGTATACTAAGTTAATCCTTGTAAAAATTAAATTGAAAATTAAGCTGCTGACGGTGTACACCATCGTGTATATTATACATGGGTTTAATAAATATATACATGATTACACACAAACAAAATGAATTAAGTTACTATGTGCTAAAGGATAATAAGTACATTAAAAAATTGACATAGTTTTTACAAATGTAGAAAAACTAAGTAAATTAAAATAAAATTTTCAATCAATAATCACAGTAATTACAGATATTTAGAAATCATAATACCTATTAATGTCCCAACTATTCCAGCAAGTCCAACAAGTATAATACCAGATATTATACAACAAGCTTTCCAACCACATTTGCATGCGTCCATGACTGTTCTAGCCTGAATACTAAAGAGGAGAATGAGCAGAAGCAGACAATAATGTGGCTTGACATGAAAGTATGTTGACTTATAATGCTCTGATACTTCCTATAGTAAAGATTATTGATTTCCTTTTGCACCATTCAACCCAAAGCTCAGGCTAATAATAAACTTGTGAAAGGAATGAATACAAAGCTACTTTTTAACAGAATTTAGGGTATTGTAGGTCATATTGAAAATATGAATCCATAATCCTTCTCCCTATTCTTTGTAAAAACTTATATCTATCATAAAATTATAGGAATAGATCTGAATGCAATTACTGTATGAGTCGTTTAAAAGAATAAATAACAACAACAAAATTTGGGTCTTGCAGATGATCAGTGGTTGAGACACAACAACTCTTTTAAAGTGAACTTGCTCAGAGAGCTCACAACTTGATCATGGACATTAAGAAAGATACCAGCAACCAAGAAAGAACAAGCAGAGAGCAAAATCTCCTTAGAAAGAAAACATGTTCAAATCAATTTTAATAATTTTATCGATGTTCTGAATTAATTAAATCTAAAAAAAATGTTTACATTGACTTCTGTACTAATACCAAATGGAATGAAGGTGGAAGTTTGAACCTAATACATGCATCCAGACATCCACATGTTGAGCGGTCCCAGTGAGAGGTAAAGAAGAAGTGAGTTGATTGCCTTTTCGATACTCGCTCATGACAACATCTTACAGACTGGGAATAGTTGGCGCTCAAAAGTTATAATGTCTGCATTGTTATCAACATTATCTAATCGTCTATGCAATATATAAAAATAAAATTTGCTGTTTATGTATTATACATTCCCACAAAGCAGTGAGTATTTTTATTATTGAACCAAATGTTTAATTTAGATTGATCTGTATGAAAAATTAAAGTTATTTAAAAAAAAAATTGTATTTATTTCTTTTCCCGTAATTCAAACTT
The DNA here is from genome assembly GCA_946811695.1 of Gonocerus acuteangulatus. Classification (NCBI taxonomy): domain Eukaryota; kingdom Metazoa; phylum Arthropoda; class Insecta; order Hemiptera; family Coreidae; genus Gonocerus; species Gonocerus acuteangulatus. Next base: position 19,323,934 of record OX328123.1, on the reverse strand, counting down.
TTGTTGTATTATTTATGCCTCTCTTCATTTAATGTTTTTTTTACGCTTGATTATATCACAACAATATACACAAATATACATGAACTATTTTTAATAAAATTAAAAATACAACTTCAATTAGAGTCTTCAGATAGACAAAAATTCAGTTCCACATGTGTGAAATTTTGAGAGAAATATTCTCAATGGTTCCGCTATTTGTAAATTCCTATTTCAAGGAGCAACAGAATACATGAAACACTATAAAAACTGATTATGTTTCGTTTAAGACTAGGAGATGTCAGGCAAGGGAGATAGAGTTGAAAATTTATCATTACTTAACCAGAGCTAAGGCTAAAAGCGTTTGTAACCTCTATGTGATGAGGATATAACAGAGAGAATTGTTACAGCCAATTTTCTATACTGAAATATAGGCCACACTCTTTTTCCTCCAATAAACCCATTTATTGGAACAGGCAACGTTATAGCTTAAATTGTTTTCAAATAAATTGTTATAAGCTTTGGCTAAATATTGATAAACATTGAACACTATCTCAAAGCCTTCCATGATCCTAAACGAGACATAATCAGTTATTATTGAGTTTCACGTAGAATGTTGGTCATTGAAATGGGATGCAAATGGCGGAACTGACAGAAATATTTCACACATGTGGAACTGAACTTTTTCCTTCTAGCTGGACAGGCTACAACTGGATTTGATAAAAAAAATCAGCATAAAAAAATCACAAAAAAGAAAAAATAGGATAACAATGTAGAAATTCATAAGAGGGTAATCGCCAGGAATCCTACACACAGAGGGGTACCACATTACGTTGTTCACAAGCTCTGTCAATAACTGACCGTGAACCTTCACAATACTTTCCTTGAAAACTTTCTTTGTGTGTTACATTTTGAAGCAGCAAGGGGAGAGTACATTTGGACAAACTTCAACAATCTTTGTACACTAATGATATGGCTATGTCCTCAAAATGCCATTTAAAATAAAGAAGTATTGTAAAGGCGTTTGACCATTAATTAGAAGAAATCCTTTAAGAATAAACTTCAACAAATATATTCTCTGTTTATTTACAATAACTAAAAAAAAAAAAAAAAAAAACTTACTTTACATATATCCTAATGATGATGGAGTCATAATCATGTTTTTCTATCACAGCTTTAACTTGTACTGGGGAGGTAAATACAGAAGTTTCAATAACAACTGGTGAAGACGTTTTTGCTGAAGCCCAAAGATTTCTGGCCATCATTTCTTCAGCAGTACCTAAATCTGGTTCTTTTTCAGGGATTCCTCCCTGTAAATAATAATTTTAGGAGTTATGTTATTTATAAATAGTATGGAAGGATTTTATTTATATGCTTGAGAAACTAAATAGCATTTGTACATATCGCACAAGTCTTTCTTAGTTATAAATGAAAAACACCGACTTTTGAGTTGCGTCACTTTACAAATACTAGTGCGATATGTTCTAAATTTTTTAAACCCAAAATGCTTATAAAAATGGATTTTTTTTTGTTTTGTTTTTTATAACCCGAGGTTTTTATTTCATGTCTTAGATAATATTGTATAGAATATGTATTGTATGTTTTAACAAAATTTGCCAAGTAGATCTTGAGAAATCTTGTATAGCAGTTAGAAAAAAGCAGTTTTAAATGGAAAAAGGTAGAAACTATTTATCTGACCGAAAAAAAAAAATTGATTTTTCGAAAATCTCAAAGTGGTGATACTTTACCACTTTAATTGTAATCAAATATCATTGGAGAGCTGAGGGGAGAGTAGTGAAAAAAAACCCATTAAAAATGCACATAAAACACTTTCTTTCGAATTTTAACAACAGCTTGAATGTAATCCGTTAAACAGACTAACTGGAATAGCCTGAGGTATATGAACTAATAATAATTTTGTGAGGGTTGACACGCCGAATGGGGTTAAAGGCTGGTGTTGTGTAATTTTTATGAATAGCCCACATGGTCTTACAAAAATTTAAATATCTATCTGGTGATAGGCAGGGACTCCAGCGTACCCTATGGTAATGCTAGTTAGACCAAAATTGATTAATGAGAAGAAAGATAAGAAATGTAAGAAGATTCAAATTGCCAGAGCAGTGGACAGGCCCAGTGGACCATCTCCCTGTTGACTTCTGGAGCAGTCAACGATACCTCAATCCTGCCATTCCTCGACTGCTTGAGCAGTCAATGAGAGATTAAGAGTTAATAGGCTTTCTGAATGAATGGAACACCTTGGTGCTTACAAGTACATTCTCACACAGTAAAAATGCATTTACATATTTACCTGACAAACCCTGCAGAGATTCTTAAGAATGCGTGATGCATCAGGTGTCCCCCTAAGCCTTGCCAATGCTTCAATACAAAGCTGTAAATAATCTTGAACTGAAGCTGTTAGATAAGACGATGCCAAACCACTTTTAATCAGCTTATCAGCAATCATGTACCATTTTTCCTGGCGATAATCATAAAGCATGGGCATCACTAACCTGATGAGAAAGACAAAATTTTAAGTTTTTTGATATGAAATTAGGTCAAAAAGGCTAATAAAATTTTTGACTTGTACAAAAAATGATTTATTTTTAAACTCTATTTTAGTTACAATTTAAAAATTAAAAACTCCAGGAGTACCAATCTAATTAAAGACTCCATATTTCTAAAATAAATAAAAGAATATTTTCTATGTTTACCATTGCTTTATTTTTATTGTAAATGTGTTTACCAAATATTATTGGGTTACAGTAAATAAGATTAGAAATACTTACATTAGTGCTTTACCATACTCCTTTGAGGAATAATATTCATCAGCCATCAAAATAACTGAAAATAATAAATGAATATTATTTTTTTTTACTTTCTAAAGTCATGTATAGTATATAAAAGAAAATAATAAGGTAAAAATTACACATTCAAGAAGAAAATACGAGTAACTTTATATAAATTAATTTATATTAACATATATATTTTTTTTCTTTGTGAAATCAACCACATGAGTCATGGTTACCGTTAAACGAAAAGAGGGATTTAAATAACTTAATGCTTGAATTCTATTTGGATTGTACGAATTGAAATTCTTGAAGTATGCATTTACTATGGAAAGGATTAAGAGAATTCGTAGAAAATAATAATCAGGATTTTATAGTGACTAAAATCAATATCCTCAAAACAGAGCTGAAGGCGAGGCAAACCCAGTTTCACGAGACTACCCACATACTTTATGACAATTTTATATTTTATGGGCAGGTCTGGTGAGCCAATTAATTCATGATGTTAGTTATATTTCATTATATAAACCTTTTTTTTTTTTTTCATAAAATGGTATATTGCTGTTTCGGTATCACCCAATACTTCATCTAATGTTCTTGAAATATTATGAGTTCTCCTTTGAAGTTCGTAATTTCTACACTCCGCCAATATACGTCTAACACGCAATTCAGTCTTACAGGTGTTGCAAAAAGTTTATGGGTCTTTTGTCATTATGTGTGAGTGTGTAAGCTTCATGTGGCCCACTCTGAGGATTGTAAGAGTAACATCTTCCCTTCTAGGTGCACGTATTGAATTCGCTGTGTAGAAGTTTCAACAAATTATTGTAATTTGAATTTTACAAGCAGTAATGTCCCGAATTTTTACAAGAAAAGATGAGAAAAGAAATGCACGAGACTCAGAATTGAAGGTATCACGAAAACTTGCTGATCACCTGGAGCAAGTTTTGTGGGCTTACGGCAACCAGGGATCGGTAGGCCAAGTGTATTAGACGACTCTGACACTGAGCCTATTTCAGAGGTGCTAGTTTGAATCCAGCAAAAATTAATTTTAGAATTTTCACCTTAATTTTACTATTTTTAATATTATTTTTGTATCCAAATTAACCAAAAAACTAAAAATTCTTATACTATTAGAAAATAACTCTTACTGAGCCGTCTCCTCATTCTCAGACAGCGATAAGTTTTAAACTGAGAAACAGCACTTCCAAGTAATCCAATAATAATTGACTGTGAAAAATAAAAATCAGTTAAAAAAAAATATTATATTAGAATTGAAGAGGTTACTTATTAAATTATAAAATGAAATGCTACCGAAATATCAGTGTTCCTCTCAATATATTGAAGAGCAAGAATACCCAATCGTTCCATATCTGGATCTAAAGGTTCTGCACTAAGTTTGCAAGGCCGCCATGCTCGTTGACCATAAAACTCTAGTCTGTCCCATCCAACAAGAGGATCTGGATCTGGATATGTTGTCACTCCCTGTAACATAAGAAATTATTCCATATTTTAAAAGGAAAAGTTCCGGCAAATTTTTTCAGATAGCAATATTTTAAATAAATAAAAAATAAATTAAATAAAAAATGAGTTTGTATATTTGCCAACTTTTCAGCTAGGTTTCCAAGCCTACATCAGAACCATGAAGAGGAAGAAGTAATCCGATTTGAAGGTGCTACATCAATGCTACACCTTTTATTTAATTTAATAACTAGTATATAACTCTTCTTTTTGCTCAATTTGCTACTCTTTGGATAATCACTGGCTGCTATTTTATACTTTTAACTTATAGTTATAAGTTAATATTACTTATTTCATATTTATTATTGTACTTATTCTGTTTATTTTGTTTTACAGCCCTGATTAAGGCTTAGAAATTTATCTGAAACAACAATGATATAGCAAATGTCAATCGAATTAGTTCTTCCCCTATTCATAGCCTTCATGACATCTGGAAAATTAAGCCAATGTAGCAAAAATACAAACTCATTTTTTTTTTTTTTTTTTAAATGTTATTTAATTCGGCTATTATAAACAAAATCAATCCCAACGGCCAATGATCTCTTCTGGGAAAATTTGTTTAACTTATGCTTACGGATGGGATCAATGCTATTACATGTATCTTACTACCTTGCGAAGATTCTCAGTTATTATTTCATTCTTCGTATTTCTTTAAATGAAAGTAAGGAAATTCAGGCTAATTTTGATTCAGATAAACCAGGTTAAAGCCCAAAAATGTTTTTGATGGATAGTGATGGTACTGCAGGATTGTAGCAGCAAACAGAAATTCTTATGAACTTCGTAGGCAACTGAGAGGGAGCATTCTGACAAGATCCACAAATAAACTGCTTCATAAAATCCTCATCGGGCCAGCCCACAGTTATGGCTCAGAAACACGAACTACAACAAAGCGAGAGGAATTAAACCTCTTCTATTTTGAAAGAAGAGTCTTGCGGGGCATATATATGGGTGTTCTTGAGCAGAGGAGCTGGAGACGTAGGACAAACCAACTCATTTTGGGAGGCTGACAAAGTAAAGTATATACAATGTGGACGTCACCGCCGGGCAGGATACCTAGCCAGGATGCCAGACCAATATATACCTCAAAAAATATTTTCCGGGAGGGAAAATGGAACCAAACAAGTCGACAGAACCAGACTGACATTGCAAAATGGAGTAGCCACCGATGCACCCAGCCTTCTCAGAGTCCGGAACTGGAAAGTGGCAGCAAAATACTGTGACTGTGGCGGAAGCTGAATCAGAAGGCCATGTCTCGCAAGTGAGATGTAGCACCGAGGAAGTAAAAGTGGTGGTACTGCATATTACAGGTAACACAAACTTCCTGCCTCCACCACAATGATTTTATTCACTCATTAAGTGACACCCTAGAAGCCCAGCACCTTCTCATGTACCACTGGATGGAATGAAGTAAGTGTGTCCGCTCCAGTTATACAAAAGTGAATACGCCCTGATTCTAATTAAACTAAATTAACCCCACTAGTTGACTTAATGAGTTTGCTTAATAATAATGAATTTCTTGCTAATAATAATACAGATAATTCAGGAGGAGCTTTGCTGAAGAGTGGGGTGGAAATATTTAAAATTAAAGAACAACTTAATATTTGTTGGGACATTTTTCCCCATTAGCTAAGTCCAAGTAACAACACCCTCATTTCATTCAGTGCATCACTCAACATTTATAATCCTTGCATTATATCATTGTGATTTGGATCTGCAGTAGTTTTTCATTTCAGGGCCGATTAAAAAAAAAATCCCTGCTCCACCATGGATGTTTACGAACCTACAAATAGCCTGGCCTAGATGTCGATGCACCATAATAAAAAAAATATCACTGTGAAACACATTTAACAAACTTTCTACATCCTTATTGTCTTCTAGATCACTTTTATTTCTTCTTTAGCAGAGCAAAGCTACCTTGAGTAATTTTTCAATGACAAATTTATTGTGAAAGTAACATTTTCCTGGATAGATTTTTTTTTTTTTTTTTTTTTTTTTTTTTTTTACGGCGCATCTACATCTAGGTCATGTCCTGGATAGACATGTTAAAATTATTTTACTGCTTCATAGAATCTGCAAAAATAAATAAAAGAATTCCTCCCTAGTCAAATCAAATTTTGTAATTTCACATTAAAAATAAAAAATAAACAGATGTTTCTTTATTTGCATTATATTTAACTTAAAACCTTGGGTATCTTTCCAGCAGAGTTCTTTCATTCATCATTATGATGGTAATTTCAGCCCTTATCATTTACTTCATTCAAGCCGAGGTTGCCAGAATAAGATGGAGAGAAATACAACGAAACATTGCTCAAACAGAATGAGGAGCACCACTGGTGAGAGGACATAGTTTGATATAAATACTTCTATTTGAGAATTGTCAAACGCAATCTATCTACATTGTTTGTTAAGTCATCCTACAGCATTGTGTAACTCTGAATCAATTCGAAAGGCTAGGCTGTTTACTTTACATTATGTAATGACAACTGTATAAAATTTAAATGAAAGTAAAAACGTATTGTACTAACAGAGCAAAGTTGTAAACTATATTCCTTCCTTTGGATAGCTAATTTGGCTGCTTGGTGGTAATAAAATCCAGGGTGTTGAGTTTGGACAGCTGGTAACCCCTGATGAATCATTTCATCAAAAAGATCAGCAAATACACTATACCTAAAAAAAGAGAGATTTTTTAAAACAATGTATAAAATGAATTTATTTGTTGATATAATTATATAGGATGCCCTAAAATAGGCCAAAAAAATGGCCTGATGAAGAACTGACACAAAAAATATCTACGCCTTAAATTCCAGTTTAACCTATTTGAGACTGATAGCCACTCTCATGACAAAGGGCTTACATGCCTCGTGGCTTGACAGCCGCTTTCCTGACAACGGGCCAGCATGTTCCTTGTCCTATTAGCCACTTTTGTGGCAAGACCATTTCTTTGTTTGGGACTGAAAGCCATTGCTGTGGCAGCTTTTAGTGATATATGGTTCTAGTCATTCTTGTATCTACTATATTTCATTAAAAATGCAGTTTGAGTCTATTGAATAGGGCTTTTCCTCTACTACTCGGTCCCTTTGCCCCTAGTTTGGGTCACACTGAAGGGCCTTATTTGTGTTTTAGCAGTTGATGTGTACATAGAGATCATATTCTGTTAATATTATACCAATACCAAACATTATTTAAAAAATAAAATCAACAAAAAAAAAGTGTCTAAGCCCACCGTTGGCTGGAAAAAGCCTGGATTAAGAAAATGGTTAGGAGAATGTTTTTGAGCTAGAACTAACGAAAGCGTATTAGGAGAAATAAGAAGAGATGTGCAGTGGAGGCTCAGCTATTTTAATGCCGCCTTGTGGAACCAGGAGAGTGAAACAGACTCCACGGGCATCTAAGGTTGTGCGGATTGTAGTCTCGTAAGTTCTATTGAACTATAATTTTTTGTAAATTTGATTTTATGAAGGATTGTGACTTTAGCCATTTGTGATGACATTAAATATCATACTGTGGATTGTCTAGATAATTAACACATTAATGTTTCTCAATATACCCCGAACAAAGTTAGGCTCCACATATATGACGCCCATGACTGATGTCTCATACTTTAATTACATGGTGTCTACTACTTTTCTGAAAGCCAATTTCAGGACTTTTTCATGATTTAAAAAGCAAATATCATGTCCATTAAAAGTCTTAACTATTAGTTTAAAATGATTTGTAACTTTACAAGAATTACTGTGATATCTATAAACTTACAATTTTACATACATTTAAAACAATTATAAAAATGTACATCATATGTTCAAGATTATAGGTATATTAATTTTAAAAGTGAAGGAACGATGGTACTAAAACTTTTAGAATGACTACAGAATTAGCAGCCTTAAAAATGTTGAACAGAAGCAAAGCAAAAGCGGAAGCTGATATGGTAGCAGAAGTCAAAATTTCCAAAAATATTACTAGCTAAATATTTATTGACATTGTAAATAATTTAGTAAATTAATGTGTGCAGAATTTCAATATTTAAATCTGCACATATGTACATAAGCTACATCAGAGGAGTAAGGGGAGGGAGAGGCAGATAGAATTGCATCGCCATACAAAAACGGCAGCAATTATGAATGCATGGAAGTCCTGGGATAATGTTAGGCCCCGGTAAAACTGAAATTTCAAGGAAATGGTTTCAAAATTCATGACTTTTTTGTGATTTTTGTGCCCTATTTTCAATTTCGTGACATTTTCATGACTTTTTCGAGCAGTAGACACCATAAATTATCATGGCCATAAGGCCACTTAAAGTAGAATCAAGCAAAATAAGGACAACTTAGGTGGTTCCCAGCTAAAAAATAAACTTCAAATAACAGTAAATGTATCAATTTAGTGTAACTTTTATTTTCCTCATTAGATATTTGTCTATAACAACTTACTGCTTAGACAGCCAGGCGTAGTGTTGAAAAAGTAGATGAGCATGTCCTCTTTTCTGCTTGTAGTGTTCTATGTGAGCTTTAAAGTGTGATATCGCATCACGAGGCTTATTTTGACCAAATAAAACTTTGCATACTTTGTATCCTATATATCCTGCAATGGTTTTCACTTCAAATTCATTTGTGTCTGATAGTCTTACCTCTAATAAATTACTGTAGGCCTCGCTGTAGTAACTGAAAAAAAAAAAATTAATACATATGAATTTTACAAACAAAACAAATAGCCTTAAAGTTCAATTAATTTGAATATCGATTAATACTTACGTATGTGCTGAGTTAAGATCTTGTTTTAACTCAGAAAAAAATCCAATTTTAAACTGATGTCTCACATATAAATACTGATGCGTAGTTTTGTTCATATTTTCTTGATGGCTTTTTACAGCACGCATTTCAATTTGGTAATAGCTGCTAGCTAAATCGTAGAAAGCTTTTTCTAAACTGAAAATGAAAAATGGATGTACTATTAATTTATATTTTCAGGAAAATTGTGACTTACATTACCCTTTAAATTATAAATTGTATTATAAGATTCATCACAGCAGAGGTTTAATATGTCTTCATTTATGTAAATCTAGAACTACATGCTGAAGGGTAAATAGGTAAATTTGCCAATTTGACTCTCTTCTTTCTTTTTATGGACTATTATCTAGGTGCATGGTAGTTAACCAGGCAGAGTTCCGGCCTAAGCACACTGTGTGTATATTGCAAAAAGTATTAGAGCCGATTTTTACCCTCTTAAAACCTTGAACCAGTTCAAGACAAACTTATGAAATTTTATACAGGAATTATACTAATAGATGTGAGAAAGACTGAAATGTTTCATAATTCTATATTGTAGTGTATCCGAGACATAGGTGATGGAAAATCGGAATTTACAAAACTCAATCATCAAAATTATTAGGCACTTCCCAAAAAGCTAGACTTGAAAATTTGCAGAATGATAGACATTGGGGTGTTATAAAAGGGAAAAACAAAAAATCTTGAAAAGTTGTGTTGTTCGACTCCGCTCCCAGGATGGGGGGTGCTTGTTTTGTTCCTTCGTAAACCCATCATTCCCCTGAACATCGCCAGAACCAAAAAACTAGCGCTAGGCCAAGTTCCAGGCCCCCCCCCCCCAAAACAGTTTGCCTATCAAAGTTATGATATCATAGTGTTAGCCCAAGTTTAAGGCCCAGAATACCTTGTCAAGAACCTAATAATATTTGTGCATTTTTTTTTTTTTTTTTTTTTTTACTGCACATCAACATCTAGGCCATTAGCACCGACATCCAAGGGGCAGCGAGAAATTCCCTCAATGAGACGTGAAATAAGAAAATTCCTGCCACCGGTGGGAATCGAACCCACCATCTCCCTCATGAGAAGCTAAGGCGTTAGCCTTTAGACCACCGGGAGACCCCGTTTTTCTTAAATAATGGTTGTTTTAACTTACATAGAGTTCATACAAACCCGACCTTTTCAATTCAACAAAACATTTATAATAACCCTGAATTGTAACCCTAAGGGCCTGAATCTTTAAAAGCTAGAAATTTTATAACATATCCGATCGATATAGCGGCCATCATCTAACCAAAACTGGCCAAGTTGAAAACAAATAAGTGAGAGGGTATTATTAGGTTCTTGACAAGGTATTAAGGATCTAAAACTTGACCAATACTATGATATTATAACTTTCATAGGCACTGTTTCTGGGACGGACCTGGAACTTGACCTCTTTTTTTTTCACCTTTACTAATCTCCCCAAGAGGAAAAGGCAATTGTTATTTATAACACCCAAGAGTATTATGTTTAACTTGCAATGTTTAATTTTTAATTAATCTCAATATTCCACATTTACAATATAAGTACAGAATACTTACTTGGATGTATATCCTAACAAATGCTCAGTGTGAGGAAGAATAAATAATGCCTTGTAACCCAGTTCTGCAGCTTGATACAATGCATTGGCTCTTTCGATTCCTAAAACATCTTCACCAGACGGAAGAGGAGCCGTTTTCTGAATTAAAACTAAGCAAATTTTAGTATTCCTGCCATCTAGACTTGATCTAAAGAGAACAGTAACTTTATTGACACAATCTGAGGTACAAACAACGTTTTGAGCATATTAATTATATTTTACCTAATAGACTGAACTCTTGATACACATTCAATTTTCTTTTCCTCCCAAAGAGGATCATCCCAATCAAGGTCATAGAAAATTACAACTACTGCAGGTATTTGAGTTAAATGTTTATGCATCCAATTCCTCTTTAAGATGCCTTTAGGTATATGAAGATCATAAGCTGACTTCTGTTAAAAACAGGTGTTATCTAAATGATGAACACTGAACAGCACAATGATAGTATAATTAGAGAAATACGTACCTTTGCTTTGGGCCTAGGAAATTCATGAGTGGGTGGGAACAACTTAAATTGTACTGGGGATCTTTCAGATCTCCTGTTATTGCACATAGCATCCCAAGTAGCCCTATGAAGTGCATTATTTAGGGTATCTAAACCAATAACTCCTATAAGTGCTTGAGGGTGTACTAAGAGTTCGGCAGGGAATTCAAATTCTTTATTAACATAAGACATGGCACTTTGTATTAAAAATACTATAAAAATGACTAGGTTTATCTTTGATAGTTTTTAAGTGAAGAGTAAACATCAAATGAACCTCCCGTTATTGGCATCCTTGTTCTGAAGGTGAATTTCATGATTTCATCCCTAATTTGAGCAAACGATACATCAACGAAAATAATATATTACGCCATTCTGCCTCAGGAAGTCATAATTGTAGATTACTCTTTTCAAATCATTGACATGTCACGTTAGACATCACATAACCTACTGGGTACCTCTACATTGTAACAAGTATGATACCTTCTGCACCACCATCGAAGATTTTTCCTTTTAGCACTTTCCTCCGAAGGAAAGTAGCTATTGAGGTTGGACTCATGACGGAATTTTTGAAAAATTTCTTCAAATCTTTATCGATCCTACCTAGTAGACACCGAAAATGACCCCCGTTAAAATTTATATATATATATATATATATACATATGCATATATATATATGTGTCTGTTAACACGAAAGCGGCCAGAGTTTTTGTTTTTTTGACACGAAACTTGGTATATAGCATTCAATTAGCAAACGATTGAACGAGTTCGTTAACCACCAAAGTCGGTCCACCGGAAGGGGGGGTTTACCCCGAACCCAAAACACTAATTTGACTATGTCAGCCGTAATATTTGTTATATTTCAACGAAACTTGGTATTCGTAGTGGTAATATAGAGAAAAAAGTGAGATATAAAAATGAACTAAATCGGTTCATTATAAGGGGGGGTTTACTCCGGACCCACAATACCAATTCGCCACTACCAGCCGTGATTTTTGGTATATTTCGACGAAAATCGGTATTCGTAGTGGTATTCCACAGGTAAATATGTGTTGTAAAAATAAACTAAATCGGTTCATTAGGAGGGGGGGGTTACTCCGGACCCGCAATACCAATTCGGCACTACCAGCCGTGATTTTTGGTATATTTCGACGAAACTCGGTATTCGTAGTGGTAATCTACAGGTAAATATGTGTTGTAAAAATAAACTAAATCGGTTCATTAGAAGGGGGGGTTTACTCGGGACCCAAATTCCTAATATACTCATACCGGTCGTAATTTCTGCTGTATTGTAATGAAACGCGGTATACGTAGTGGGTAACTCATTAGAAAGAAGTGTTGTAAAAATGAGCTGAATCGGTCAATCGGAAAGCGGGGGTTTAATTTGTAATATATTTCAATAGAAAAGCCCGTCAGACGTAGGTTCACAAAGCCGCCGCAAGGAGCACTTTCTACCACTAGAGTGACTGTATCCTGTTCCTGCGTTAGATCAAAATACGATAATATGAGGTTTTTTGTATTTATTACGTAGTGTAATAGGTACCATGTGTAAACATAACTCTGGAAGCAAATTAATAATTGATCAGTTACTCATTACAAATTTAAAAGAGAACTATTCATGTTTTTATTTTATTTATGTAGGATATTTTAAGCAAATTGTTCTGGAAAGCAGTCTACACTACCCAAATTCTGAGGAAAGTGCTTAGTTATGCAGCTCCTGCGTGACGGCCTTTTTATATTGTAAGTGTATATAATGGTACTGAATGTATTTCTTTGGTTTTGAAAGCAAGACAAAATTTTGGTATATATACCAAGAATGATTGAAGAATGATTTTTCCAATAACATTGGAAAAATCATTCTTCACATCCATAACTATTTTCATCGTTGTAAGTTTGGAAATCAAGAGCTATAGACCCATGAAATGATTACATGGAATACACTAGCTCTTTAAATAAAATATCTCAAACACGATCCAAGATCACACGACGCAGAACTAAGTATGTATTGGACAGCTTTGCTCCGTAGACGTCATTCTACCGGCACATACAGAGGTATTAGTTATTGACTAGTTCATTGCATCTCAGGCCTCAGCCACACGTTTTAGCTACACAAGCAACAAAGTTCTCTATTCGATTCCTCATTCCTAGTTAATTGAAATGTCAAGAATAAATAAAGACACTCATAATGTAACTAGTCATTTTTCACGTTCGATTTCCTCATGCAAAACAAATCTCATTTCGAAATAAATAGTCCGAGAGCCAGCAACGCACTTTTCATGAAGTGTTTTATGCACCCTGAAATTTTGCTATAATATACCTCTTAGGTAGATAAGAAGGTATATATGTGTTTCCTGGACATACCTTGGTGCACCAGGTACTGCGCATAGGGGAAAGGTGCAAAACAATATTGCCGGAAAATAGAGTTTTATTTAGAAGGCAACTATCGTAAAACTAATGTAAAATTGTCTTAATATTACATTAAAGATAGTTTATTTTATTTTTCCTGTATCTCCTAATAAAGAAAAATAAAATAAACTATCTTTAATGTAAAATTAAGACAATTTTACAATGAATAATAAATATGGCAGACAATTGTAAGGGGTATAACACGTAAAAAAAAAATATAAAGTTAATTGTTTTTATTCTAATATTAAATGAGAGTTTTATTTTCGCTGCCATTAAAACCGGTACAGCTGTACAAGATCATGTGAGCAAGAACCAATGAGAGCACAGAAAACATCCAACACTGCGCAGTCGTGTCATACATAACTCTTACGGTTACGCGCAGTGTATTCCAGTCTATCATAAGCATCATTTATTTTCATGTTTTCTGATAATTAAACCCCACAAAAGTGTCTGCCCTTTTGCAATTATTTTCAAATATGTTTATTGAAGACGCTGTTTAAATCGCAGCGTGAATAAAGCACTTCATTAATTATTAAAAATAAAGACTAGGTACTTAGTTTTTTTTTTATTATTATCATGTTAACCCCCTTAAAAGTACCTGCCTTATTTATTATTAATTTGAAAATTGCCTTAATTTGCCATTTATTTCATTAATAATAGTTGGCTTCTGAATAAAACTCTACTTTTAGGCAATATTGTTTTGCACTTTTCCCTATGCGCAGTACCTGGTGCACCAAGGTATGTCCAGGAAACACATATATACCTTCTTGTCTACCCTAGAGGTATATTATAGCAAAATTTTAGGGTGCATAAAACACTTCATGAAAAGTGCGTTGCTGGCTCTCGGTCTAAAACGGAAAACCGTAGAAATCAACATTATAAAAACCAAAGGGCAACATATCACAGCTTGTGAGTTGGTTACCCCTGAGTGGTAACATGATGGTACGCATGGATACCAGGTAAGGATTCATGATCGAGAAACGAGGATAACAGGTACCCTGCAGATAAACGATTTGAAATTGCACTCAAAGAATGCTCATCAATTATAGTCTATTCGCCAAGTGACTGCCATGCCATGATTGGATCGTCCTCCTGGGACCACTTTGGACAGGTCGGGGTATGTGCTGAACCAATCTAGTAAATAGCTCTGCAGGTAATCGTGGCTTGTAGCTATCCTAAAGGTAGACACTGAAATACCCCGGGGGAACGCCGTTGAGGATAGGTTTTGATATGATCGAATCCCGTCCAACAACACCATTCCTCGAAGACTCCACAACAGCTGTCCTTATAAGCAGCTGTCTGCTTACTGCCATTGCAGGCAGTGAATAGAACAATTATAATTTTAAAGAGGACTTATTATGAGGGCTAGGCAAGGAGTTTTATTGGGATTGGACAAACCATACAACGAGATTAAGCAAATTTTGGCGTTATGTTTCTGTTACTTCATTGAATGATGAACCATTTCTTTACTTTTTCGATATATGATATGATGGGGGAAAGATTTTTTTTTTTTAATTTGGCGATACTTATTTTCAATGTTCGCCTCCTATTTTGCTGATTACTAATAAAAATTTACGATTTCTAAAAATTAATTAAGGAACTATTCTTAACATTTTTATTTCTAATTCTAAAAACATATCAAATGTATGTCTGAACGTGTAAATAAACATACATACATAAATTTATAGAAATGTCAATTATTCTCATCTTGAAATATTTGGATTGTAATAGATACTTTCATTTCTGGAATATTTACTATCAAAAATAAATTAATTAAATGTACATAAAATTGATTTTGTTAAATTACCTGCTATAAGAAAAAAATGTCGCTACTGATATTATAAACTCTTTGAATACGAAGTTCTTTGGCCTCAAGGACAAAATTAATTGAGGAGGTTTTAGTAAGGTTTTCTTGGAATTGACTTTCAGTTTCCCCGGTTCTTCCGATCAGAGCGGTCGTTGCAGTTGTATTTTTTTTCACTGCCATCGTATTGTTTAATTATTAGATGATTTTGGTAGTTTTTCGTCCCGGTGTTTTATTTTTAATTAATCAATAATAGCTGGACTAAAACATAGAATGACTACCTCTACCCAAGGTAAATTATTTTTAGTGTCAATGATTTTTTTTTCATATTAAGCTGATATTGTTTTGTTCATTTTGTTAATTAATTAAATTTGATTTTCTTTGCAGGAACTGCTTTACCTGATAATGGAAGAAGTAGAAGAACTAAATGTCTAAATTATTCAAAGAATATTATAAAGAAAAGACTTCCTATAATTGTATGGCTGCCAAAATATCAATGGAAAGAGAGCTTTTTAAAAGACTTTTTTTGTGGATTTACTCTTGCTTGCATTCACGTACCCCAAGCTCTTGCATTTTCCATGCTGGCGAATGTTGATCTTGTTTATGGCTTATATACAACTTGTTTTACTGGGATAATTTACACTATTCTGGGAACTGCCCACATAAGTTCTTTTGGGCCAGTTGCGGTTGGTTCTATGATAACTGGAGAAGCTGTTAGTATGGCAAGTGTATATGGTTATTCAAATAATGAAGTGGCTACATCTCTAACATTTCTTATTGGATTAGTTTACTTATGTGGATTCCTTCTTCGTTTTGGTGTTATCACAATAATTTTTAGAAAGAATTTCATATCCCCATTTGTTGCTGGTTGTACCCTGCATATTATAGCAAAGTCTCTGAAACTTCTACTTGGAATAAAAGTGAAAAATCACTATGGAGTTTTTAACTTCCCTCGAAATATATATCTTCTTTTCCAACACATACATGAAACCCATTATTTAACTCTTGCCATTTCGGTAGTAGTCTTAAGCATATTTATTTTTAATATGCTTATTTTGAAACCCCTAATTAAAAGATGTACAAAAGTGATTTTACCAATAGAAGCCATCACTATGTTATTAGCAGGTCTTGTATCATATTTGTGTGGTTTTCAAGAAAAAGGCGTCCCGGTCGTTGGCCACGTTCCTTCAGGATTGCCTACCCCAATGCTGCCCAACTGGGATCTCTTTCCATTGATTTTAGGCTCAGCTGTGACCACAGCATTGATCAATTTCTCCTCATCAATCTCAATGTCGTTTTTATTCAACAAAGACGTCCAACCAGGTCAAGAAATGTTCGCCATGGCAGTTGCAAACTTAATATGTGCCAACTTCCAGTGTATTACTGTTGGAAATTCTATGATGCGAACAAGAGTTGCGGTTACTCTGGGCTTGAAGTCACTTATGAGCACTTTAGTGGCATCATTATTTATGCTACTGGTCATCTTATTTGTAAGTAAATATTTTACTTTGTTTTTAATATATTCAGAATTACTTAAATCCTTTATTTGACAAGAATTCATGGGTAAATTTTTATATAAATACATATATATGAACCAAAAGCGACTAAAATATGCAGTTTTAACTACATTAAATTCTAGAGGATTTTTTTATTTATTTATTTTTTTTTTTTCAAATTCGGTTTGATATATATCATTGACCAGCTGGTAAAAATCAGTTTTTAAATTTCTAGAATTCTCAAAATCCAAAATTTATTATCGTTTATTCAAAATGTTTATTATACAGTTATAATTTATTTAATTGCCTTCTTTATTTTTCTATCTTATTGGAATGTGAGAAATAATTTAACCAAATTTAAAAAGTAAAATTATAACAGTTGATTGTTAGAAAGAAATATAATAGTAATTAGAAAATAAATGGATACATAAACTGAATAAATATGAAGTGAAGATAATTGGTGGTCGTATTACTAAATAATGGACACTCGTTCTAATAGCTTACATAATTTAGCATAGAGACGCTACATTTCAAATAGGTGATTAGTATACAGACATTCTCATAGATCAGAGTAGGGGGGGGATGATACAGATTTACTAATTTACATTATTTCTAATAGATAAATATATTATAAAGAAAAAACAACTAAATTGAAGTTTGTTCAAGTTGAAGCATTCCAATAAAGTAATTGATCTTTATTTTTTTTTTCTGATACTCTCAATAGCTTTAGTATCCTGTATGACTTTTTTTTACCACAAAATGTCTTTCTTGGGAATTCATTAAGGTTGTGTTTTACAGTAGTTAATTATTTTTTAAAGGCTGTTCCATAAAAGAGATGTCTTTGAGTAACATACCAATGCTTCATTCTTACTTTATCTCTAATAATTTATTATCCAGCTTGAGCTTTTTGGAAAAGTAGGGTAACAAATTTCAGTAATTCTAATCATCGGAAAATAATGCTTGTAGATTTGCAAGTATTGGTTTTATTCGATCGAAAGTGAAATATTAAGTGTTTCTATTCAAAGCATGTTATTTTTTAAAAATTGATTTAGCAGTAATATGAGTTCAATTATATAACTCGAGAACAAAAAAAAAATAAGTAATTTTTCGTTATTTTAGTCCATGCTAGGAAATAAATGGTGCAGATGTCAGGAGCATTCTTGTTGGTAAAATTCGGTGCCCTTTGGACGCATTAGTACCAAAACTCTTGCTTCTCTTCGAGATTTCACTCTAGCTTATATTTAAATTTGTTTTACAGTTTGCCTAAATAGCTCCACAGCAAAGATTATCTGCTCCTAAATCAATTATTTATAATAATAAAAAGCTAATTTATTTATTTATTCATTTGAGGAGCTTCGTAACACAGGCGATTGGCTCCATAAAATAAAAAAAAAAAAAAAAAGCTAATAAAATTACTGAAAAATAGAAATGGCATTAACATAGTAAAATAATAAAATAATTTTGTCAAATATTAAGAGTAATAATAATAATACTCCTCCAGGAAATAAAATTAATCAGCAGACTTTTGGAATGGGTTTTGTATAGGTTACCTTCCTTTTCTTGCCAGGATGAGCAAACGATTATCATGAGTTTAAACATTTTGATGTTGTATTAAAATTGTGGAAAAAGTGTGATGTTACTATGTTTTATTTTGTATCTTTGTGGAACGTAGAGGTGTGAATATGGTATCAATATGAAAGGTTTTTTCTTTTAGCAGTTCTCACAAGTAAGTGGTGCTTGTAAAACGTCCCTTTTTATGCAATATGTATTAAGAGTTTCACAATCAACGATACATTAGAAGTCTAGCATAGCATTTTAAAAGCCAAATTAGTTTAAACATGTAAGTTTTGGCAAAAATAGAAAGAAGTTAGAATGCTGAGCCAACGGCCATAGCTGCGTTTAATGCACCGGTTCCCGCTGATTACTGGAGTTAAGCAACGTCGGGCCTAGCAAGTAACTGAATGACCGACCATGTGCTGTTGGCATTATAAAATGGAGGCAACCTGTAGATAGCCTGGCTATTGGGTTAATAGCCCAATTGTTGATACCGTTAAACACTCACACAAAAAAAGTTTAGAACACTAAATATTTAGAGTTTCTACCTTACAATTGAAAGACTATGTATGTTATAAAAGCACGCTAAGATTACTAGCTCCTGACAGTCGGGCTTTCTTTATATCACATTTCTGAAGTAAAAAGTTTAAGCAGATGATATATATCACTCCTTTGTTTTTTCACTGTTATTATTTTCTTTTGTTTCCCCTTCTTGGATGAATTATTTCTTTGTGTGCTGTGCTTTTCTTAATTCATTTTCAATATTTATTTTACCATTCTTATTGATATTGATTACACATCTAAATGCTATATAAAAATATTGATGTACAGTCCTAAAGTGATGTGTCGAAACATAAGATTTTTTTAATGTACTATATATTCTGTTTTATAACAAGTTAATTTTAGCCAAAATAAACTTTTTCTTGCAGCTGGGGCGTATCTTCACACCAATGCCAACGGCTGTCCTCGGATGCATTATAGTTTTATCAACGTTCCTCCTCCTACTTGATCGTGCCAAAGAAGTTATTCCTCTTTGCAAAGTTTCATTCGATAATGCCTTTTTATACGTCGTGACATTGTCTGTCACGCTGTTTGCCGATGTCGTATTCGGTCTTCTTGTTGGCGGCCTACTGTCTCTTAGATTAGTTTTAAAAGAAGTACCCACTGAAAAGCCGAAAACTGATGAAGGTCCAGAATCAGAAAAACTTTTGTCGAAGAATGGAAAGCCTGAACAAATAGTTCCTAAAAGCCAAAATAATTTAAACGTTTAGGCTGTAATCTAATGAAAATGTATTTATTTCCATAAGGAACTAGAAATATATAACCTTTAAGGATTTATTATTGATGATATAATTTCTACCATTAATATTATTTTTACAATATGTGTAGACTGAAAATTTACACTTTTATAATTGTGAATGGTAGAAAATAGACTGCCATATTAGGTGGTTAAGAAACATTTTTAAAGATTTTGAATCTGTTCCTGTGTATAACACCTTAATTAGTTTAATTTGCTACAAGTATTTATCAGGATTTGACACGAAAAATCAAGCTAAAGTTGAAGGCATGATAATTCTTCGCGTAGCTTTATGATAAAGTTACACGCCTTATTTCAAAAAATTAAATCAGATTGAAATTGTATTGTTTCTTTGAATAGTGGGATACAATTATTTTTATTTATATTGGCGAAGACAATCTTGGCGTTCTTTGAATAGTTTTGCTAATTTTCAAGAAATTATGACAATTCATACAAGTTTTGAATTTTGTGTCTGTCTGTTTATCGACAGCTGAACACATGAAGATGACTTTCTTTATTTAGAACGCTTAGAGCTCAGGGGTAGGGCATGTGTTTAATGCAGTTGTCTGTTTGCCAAGTGATCACACATAAACAACTAATTTACGAAGAAGCCTTTTGGTAATTAATTGTTTAGTGATCCCAGATATGACAATGATAGTCAGTTTTTGTTGAATAGAGGGGATTAAGAAGAGTGCCGGGAACAACATTGGGAGAGGGGTTCAAATTATTTTTCATTTCAGGCTGTAGAGGGTGGGGCCCCCGAGAGGAATTACGGGGCCTGTCCGAATAACTTCAAGGGCTCCTTATTCTCCCCCCCCCCCCACCATTAACTTGGCAATTACGGTTCCCTTAACCCTCCTCAATTAAAATTACCAAAAACTATTAATGAAATTATTTAAACCTCCATTTCTCTGAAAATAAAATTAAATAAATTAGTAATTGAATGGAGGGGAAAATAGTAGGTATATAACTTTGTTATTTCAAATTATAATGCAAGTCAAAAAAATTACACCGGCGAGACCATGTGCCTCAGACCAACTGTCCACCGTGCCCCATCGTAGCGGAGGCTCTGGTAGAGGGTTAGAGAAACAAATAGTTACAAATAGCTCAGGAGCTATTCAATGCGGTGAAAATTTGATATCAAAGTTTGGTGAATTTTATGTAATACATAAAATGTATCAGAAGACTCTAGTTACAAATATGCTTTAACGATGGCCAAAATGGAAAAAAAAAACGTTACAAAAAAGTGTCTGCTAGCGTTTGTGCATGCGGGGTGGCCATGTACGAAAAGGTTTGTTTGGTGGACCTAAAGCATATTTATTAACCTAAACCTAAAGCACTAAACAAAATTAATTTTTTTTTAATGATTTTTAGGAAATTGTCCTATAATCTTCAGATTCTTCATTTAAAAAAAAAAAAAAAAATATAGAATCCCAAATTTTAAATAATTCTGGTAAACCCCATGGTCAGTAAAGCTAGTTGATAATAATTGTGACAATAAAAACATTATCACTGTTCCCTATCTAGTATGTGTAGACAATATAAATAATGATCTCAGATAGTAATTCTTTTTAAGCCTATGAATAATTATTTATGAACTTAATCACGTGGTTACTCAAAACAGACTCCAACATTTTTGATTTCTGATAGCAAAGGCACCAGCTATTTCTGACATATCATTTTATATTATATTTTGTTAAATGGCTTCAGATTGATTTTACTTTTAAATTTGTGAGCACTTGAAAGCTTTTCTTGCTTCTCATTCAAACTGAAAGTAAACAATTATCTGCTCACTACATTAATTATTGTATTCTAAGAGTTCCCAAATGAGAAATGTACATAATCTTATTTTGTAGAGTACAACTATTTTTATATTGAATACTATTCTTCTTTAGAGTAAAAAGCAATATTTACTTAAATTTATTTAAAAGACTATGAAACAAATTGTAAAATATGTCTTATTCTATAAATAGTGCAAAATGAATTAATATTCGAAAGTTTAGGAAAACTTTGGAATATTAATTCCATTATTGAAAAAAAAGAGAAAGAGCTTTTTAATGTGTAGTGAATTGTTTTTTTCTGCTTGTCATGCAAAATTCCTATTGGATTCACAGTCAGCATAAATAGATTTTGTAACAATTGGAAGGTCTACCCCACAATATTATACAATTGAGGTGGGTTGATTTTTTGTTTTATTTTTTTATTTTATTTTTTTATTATGCTTTACCAATTGTATTGAGTTAATATTAAATTTATAGGAAGGTATACTTACTAAAAGGTTTGTGATTTTAGTTATGGATAAATATTATTTATTCCTATTGAAGTGGTTCATTGGCTGAATACTGTCATTGTTGAAAGTTATTTTTCCTCTTAAAGAGGAAAAGATTGCAACATTAGATTTTTTTTTTTGTTTGGACTAATGTATGGTCATCAGTATTTTATTTGTGATCTTATAGTAATGTTTATTTAACCAATTATTTTGTTTGGACATATTTTTATTAATTTATGTATGTTGATTAATCTTAAAACCAAATTTATATGTCTTTTTATCTGTAGTTTTGTAGAATGTACTTAACCCCTGGTGTGTATAAAGTGGTATGCCAGACATAAGGTAAATCTCAGTAAAGTATGTTGGCAGCAGTGAGCATCTAAAGAGTCTAGATAATACTGCTGCCAATATACTTCAATAAAATTTCCCTCTTGTTTGTCAGACCATTTTGTACACACTAAGGGTTGAAAATATATTTTCTTGGTGTTTGTACTTACAAAAGCCAAAGAGTTACTAATTTATCATTGTTGAATACTGAAATAAACAAAAACATTTTTTTTAGAATAAAAAATGCATATTTATTAGTACTTAAATATTTAAATTATATAAAAGATATATTGTTGAAATGTTTGAGAATGATTTTAAACTGAACAGATTGTTGCATATTATGGTGCAATTATTATTTATTGATTATTTAATTGTGCATCTAAGAATACGTTTTCAGATGTGATAATGAATGTTTGTGATACAATGTGATATTGTTATTAGTTTTTATTGTACTATTAAATAAAATAATTTTACTATTTGTTTTCTTATTTATTATTATTTAACTCCACACAACGCATTATTTTGTCTTTTAAGTTTAAAAAAAAAGTATAGATGACCTTTTGGTGTTCATTAACTATAAATTGGAGCCAACGATCATAGTCAGGATGAATGCACCGTTGAACATGGTATTTAGGTAACTTCGGCAATTGCCAGTACCAGATTAAGCGACCTTCTGAAGAAGCAACATGCCGTTGGCATTATAAGAGTGGCAACCTGTAGATAACCCAGCAATACAAAAATAAACAAAGATAAAAATTGTTAAGATTGAAGTATTGTACAGTTTTACTGATAAAAGGTATTTCGACTGCTCTCTCTCTGACGTCCCTTCATGTACTCACTGATTCTCATCTAATATAAATCAATAATTTTTTTTTAAATTTAATTTGAACTGATTGTAAATTAAAGGACATCTTAAATAATAATAAAGTCACTAGTTATAATATTAATAGTCACTAGTCTATATAACAAAATTGCTTAAGCGTCCAATATGATCCTGTGTCTTATATAAATAATCATTTAAATACTGAGGAATTTTGGTCCTTCATCGCCATTATCTATAAATATAATTCAATTTGTGCTTGCCATCTTTTACAATACTGTGTCACACAGACTTTTTGAAACATTTTATTCTTTGCCATAAATCTAAAATTAGAGCAGTTTGACACTCGTTTATATTTTGGCCTAGAGAGAAATACACATAAATTTGTCTCAGAGGAAATTGAAGTTGTACTAAGAAAAACACAGTTTTTTTCTAAAGAACCTTTAGTACAGCATATGTCTGGAACTGTGTGGTTGGTGTTGTTGAACTACATTTTAACCCGGTTACTCCCTATCTCCATAGGGAGAACTTGTTAGCGCGGTTACTCCCAATCTCCATAGGTAGAACTTTTAGTGCGGTTAATCCCTATATCCATAGGGAGAACTTGCTTATGAGGTTGACCCCATGACGCAATCCGGAAGTGCCGACTAGAAACTTTCACGTTTCAGACCCTATAGATCACGAAAATATAGGTGGCCCAAATTTGTATATTAAAAAAAAAAATCAGTCCCGTAACAGGCCACAAGGGCCCAGAGGGGCACATACTGTAGAGGTATCTGATTCTTGACCATACGGCACACTAGGGAGATAGTGCGGTCAATACTATGCTCCGGCCGCCTGATTTTCCCCTTGGCTGCTTCAACTGCTAGAGTCATTAGCACCCAAGGTACCCATTATTAATTAAATTAATTAAAGGCTGGGTAAGCCTAAGGACGATCTGGGACCCCAAATCCAACCCTCGAACGGCAGCACTAGAAGAAAAAATCTTTAGTGCGCGCTCGGGTTTTGAACCTGGTCCTCCAGTTCATTAGTCGAGTGCTCTACCACTGAGCTAACCTCGCCCCCAAATTTGTATATATATATATATATATATATATTTATATAAATGCTTGTCTGTTCGCGCTCTAGCAAGCTCAAAAATGGTCCGATTTTAACGAAATTTGGTACGAAAATCTGTCGTCTAATTTGAAAGGTCAAGTTCGTTAACCAGCAGAATCCGCCCACTAGAAGATAGTGTTTGGGGCGAAATTCGCGCAAAAAAAATCGTAACGCTTACGTTTTTGTGTTTATATGCTTGAGGTACTTGTCTTATAGGTTTCTTAACATAAGAAAACGAATGAAACCATTTATAAGGCGATATCTGCAACCGTTCCTGAGAAAAGTGAAATCAATGTTTTTGTAAGTCATTATATTTTTGTGAGTACTTAGAATCGCGGGATTCAATTGAAATATTTTCTACAACTTGGAAATTAATCCCAACTAAGATGTTTAAATTTTGGTTATATTTGGAGTTAAGGAAGTATGCGAAAAAAAAATATTTTATTAATAGACATGAAAAGTTTTCGGATCTTCATACATTTTTCGTAAATATCTCGATAACGGTTGGAAAATCGTGCTAAGTGGAAGGTGACCATTCGAATGCTTACTAAATTCTCTACAAAAAAGGATCTGAAGCAATATTGGATGGGGCAACGTCAATCAGAGATGTAAGCGCTTAAAACTTAAAAAGTCCGACTCGCAGGAACTGCATCATCTTAGCGCGGTTCCTGTTCATATCCCTATTGTCGTTTGAAAAGCTTAGAATAGAAACAGATAATATTTTTCCCATGATGATGGATGATAAGTAAAGATGGAACGGTGGGGATTCGGCTAAAGAAACCTCAATAAGATTTTTGTTAAAAAGCTTCGTCGCTTTGTTTTAGCCTTCGTCAGCTAAAATGACAAGAAAAACAGAAATTAATACAGAAACAAAAAAAAAAGTTTATAATTGAGATAAGTAACAGAACTATAAATACAATTAACTTATTATAAAAGAACAATTTCGTCTTAAATTCTTAGAATGAGTAGAATGAAAATCAATAGAAACATAACAGAAAAAGAAGAAAAAAAGGCTATTTTACTGAAGTTTATATAAGTAAATAGGTGCTAATAGTAACATTAATTGATTTTACAAAGAAATAAGAAACTACATACCAATAAAAACTATAGTAGCTAATAGTAAAATTAATTAATTTTACAAAGAAATAAGATACAACATACCAATGGAAATGCCGGGAGGCAGAGGAAGACCAAGGTTGACAGTTAAGTAACCATTGTGGATAATATTTTCCTCGGCCTTTGTTCAAAGGGTTTTATGGCTTTACCTGGTCGTGGTCCGCCAGAACCCTAGAATCCTCTTCTACCGATACTTCATTTCATACGTTTCAAGGAATTGGAAAATATCAAAATTTTTCTTATATTCCTGTGTTCTTTTACTATAGTAATAATTCTACAAATAAAATCAATTGAAAAATAAAATAAAAAAAAACAACAGCATGAAGGCAATTGAAAATATTCAAAAGACGTCATCGAATCTCTTTCTCTTGGCAAGCTATATTTCTAACAATGAATTGTTTTTCTTATTTTACCTAATCTGTTTTATTGTCAAATACATTACCCAACTATAAGCAATTAAAAAATAACAAGGAATAGAAACAGACAAAAAGAACTGTTCGAATAAACGAAATCAATTACTTCAAAGTTTAAGCACTTATTTCTCCGATTGACATCACCTAATCAAAAATTGTTTCAGAATCTTTTTTGTAGGGAATTTATAAAGCTTTCAGATAATTTCTATCCACTTATCACGATTTCCCAACCGTGTTCGAGATATAAATGAAATTATACGAAGTTCCCAAAACTTTTCATGTCTGATCATAAAATATTTTATTCTAACCCTTCCTTAACTCCAAACGTAACCAAAAGTTTAACATGTTAGTTTTGATGAAATTCAAACTTGCAAAAAATGTTTCAACTGAATTCCATGATTCTAAGTACCCAAACCAAAAACGATATTCAACAACTATTTTTCTCGAAAACGGTTAAAGCTGTCGCCTTGAAAATGGTTTCATTCGTTTTTCTTGGCTAAGAAGCCTATAAAACGAGTACTTACAAGCATATGAACTCAAAAACGTAAGCGTTACGATTTTTTTGCGCGAATTTCGCCCCAAACGCCATCTTCCAGTGGGCGGATTTTGCTGGTTAACGAACTTGACCTTTCAAATTGGACGACGGATTTTTGTACCAAATTTCATCAAAATCGGACCATTAGGGAAGCCAGAAATGAGCGAACAGACATATATATATATATATATATATATATATATATATATATATATATATATATATATATATACTAATTTTACTGATAAATGCAATTTAAAACTAGAAACAACCAATTAAAAAGTTAGATAAAGAAAGAGAAAAACCATCTTAAAACTTCTTGAGCTAGGAAAACGAATGGAACCATTTTCAAGGCGATAGCTTTAACCGTTTTCGAGAAAATTGGAAAAATAGTTTTTGAATACCGTTTTTGGTTTGGGTACTTAGAATTACGGGATTCAGTTGAAACATTATCTGCATGTTCTACTTTCATTAAAACTAATATGTTGAAAGTTTTGTTACGTTTGGAGTTAAGGAAGGGTTAGAATAAAATATTTTATGAACAGACATGAAAAGTTTTGGGAACTTCGTATACTTTCATTAATATCTCGAACACGGCTGGGATATCGTGGTAAGTGGATAGAAACTATTTGAAAGCTTACTAAATTCTCTACAAAAAAGATTCTAAACTATTTTTGATTAGGTTATGTCAATCGGAGAAATAAGTGCTTAAAACTTCAAATAAGTCTGTTTTGTTCTTATGAACGGGTTTTTGTCGTTCTTTTTGTAATTTTTGTCTCCTTCCCTTCGTTTTTTATTGCTTTTTATTTTTGTAATTTCTTATGTTGGGAAAATTTTGTGTGTAAAACAGGATATGAAAAATGAGACCAATTTTCTGTTGCTAGAAATAATGTAAATTTTGGGAACTTTCATTAATATCTCGAAAACGGTTGAAAATCTTGGTAAACGGAAGAATACCATTAGAAAGCTTATAAAATGCTCTACATAAAAGGTTCTAATGAAAGTTTTGATTAGGCGATGACAATCGGAGAAATAAGAGCTTATAGCTTTAAAGTAATTGATTTCGCTTATTCGAACTGTTCTTTTTGTCTGTTTTTAATTCCTTGTTATTTTTTAATTGCTTATAGTTGGATAATGTATTCGAAAATAAAACAGGTTCCAAGATTCCAAGACCTTGTAACTAGCGGGACGGTTTCTAGTGTTGCCGACCCTTCCAGGTAAGATTGTAAATCCTACCTTTCAAGACTGGTGGAACCAAAATAATAACTGTCGGGGTTCGGTCACTGCTACTTAATAAAACTACATTTTATCCTAAAAATGGTTTTATTGTGCCGACGTTTCGGCTTGAACTTCAAGCCTTCATCAGGGCTGTAAATACAAGTAGGACATATTTAACACTAATATAGGCACATATCTATGTAAATATACCTAACATATATATATATATATATATATATATATATATATATATATATATTTATATATAAGCATATACACATACACATATACACGCACACATATGTACATATATATGCCCACATACATACACATATGGGGTATGTATTATTAAGTAGCAGTGACCGAACCCGGACAATCCCTACCTTGCATCATCAACGGTCAACGATCTCTCAACAAAATAATAACTGCTTCTATTTTAATCTTTCGAAATTAGACTAGGGATAAGAACGGAACCGCGCTAAGATGAGGCAGTTCCTGCGAGTCGGACTTTTAATTGGTTGTTTCTAGTTTTAAATTGCATTTATCAGTAAAATTAGTATTGTAGTAAAATAAGCTAAGAAACGTAATAAGTAATAAGTTAGGTAATAAGTTAGGAGTGGCTGTGGTAATCATGATGGCAGTGGCTAATCATGATGACGTAGGTTGTTTTGAATTCTCCTACATATATAACCTTCCTCATAGCCTCCAACTGAAGTTACTGTTATTTCTTATTTTATAGAAAGATTTAACCCACGACAGAATGGAATTTAATTCGCCATGAAGCACATATTTACAGTTGATTATAACAGTAAAACGAATTTGCTAGTAAAACAAGATACTTAAAACGACAACCAATTTTTGTTGTTTACAATAGAGCCTTCTCAGCAGTAGCCAAAGAGTAAGTACGTTTTCAGTACATAATTGTATTGACTTATACAGATTAAGAATTATCCGCTTCTGTGCATGTTGACTACTGTCAGTTTCCTTTGATTTGTGATGCTAATCTATTCCATTTCTTCGAGATATAAGTAACCGCGCTAAGATGACGCAGTTCCTGCGAGTCGGACTTTTTTTGTCTGTTTTTATTCCTTGTTATTTTTTAATTGCTTATAGTTGGATAATGTATTTTAAAATTTATTTATTGAGAGTACACAACAAAGGCTATTTACTTTGGATTTGTAAATAAAACAGATTAAGTAAAACAAGAAAAACATTCGAAAAGAGATTCGATGACGTCTTTTGAATATTTTTAATTGCCTTCTTGCTGTTGGTTTTTTTATTTTTTAATTGATTTTATTTGTAGAATTATTACTATAGTAAAAGAACACAGTAATATGTGAAAAATTTTGATATTTTCCAATTCATTGAAACGTATGAAATAAAGTATAGGTCGCATGGCCGCGGTGCGCTCCCACTGAGGAGGACAACCCGAAAAGTATTGTATTGTATTGTATCGGTAGAAGAGGATCGTAGGGTCTGGCGGACCCGACCAGGTAAAGCCATAAAACCCTTTGAACAAAGGCCGAGGAAAATATTATCTGTTACTATTCTAAGCTTTTCAAATGACAATAGGGTTATGAACAGGAACCGCGCAAAGATGATGCAGTTCCTGCGAGTCGGACTTTTTCCATTCGAGCTGTTACATCTATCTGAACAGGCTTTAGCTTTGTTTGAATACACCATTAGCCGGTGGAGCGTGCGAGTAATTTACCGGTAGCACAACGCGATCTTGAGAACACGTGGGTGCTGTCTAGGCACTATCTCACTAAAATGTATTTAGATCCGGCTCCATTATTGTAAGGCAACCTAGACGGAGGAACTCCAGTGTTGTCCCTGGGCTTAGCACCAAAAAAAGTAAACAGTGAGGGGGCGCCTCACAATGATGCAAAACGCCTGATTTTGGTAAAACAACCTATAAGTTACTTGAATCGTTTTGATTTCTGTATCATGTTTTAAGTATTTTGTTTTTGTTCTGAGTCGAAAGGTACCTCCACCAATTCTGCAGAATTATTATTTTGGAATATAAACGGGTTTTATAAACTAAGAGGCGTTAATTATTTAAATATATGAGTCCCTTTATTTTTGGGGATCAAGTTATCCACCACCCTTTTTTTAATCGTGATAGAGATTATAAAGTCACAACCCTTTGTGGAAATTGAACGGTAAGATATTAAATTTAAGGACGTTAAAAATATTTTTAAATTTAATACCAGCTGTTAAGTCTTCGCAATTCTAACAGATGCTGAAAAGTTCTTGCAATGGGTTTATTGTGTTCTTTAGTCCTAAATTGAACAGAAATAGGTTTATTCTGTGTAAGAAAATCGACATTATCTCTATAAAAGTATAATTTTTACATCAATGTCAATCACAGGCTTCCAAGACTAAGAAATTCATTGGTATTTGAGGAAGCAATAATGTCAAGAGTTGTTGATGTCACAAGAAATTGCAGAAGTTCACAATATTTGAATCGATTTAGAGTGATAAGTTCGTCTTTTTCTAAAACAGGCGATGATGGAGGTAAATAATATTACAGATATTGTAGTTCTTCAAAACTGAATTTTTAAAAAGGCAACCTAATCGTTTTTTCGTTATCCTCAAGGCCGTAAAACTGTAGCCATAAGAAGTATATACGAAGCGTAGGAGGTCCCGAAAACTTTCAAAGGGTTGAAAACAAGTTGATTGTTGATCATGAGCAAGTAATTGTTTGCTTCTTGGTAAGGTTAACATTCTTTAGTTGCGAATGATTTTATATAGGGAGGAAACTCGCTTATGAGAAATCGTGAGGTGACCGGATAAAACAATCGGGAGTGATCGACTAGGAATCTTCTCATTTCATGATACAAGTAAAATACCGGTCGTTCAATTTTCTGCGAAGTACATAAATACCTATATACACTTACTAACAAAATCCTCTGCACACCCGAATGCAAGTTTTTCCATTGTGCAAAAAAAGAGGCATTCTACAGGATATTGGAAATAAAATTTACACTTTATGTTACACAATTTAATTTCTTTTACTAAACAAAAAAATAAATATTGTATAATTTTTATTTATTTAGACAAATACATAAAAAGTCAGATCATTGAATAGCCAAAAGGTACTTACGTACTAGTTGCACCGATCCCGAGAACTGGCTCGCGTTCAGGCTCCCAGTCAGTGATCCGGATCAGGCAATATGGCGACCTGTTATTCAGACCCATAGATATAGAAAGGAGACATTTCTAAATCTATATTCAGGCCACTTATAACCTGTCATTTCATGATCCGGATCACTGGGCGTGAGCCTAAACGGGAGCCGGTTCTCGAGATCGGTGAAACTAATACGTAAGTACCGCCAAAAGTCTCTGCACATAGAGAAATTGTCAAAGAAAAGGGGATTTAAAGGTCCGTCAATAAAGGTGAGGTTCGTTCTAATAAGGCATGAAGATTTGGATTCTGTTGAAAATAGACACCGAACTGTCCGCCGTTATCTCTAGATCGTGGGCAATTGTAATAAGTCTAGTCAAATAATCACACACCAGTGTTTCACATTTAGCGGGTATGGTAGGGGCTGATTATAATATCGAGGTGTCTTCACAGACTATTAGGAGGGTTACGAAAGATACAGGCTATAATCGACATAAGCCTGGGTGCAAGCCATTTCATCGAGTACTGAGACTTCAATTTGCTAAACAGCACTTATATAAACCATTATTGTTCTGCGAACGTGTTCTGTTTACAGATGAAAGTAAGTGTAACATCTGTGGGGCGGGTGGAAGAGGAAGAAGTTGAATAATATTAAAAAAGAGACCTAATCGTTGCTGTTCTAAGAGGCCAAGTTTACCAATTTGTGTGTTAACCCCACCCCAACACAGTGTATCAATTTCATACAGATGGCATCTCAGAGAATTCACACTGTGTATCAATTTGATGCACCCGGCGATCCTTTTGTCAATCAACAATTATAAAAGGCGAAAAAAAAAAAAAATAGACTTTCTCTTAAATTGACTATTCTTTATTTTCTTTAGGTTATCTGCCAGGTGAAGTCCTTCTATAGCCCGTTCAGATAGGTGGTTCAATTGCTCATGCACGAACTTTGAGGGGCATTTCCTTTCACCCCTCTTCTCTTCGGCCATTTACAAAGATGAATGAACAGTAAACAATACTCTACCGTACCTCATTCAATCAGACATATTTACATTTAACCTTATGTTCTTTAAAAATAACGATGGGAGACATGGGCGTATATAAGGGGGGGGGGGGCTGAGGGGCTGCAGCCAAATTTTGAGTTGATCGGTAAAAATTTCATAAACTCCTTAAAAATAAATTAAATAAGATCATTTAGTTCATAAAAAATATTCCATTTTGGGTGTAATAGCGTTTTAGGGGTCTCCCGTAGTCTAGTGGCTAGCGCGCTGGATTCATAAGCGGGAGATGGTGGGTTCGATTCCCACCTCCGGCAGGAATTTTCTCATCTCAAGGCTCGCTGGGAAAATTCCTCGCTGCGCCCTGGATGTCGGCGCTAATGACCTAGAAGTAGATGCGCCGTAAAAAAAAAAAAAAAAAAAAAAAAAAAAAAAAATAGCGTTTTAGTTGGCTAAAACTCTTCCAAGCTCTAAACCTTTAGTATTCCATGCCCCGGAAATGGTATCAGCCCCCCCTCCGAAATTATTTTCTATGTACGCCCATCATGGGAGAGAACTCCACTGATTCGAAAGGCCCTAACTGTTCCGCGCATAAAAAACATATGTACGTTTCAAAAGCACTCCACCAATTCAGCATCCCATTTTTCACGAAGAGCAATTTTAATTGGAAGAGAATGACGGTGTCTTGACACGAATGAATTAATTTCCCCACGAATGTGCTATCAGATTCTTAAAGGGCGGTTGTGCAGTTTACAAGCATATTATTACAGCGCTGTAATTATTTAAATTAATCTTGTTTTCAACTCCAAGAAAAATGTATATATCTATAAAATTATGCCCTGGACAG
Source organism: Gonocerus acuteangulatus (assembly GCA_946811695.1). Taxonomy (NCBI): domain Eukaryota; kingdom Metazoa; phylum Arthropoda; class Insecta; order Hemiptera; family Coreidae; genus Gonocerus; species Gonocerus acuteangulatus. The sequence goes on along the minus strand of OX328123.1, from coordinate 19,291,473 downwards.
CGGCTGTGAGAGTTAAGGCTTAAACACTCCGATTTTGGGTCGCTTTCCTCTAGGGGAAATGTCTTTTCTTTCGAAAAAAGAACTGTTAGCAGTATCTTGGTTAGAAAAGGATGGTAAATTCTAGATAACCTGTCCCCCCAAAAAAAATTGATTCCTGTATGTAAAAATGTAAATAAATAAATTAAGGCCTAAACAGAAATAACTGCATGAGCTCTATTTATTTATTTAAATTATTATAATTATTGAAAAAGAATTTTACGACGGGTTATCTACAGGTTACCACCCGTTTCTACCCAGGATAGGGCCGATGGCTTTTCTTTAAAAAAAACGAAATGGCATCAGCACTAGTGGGAAAGGAACCCCCCGATCTCAGGCACGGACTGCACACGGCTTAGCACTAACGGCCACCGGGCCTCCATGAGCTCTATTCTGCAGGAATACTGGTACTGGTGGAATATATCTGGCAAAATCTTTATTTTTTTTGTTTTTCAGGTTGCTCTTCCAAAGCAGCTAAAAATGAGACCTCGCAAGAGAAAAATGTATGCTGTACTGGAAACGTTTATCTGACAAAATATGATCCCCTGAAAGGAAGATCTTCAAAAGTAACTTGTGGATTAACATCAAGGTGTGCATTCGACCATTCGTCACATGTAGGATTACTACCAACCAATCCTGCCATTTTTTGGATACCCAAAAGGTATTAGTTAATGTTGGGAAATTCTTCTATCTATTTTAATGTTGGGAGCGATAACAATTTATTGCTGATAATTTTTTGAGCGTCGTTAATATTGCATCACATTTATTTATCTCCTTCGATATTTTTGCGTGTAGTTGAAACACGTGTCTCACAAAAAATTATTTCTTGAAAATGAAAAATAAACATATTATAACCATTGACGAAGTAATATATATTGATAAATGGTCTTATTCGATACTTTATTTAAGGCATTAAAGGCTATCCTGTAAAGAGGATAGAGTTGCGACTAGACATGCGCGCCGCGCCGGCGCCGCTACGCCACGCCGGGTTTTGTTGGCGCCGCCGCCGCCGAGCCTATTCAGTCGGCGCGCCGATCTCTGTGGCAATAGTGGACGAAAGGGTGTAGGAGGTGGGTGAGGGGAGGAAAGCTGCGAGTGTACTGCGTGGTAGGGATGGGCGATAGTCGATAGTTGCTATATATATATTTATGTATATATTGATTGTTCATGACTATCGATAGTCATGAACAATCAATATGTTTTTACTTTTTTTCTAGAATTGAAGTTCTCAGCATCTGGAGGGCTCTAGTATTAAATACTGACACGTCTGGTGAATTAAATACTGAAAAATAACCTTCTGGTGAATATAACCAACTTCATAATGTAGCCAGGAAATATCTTTATTGTTCCAGGCTCGTCTGTAGCCTCAGAACGTGTATTTTCAGCCGCTGGAAACCTCGTTTCTGACCTGCGGAACAGACTGAGCCAATAAAAGTGGAAATGTTGGTCTTCCTTTCTGTTAATACGTGGCTAAAGGAGAAAAATTAAAACAGTTCAAAATAATTGCACTTTTTTGTGCCTCTTGATATATTTTTCTCGGGAAATGCTTTTATAAATTTCAATATTTTTTTTTATTTTTAAACCTTTGTGCAATCTAATAAATATACCCCTAATCCTGCAAGTAATAGATAATTCAACCCAATAACATTAAATTCTTCATTGGACAGGTATGTAAGGAATAGGGGAAGCCACTATAGATAACTATCGATAGTATCGATGTTTTTTAACCGATAGTATCGGCCTATCGATAGTGCTGAACTATCGACTATCGCTCATCCCTACCTGTTGGCGCCATTTTGAGCTTACTTTCTGATCCAGTAAACACTTGTGTGTTGTGATAGTTGATTGGAAAATGATTGGAAAAGTTTCAATTTTTTTTTCCTTAAATCCAAACTTTAGTCTTGTCCAATGAATAATTTTTAGATTCATTCAATGGCGTTCATGACCCTAAGGTTGACACGTCTTAAAAAAAAAAAAAAAAAAAAAAAAAAAAAAAAAAAAAAAAAAAAAAAAAAAATCCAAACTTAATCAACATCTTAGTTTAGATGAATTTTAAAAACGTAGAACACTGTTCAATGGAATCCCACGATTTCATGTGCAAACTGAAAATGAGTTACATGAACATTTGTTCCACTTATCTCTAAATCTGTTACAGATATCGCCTTAAAAATTGTTTCCTTCGTTTTCTTGTGTTAAGGAACCTATTAAGCGAATATCTTATATAAACCCGAAAACATAAGTGTTGTGATGTTTTTCGCGCGAATTTCGTGCCAAACCCCGTTCCGGGGGACGGATTCTGCTGGTTAACGAACTTGACGTTTCCAATTAGCCGATTTTGTACCATTTTTATTTTCTACCATTTTGTAGCCGATTTTGCTACCATTCATTGTAGCATTTTGAGCCTGTGAAATACCAAACACACACACATATAAATATATATATACATACCTATTGTAATTAAAATTGTAGTATCTCCCTTGGGGGTTAAAAAAATAACCCACGCCGCGCGCGCCGCCGCCGCCGACCATTTTGGTCCAGCGCGCCGCCGCCTGATAATTCAGCCTCGGCGCGCATGTCTAGTTGCGACAAGCCGTATCGTCCACAATCCTAAGTCCGAATCTAAAAACGAGATTTTTCATATTAGATGGTATTTGCATTGCGGGGACGATATGGTCACCATTGCCATACCATCGTGACAGAGCGTCGTCTTCTGCCAAGCCAAAGCTTATGTGCGCCAGTGGTTAATGACAGGGGGCGTATATAAGAGGAGACTGCAGTCCACCCTGAAATTGGTAAAAATGTATTATAAAAACCTTAAAAATAAATTAAAAAAGATCACTTAGTTCAGAAAAAAATAGCTTTTTAATTGGCTAACTATTCCAAGTTCTAGATTGTTGGTATTCCATACCCCATAAATGTGGTCAGCATCCCCCCCCCGAAATTCTCCCAGCCCCTAAATTATTTTCTATATACACGTATGGGAGCCAGTATTGTAATGTGATATCCATCTCTTTCCACTGATTGCTTGCTGTGTAGTTGCTTGCTTGACGGCAGCATTAATTAGGTTTTAGTCCGAGAGCCAGTAACCGCACGTTTCATGAAGTGTTTTATGCACCCTGAAATTTTGCTATAATGTACCTCTTGGGTAGATAAGAAGGTATGTATGTGTTTCCTTGACATACCTTGGAACACCAGGTACTGCGCATAGGGGAAAGGAGAAAAAAAAACAAACCTAAAAATAGAGTTTTATTCAGAAGCCAACTATCGTAAAACTATTGTAAAATTGTCTTAATATTACATTGAAGATAGTTTATTTTATTTTTCTTGTATCTCCTAATAAAGAAAAATAAAATAAACTATCTTTAATGTAAAATTAAGACAATTTTACAATGAATAATAAATATGGCAGACACTTTTAAGGGGTATAACACGTAAAAAAAAAAAAGAAAAAGGTTAATTGTTTTTATTCTAATATTAAATGAGAGTTTTATTCGCGCTGCCATTTAACCCAGAACAGCTGCACAAGATCATGTGAGCAAGAACCAATGAGAGCGCAGAGAATAACCACAACTGCGCGGTTCTCTCATTAACTTATTATATAACACGGTTACGAGCAGTGTATTGCAGTCTCTCATAGCCAACATTTATTTTTATGTTTCCTGATAATTAAACCCCACAAAAGTGTCTGCCCTTTTGTAATTATTTGCAAATATGTTTACTGAAGACGCTGTTTTAATCGCAGCGTGAATAAAGAACTTCATTTTATATTAAAAATAAAAACTAGGTACTTTGGTTTTTTTTTTTTTTTAATTTACATTTTAACCCCCTTAAAAGTGCCTGCCTTATTTATTATTAATTATAAAATTGCAAAAATAATGTTTTATTCAAAAGCCATGGCTTCTGAATAAAACACTATTTTTGGGCAATATTGTTTTGCACCTTTCCCCTATGCGCAGTACCTGGTGTTCCAAGGTATGTCCAGGAAACACATACTTACCTTCTTATCTACCCAAGAGGTGCATTATAGCAAAATTTCAGGGTGCATAAAACACTTCATGAAAAGTGCGTTGCCAGCTCTCCGACCGACTCAAGAATTCTGTCTATATTTGGTTGAAATATTTGTGCAACCTTCTTAAGAAGATTGTCTAGATAAGTGTACGCATTATCCTGACGCTAGAAGGGATGAGGATGAAATTCGAAAAGGTAAGGATGCCTGGTACATCCGGTTTGCGTCGAGGTCAACCTCATAAGCGGGTTTCCTTCCTGTGGTGGGAGGGAGGACGCGTACAGACACAGGAACACATTTCTGTTACAAAAATGATTTAATGAGTCCAACCTTAATGAAATAATTTGTCAAGAACAAAATTTTACATAGTTTTTTTTTTTAAATGTGCATAAAAATGTCAGCTCATTTTTGATAACGTTGTCATGAATATAAATTTTGTAAGAAAATTGCATTATTGATTTGGTATAGCTCGATTTACACAAGACTACAACGAGAAGCTGTCAACGAAAGAAAGAATATATTATACTCGACTGGTTGCAGTCTTTTAACCTTCCCATCGATGAGTTAAATAGGGTTGTGTTCGCAATAATTTTGCAATCATGTTGCAACTGTTGTGTGTTGAAAGAAATTTAGCCTCTTACAATCGGAGGGATTTTAGAGATCACGGCCTCGCTTTGATGAACAGCTCTTGAGTATTCGCATTACCATGCCCCCAATTCAGCATCATACAATACTATTTTATTTTCTAATTACTAACCAATTTACTTGTAAGGATTCAACTCGGAATCGGAAAGCCTCATTTATTGTATGATGGGAACCCCGCTATAATAAACTGCACAAAATTAAATAGGAGTGTTAATTTTGATGATAAATCATTTAACGCAATAAAATAACTACTTATCTGCCGTGACGAAGCACAGGTATTCAGCTAGTCTACTTCTATATTTGTCAAATACCACTCACTCACTCACCTATCATCGCCCAGCCCAAACCACTCGACAGAAAAATTTGAAATTTTGCATGGACACTCCCTATAGAACGTAGACACTCGCTAAGAAAGGATTTTTTGATATTCGAATTTTTAGAGGAGTTTAAAGTTTTAGTTGGTTAGAGCATACACGCCTAGGCAGCATGCGACGCTAGGACGATAACAAAACAGCTGTTACCGTACTGTATCTATTTCATAGTATTATTTTTAATTGAGGTTAATTTCAACTATGATGGCAGACCTTGAACTACTAGAAATAAACTGTGATTTTGTCCCTCATGGAGTTTAAGCCCTGGTGATGGTCCATCCGAGGTAATAATATCCTGAACCATTTGATACAAAGATTTGAAATTTTGCTCGGACAATCCGCTTAGAATGTAAAACATATTCTAATGTTTAAGTACTTTTAGGGGGGTTTGAATTATTAAGAAGGTCCTCATCGGCTCAAAAATCGTCCGATGTTGATGACATTTGGTATAAAAATCTTTCTTTTCATTTGAAATGTCAACTTCATTAACCTGCTAAATCCGTTTACTGGAACATGGTTTTTTTTTAGGATAATTTGAGCGAAAGGCCAACGGCCATAGCCACGTTGAATGCACCGGTCCCATAGATCACCGAAGTTTGTCTCTGTTTGCGTAAATTCTTAAGTGGTTATTGTATTTTTCTTTTTTTACTCACCAACGGAAACAAGCACGGTTACGTCCACATGGTGTTTTCTGGGTAACTTTAAAGTCCGAGCAATAATAAGCTGTACAGAACTATGTAGTAGCGTTAATTTTGATCATACCTTGTTTAACGCAATATAAAAACTACTTATCGGCCGTGGTTGTTCTGAATATTCAACTAAAACATTACAGTATATTTGTATTTACATACTCTTATTTTTATTTATTTTATTACTGCGGTATATTACATTTTAGATTGCATATTTTTATTATATTTAACATAATTATACAATCACGCAGTAAAAAATTAAAAATAATTGTTGGACTAATACAAAAAGGAATAGTATAAACCAAGCTTAAATTGGAAGGGGGATAGTTCACGCCATTTTAAGGAACGTGCTTAAACTAACCGATAACAAACAATAAATATAAAAAATCCGAATCGCAGGTACTGCCTCATCTTTTTTTTTACGGCGCTTTGACATCTAGGCCATTAGCGCCGACATCCAGGGTGCAGCGAGGAATTTTCCCAACGAGCCGTGAGATGAGACAATTTCTGCCTTCGGTGGGAATCGAACACACCATCTCCCACTTATGAATCTTAGGCGCTAGTCACTAGACCACGGTAGACCCCCGTCGTGACATTAGTAAATGAATAGAAGCAACTACTGATGGGTTTTCATCTTTCGTGAAAAATATTAAATGAAATCTCAATGAGAAGTAAGATTTTAGGCTCCATAACAGGAAAGGGAACGTATTCTAAGAAGAAATGAATCCATCCTCTTTCTCGACGCTCTAGACATTTTACTGTTAAAGGAAAAAAAAAGTACAAAAAGTTATTTATTCAGAACCTTTTTTTGTAGATAAATTAGTAAGCTTTCGAATGGCCAGATTCCAATTACCACGATTTCCCCACCGTTGCCAATATATTTTATAAAATATGCAAAGCAGGGTGTAAAAAAATCATGATTTTTTAAAAAAAAATCAAAAAAATCGGATTTATTTGATTTAAATCAGATTTTTTTTATTTAAATCGGATTTTTTTAATTTAAATTGAATTTTTTTACTAAAACCGGCTTTGAAAAAGAAATCAGACTTTTTAAATGTATCTAGTCTATATAGAGAGCTGGTTATTACCTAGTTGTTCATTATATAAACCTGTAACTAAAATATTTATTTATTTACAAAGCAAATAATAAAATAAATATTCTAAAGTGGTGGGTCTTAAGTGGATAATTTTGGGAGCATAGCAGAATTGACCGATCATATATACAGGGGTTGAAGTTGTCTTATATTTTGAGACCGGAATTTCTGTAAATTTAAAGACTTAAATCAACAAAAATCATTGATTTTCGGTGATTAAAGACATTAAATTTAAATGTACAGAAACTCAGGCCTCCAAATATAGGACAATTTCGACCCCTGTATATATAATGAATTTTCTAATTTTAAAACATCAATTTTAGAAATGAAGCTTTACAGAAATATTAATCACTAGGGAACAGATGTCATTGTATTTACATATTTTTTTCTCATTCGTAAATCGTTAAGTATTGATGTAATTTTGCATGTTTTAAAAGTATTTAAACAGTTTTTTATTTTATATATTTAGCCAAAACTCCATATTTTTACATATTCTGCCATAAATACATATGTTTGCTACATATTTTAATATTCTTTTTATTTTGTAATTGAAGAAATAAAGGAAAACCGAGAAAGAAAATAAAACTTTACCCATTGAGTCTAGGTAACTGTGATTTTTCTAATTCCAAGATGGTGGCGGTATATGTACTATGTCAATACTAGGTACAGGGTGTCACAAAAATAATGGTCATCTGTTGGCCAGATGATTCTCCAATGCGAGATTGGAAAAAATAACCCCAATATTAATCCCCGCAAAATAGACCATGAAATGTTATTCAAGGTCAAATTTTTTTATTGCATATTTCGAAACTGCGGGGGCGAGGTTAGCTCAGTGGTAGAGCACTGGATTAATAAGCTGGAGGCCTGAGTTCAAATCCCGAGCAAGCACTAAAGATTTTTTCTTCTAGTGTCTTCGTTCATGGGTTGAATTCGGCCTCCCTGACCGTCCCTAGGCCGACCCAGCCTTTAATTAATTTAATAATGGGTACCTTGGGTGCTAATGACTCTAGCAGTCGAAGCGGCCAAGGGGAAAATCAGGCGGCCGGAGCATAATACTGACCACACTATCTCCCTAGTGTGCCGTATGGTCATGAATCAGATACCTCTATAGTATCTGCCCCTCAGGGCCCTCGTGGCCTCTTACGGGACTGATTTATTTATTTTTTTTTATTTTATTTTTTGTATTATTATTTAGAAACTGCGAGTCATGAGGAAGAAAAAAGTCAACGGCACCATAGGACAGAAATGACTCCTTATGGTCAAAGTGACCATTAACAGCGTATGCGTGGGCCGTCAATTTGACGTTACAATTGTCAAATGGTGGCCGATTTTGATAATTTTTTTTCTTTAGTATGTTCTACTAACATTGCCTTACACAAAAATACCTCGTTTGATTTTTTTAAAAAAAGAATTTATTTATTTATTGTGTTTCGTATTTTGTACGATAAACACACTGAGTTAAGTCTTCTAAGAGATCAGGAATTGATTATAAATTTATATATTATTATGAATCCAGGATGTATGGATTTAAATGAAATATATTAAAGGCTTAAAAATGATTAGAGCTTTAACTTTAAGTCATAAAAGTAATGCACTTTTTCATGGGAGAAGAAAAAAATCTTCCAGCATAAAATAATGTAAGTATATTGAACAACGGCCCTCACAGTGGCAATCATTGGAGGACCAGAACTTCCTTCGGGAAGAACGTCTTCCTTCAGATTACAGCAAGTTCAGGAGTTGAGGCCTGGGGATCATGAGCAGAGAGCATTGATCTCGCATTGGAGAATCATCTGGCCAACGGATGACCATTATTTTTGTGATGCCCATGGCCGTAGATAGAAAATAATTTCAGAGGGGGCTGGGAAAATTTCGGGGGCTACTAACAATTTAGATCTTGGAAGAGTTTTAGCCAACTAAAACGCTATTACACCCAAAATGTAATATTTTTTATGAACTAATAACTCTTATTTAATTTATTTGTAAGGATTTTATGAAATGTTTTCCGATCAACTCAAAATTTTGGGCGGGGGGGGGGAGGCTGCAGCCCCCTCGTCCCCCCCTTATATACGCCCATGGTGATACCCTGTACAAAAGGCATGTTGTTAGTGGATAGCATTAGAATCATACGAGAGTAATAGAGAAAATCCAGGTTTTAGAAGGAGCTACTGTGAATAAATTAAAAATAAAGTGAAAAGACAGTCTAGAATAAACCAGTGGATGGGAAAATATCTGCATTATTGGAGATATCCTTAGTGGCAAAACGATTAACAGTTTAGTTGAATACGACTCTTCAGAGCAGTTGATTGTAGCCTTAAAATACACACCAGAGGCTTTAGTAGATGTTGAAAGATAAGCTTTTCTGTCATAAGCTGCTCTATTATTAACATTTATTTTGAGGAAATGCAATATGTTAAGGCCGACAAAGACTTTCACCAATTTAAAGCATTCACTTCGCCCACTACCTGCCAATCTCTTTTATCTTAACCTTAAATGGAGATTTATTTTGCAGAATTAAAAACAAAGAAAGGGTCATAAAAGAAACAGACTTTGAATAGATAAGAACGGTCAAGTTGAGGGTAGGCCCTAGGAACAAAAATAAAGACGAAATGTTGAAATGGCTTGAGAAAAAGGCAGAACTAGTTATATTTAAGTTAAAAAAAATATATAATAAATTTTTTTTAAATAAAATCAATTGGTATTAAATCAATATTTTTTTTATGAAATAAATTGATTTAAATCAATGATTTTTTTTTAAAAAAATCAAATGATTTTAATCATGATTTAAATCACTGATTTAAATCAATTGATTTAAATCGTTGACACCCTGATGCAAAGATCCGAAAACTTTTCATTTCTATTAATAAACTATTTGTATTATAATAATTCCTCAACTCCAACGCAACTGAAATTTAAATATCTTAGATTAAATGAATGTGAAACGGTCTAGAACAAGTTTTAATCTAAATTAATCCTTTTCCCGTAAACGGTTACAGATGTCGCTTTTTCATTCGTTTCCCTACTTTTGGGAACCTAAAAAGCAAATACCTGCAAGCAAATTCACTCGTAAACATAGCGTTACGATTTTTTTCGCGCGAATTTCGCTCCAAAAAACCATTTTCCTGTGGAAGGATTCTGCTAGATAACGAACTTGACCTTGTACCAAAATTTATCAAAATCGGACCATTTTTGAGCCTATGAGAGTGCTAAACAATGGACCGTTTATATATATATTATATGTATATATATATATATATTATATATATATATATATATATATATATATATATGTATATATATATATATATATATATATATATAATATATATATATATATATATATATATATCCAGAGGGGGCCAACCTGTGGCTCGCGAGCCATACGCGGCTCTTTGCAGGAATATTTGTGGCTCTCGATAAATGTACCAGAGTTCCCTTTTCATTTTTGAGCTATTATATTTTAAAAAATTATCTTCGTTCCGAATGTGTTTCAAAATGTAATGTGTAACAAATGTGAAAGACTACGTGCAACGTTTTAACAAATTTCGTTTTCGGAGACCAGAAAGGATCGATGAATATTTGAATAAATTGCTCCAAATTTCGTTCACGAGTGCAACATCAATAGAAAAAGATCAGAAACCTCAAAATAATTTTGACAATGCATTATTCGTAACAAAATAGCGTTTCATTGGGCCTTATAAAATTTGTCATTCATTTATTTTAATTTCTTAGTGCATTCTATATGCCCTTACTTTGGTACATTTTTGTGCAGTGGTTATTACACCCAATCCGTTGAAGATAAAATCATCATTGTAGAGGGACTTTTTTTTTTTTTACAAATGAAATTGAATAATTAATGAAGGTCAATTGTTTTACGTGCGCAAGATACATTACATCTCTGTTTGCTGAGATTTAGCCAAACATAAAGGTCATTAGTTTCGCAATATTAGGAATTCTATAAGTGGTCGTTCAACATTTCGAGTTGCCCGATAAGTGATTAAAACTGGTAGTCAGTGACGTGTTTCTGCTATTGATAAGGAAACATATCAAGCCTTTAATGGTTTCTCGGCTGTTCGAATTCAATGCGTAGATAAATCTACTTATTTGTAAAACCTATATATTATTAGTCACTTGATATGACTACAATCAATCGATATCACTATATGAAGGGCTCAGTGCCAAAGGTGACTAACCCACATTTTTAACAAATTTGAGTTATTCACTTTTCCTGATAGAGAATTTTAAGTTTTATAATTGATAGAAATGACCAGCCTTTACACCTCATTGATTAGTACTGACTTCTGTTAGTTTGTTTTGGAACTTACTGCAAAGCTAAATCATGTGAGAGGCAGACTTGACCAACCCACACTAGGTATGGCTTTCTTAATGGTAAGCAACAATATGAAGCTTCTGATGGCTCTGTGGAAATTCCTGTCTACATGGGCGTATATAAGGGGGGGCTGAGGAAGCTGCAACACCCCCCCCCCCCTCCCCGAAATTTTCATTTGATGGTAAAAACTTGTCGTAAAACCCTTAAAAATAAATTAAATAAGATCACTTAGTTCATAAAAAAATATTTTATTTTACGTGTAATAGCGTTTTTAGTTGGCTAAAACTATTCCAACCTCTAAATCTTTAGTATTCCATACCCCGGAAATGGTCGTCAGCCCCCCCCCCCCCCAAATTTTCCCAGCCCCTCCCGAAATTATTTTCTAATTATACACGCCCATGCCTGTCTATGAACCATCAAGAAATGTTCATTGAAGCACGCCTTGTGGAGGACAAAACCGCAATATTAAGATTGCACTGTTCCTGTCCCACATACTACAGAACTCACCTAATCTGGAAATCATTGTTAAATTATTGATACGTAATCATAGAAATCTAATGAAAAATATTTTTTCATTAATTATTAATCTCCGGATATTTGACCACTATTGTTTAAGTGTACGTTATTTTTTATTCATATAAGAGGCAAACATGACTATATTTTTTGTTTTTCATTATTATGTCTAACTATAAAATTTTTATTATTATGGTATATTCATAAGAATTCTGTGTATCTAATGAATAAAGACCAATTAAAATCGTTTCTGTCACCAACACCAATTTTTTCCAAAGTCTTCTAAACTTTAACCTTAATTTTCTCAGTTTGTTCTAATTGTGGGTTGTTATAATTGTTTATTTTCAAATGTTAGTACATTCCTAGGAAAAGTAGATACTATGTTGTATTAATGAAAAAACCTTGTGACTCCCTTGCCAATTAATAAGGATGAACGACAGCCTGTTTAAGCCGGCGAAATATAGCATAATGCAGACGAGTAGCACCGCTGGAGAGAGAAGCTGTCTCACCAACCCAACGCAAAATATATCGTCCCTACCATGCCAAACTATCGAATATGAAAATCGGTTCTTTTCAAGGGAGCAATTTAACGCTTTAATAGTGATTCCAAAATCAGTGCCAATTTTACAAAAAAGGACAATTTTACATAGTTTTTCTATAAATATTGTTAACCATTTTAAGGTGAAATTATGAACAAACTGTTTACTGTTTTTTAATTACCAAAAGATCATATTCGTGACTTTGCATCTTGGTGCTAATAAGTGATTTTTTTTTTCGCCGTCTCAAATTGTCGAACGTGGTATTTTCGATAGTTTGCTGACTCCAGTTGACTAACTGAATAAATATTTACACTTTCAAACTAACGAATGTGATACATTCGACATTATGCATTGTACTAATTCTATAGTTTTAGTGATATCTGGAAATGAAAGTAACGAATATACCGTTTTCGTTACTTTGCCAAGTCAGTTTTTCGTCTCAAAAGTATGACGATTAGGAGAAAACTAGCGAACGAACATGTTCGATACATTGACAAAGTAATATATTGATTAATTGTCATATTCGATACTTTATTTAAGGCATTACCGGTAATTCTAAAGAGGCCTGAGTTTCGACAATTTCCCACAAGCCGCAATGAAAGAGTAAAGCTTCAAATTTGAAAATCGACATTTTTCATATTCGATAGTTTGGCATGGTAGGGACGATTTATAGAGTGAAAAGTAGATTTGTCGAATCTTTATTAAGTCGAACAGGCTCTTGGTTCCGACCCAATACACGTTAATTTCGCCTCAATAAGTGGATTTAAAAGATCGCCACTCCTAAGTGGAGAAAGATCAAACCACACCAATAACTGCTACTATTCCTTTAATAATAGCACTAGGGATATGAACGGAAACGCGCTAAGATGACGCAGTTCTAGTGAGTCGGACTTTTTCCTAGTCAGACCAAGCTAGGAAGACACCGTTCGTTGCAATATCGCTAATGAGGCGGACCACTAAATAAATATTGGATCCTTGGGTTTAGAACTTTCCTTAGCATTTTGGCGTACAATTACCACCTTGCTGTGAAGTGTGACCACACTACCTCCTGAACGTGCCGAATGGAATCAGGTACCTCTACAGTATCTGCTCCACTGGGCCCTCGTGGACTGTTACGGGTCTGATTTATATATATATATATATATATATATATATATATATGTGTGTATATATATATACACACACACATAACAACATACATAAATAATGCCGAGTTTACTTGAGCTCAGTGCGTCTCCTCAGGGCCGCCACATGGGGGGGGGGGGGGACTGCCGGGTACTGTGTCCCGGGCCTCACTAATTGGAAAAAAAATGTATAGGTGGCTTGTAAAAAGAATGGGGTTTAGAAACATAGACGGGCGTAGCCTATATTTACTCGAATGGGATCTATATTTTGTTTAATGTACATAAACGACAAAACAAGTGCAGTCTCAGAATAGTACATTTCATTAGGAGTCGTAATAAAACTACAAGTACCGAAAGTGGTGACCTTTGCTGCATCGATTGTCGGCTTCTGTTATCATTTCGCTCAAAACTCAAGATGAAAATAATTTTAAAATGCCCAAAGTCCTAGCTCTGAGATGTGGCGGCCCTGCTTCTCCTGTAAGAAGTGACAAAGTACTCGTTCAAACGTAGTGGACACGTGCGTTCAGTTACTAACTTGTCACAAAACCCCTGTTTGGGCTGTTTACATGATGTGACAAGAGAAAACTACGTATTAGAATGGAGGCACCTCCATTCTAATACTTCCCTACGCTTCCCACCTGGGAAGCTTACTTTTCGCTTGTCACTAAAAAATAACCTGTTTACACGTAAATATAAGTGCATAGGTGACAAATACTGTATAAAATAACTAAAACTAAATAGCGAATGGTTATGTCTAGTAATTAACAATTGGCATTAGATCCTTTGAATGGGCTTCATCAAGTAATAATACTAAAACCGCATTGGTGTAAGATGGCAGTTAGAAATTCTTAGACTGCTTTGGGTTGTGATCTCTTGAGAGTGTATTAGTAGTTGGTAGATAGGAAAGGAATACAATAGGAAGTGGCTCTACGGGTTCACCTTGAGACCTGTAATCGCCACAATGTCATCGCACCTTGTTCGGCCTTAAGCCTATTGCAGTTAGTCTATCTGGTCGAGGTCAAGGAAATTCACAGTAGGAGCAATGTCGAGATAAGTCCACTTAAAAAAGTACCTACTACCCCATAATGGGTGTAGTCAAAGTCTATGCACCGCTAGTCATAATGCTGTAAAAGCCAGAGTTGGAAAACTGCGTCTTCTTAGAGCGATTCCGTTCTATACCTAGTTCATACAGATCTTTTTTTACAAAAATCCTCATATACTGTTAGGTGCTATAAAAAACTGAGGCAAACAGAGACAAAAAAACCGTTCAAAAGAACTAAAAAATGAATTAAATCGGTCTATCGGAGGCGGGGGGGGGGGGTTACTTTGCACTATTTTTAAAAAGAATTCAGCCACCAAACGTATGTTGGCAAAGCTACTACTAGGAGAGCCTCTGTTTTGTTAAGACTTTATATCGGCTTTAGACTTCTGACTTCTACCACTAGGGGTGCTGTATCCCGTTTTTGCGTTATTGCTGTAGGCTTTTATTATTCATCAAGATCATTAGACAAAAATTTCAATGTTTTGTGTATTTATTAAGTACTGTATAGACATGCGCGCCGAGGCTGAATTTTCCGGCGGCGGCGCGCTGGACTAAAATGGCCGGCGGCGGCGGCGCGCGCGGCGTGGGCTATTTTTATTTAACCCCCAAGGGAGATGTTAAAATTTTAATCACAGTATATATATATATATATATATATATATATATATATATATATATATATATATATAAATATATTTGTCCGCTATTTCACAGGCTCAGAAATAGACATGGTGGCTGATGGTCAGATTTTGAAGATCTTTGGTACAAAAATCGTCTAATTTGAAACGTCAAGTTCGTTAACCAGTAGAATCCGTCCTCCGAGTGGTGTTGGCGAGAACTTCCCGCGAAAAAAATCGTAACGCTTATGTCTACGGGTTTATATGCTTGCAGATACTCGCATAATATATTCCTTAACATACGAAAACGAATGAAACCGTTTTTAAAGCGAACAGTTTTTGATAGTGGAACAAATGTTTATGTAACTCATTTTCGGTTTGGGTACATCGTGGGTTCGATACCCACCGGTGCCGCCGCGGCGGCAGGAATGTTCTCATCCACCGGCTCGTTGGGAACATTCCTTTCTGCACCCTGGATGTCGGCGCTAATGGCCTAGACGTCGATGCGCCGTAAAAAAAAAAAAAAAAAAAAAAAAAAAAAAAAAAAAAAAAAAAAAAAAAAAAAAAAAATTATACAAATTAGTCTATAAGGCAAGAAAATGAGACACTTAATGATAATAGTGTTTTCACGGGGCGAACGTTGTGTTGTCGGGGAGTCCTAGGATACTGTCAGTTTCCTTTTGTGGCTTCTTAAACTTCCTTTTGTTTGAGATTTGGACGTTCCTTCTCATCCATCACTATCTTCGTCTTCATCTTCTTTATTCTCTATTACTTATTTCGAAATCCTTACATCTTCAGCCTGAAAATTGACCCTATTTCCGAATGGATGATAAGCACGCTGTATACCTAGCAACCCAATTTAATTGGGGAGCCCATTTTATTTTGTTTTAAATAAAGTTTTCTCTCTTATATTTTTAAAGAAAGATCAAACCCTATCCATAAACTGTATTTATTCCTTTACAATTAGCACTAGGGCTAAGAAGGGAACCGCGCTAAGATGAAGCAGTTCCTGAGAGTCGGACGTATTTTTAGTTTTATATCGTTGAGTATGTTTATATAAAATTATTTTATTTTAGGCTTTTCTGATACAAGCTTTGTCATTTTCCAATCAACGATCACAACACACAAGCGTTTAATCGATCAGAAGGTAAGCACAAAATGGCGCCGGCCGGTCACCATGCAGTACACTAGTAGATTTCCTCCCCTCGGCGCGCCGACTATACCGAATAGGCTCGGCGGCGGCGGCGTCATTAAAACCCGGCGTGGCGTAGCGGCGCGCATGTCTAGTACTGTAGTACCACTCATACACAAAATTCTGGAAGGGAATTTATTACAAAGTTAATAATTGAAACAGTTTTCCTTAAAAATGAAAAAGAGCAGATCTATTCACTTTTTAGCACTTTCCTCCGAAGGAAAGTAGCTATTGAGGTTGCACTCATGACGGAATTTTTGAAAAATTTCTTCGAATGTTTATCGATCCTACCTAGTAGAGACCGAAAATGACCCCAGTTAAAATTTATATATATATATATATATATATATATATATATATATATATATATATATATATATAGTTATATATGTGTCCGTTAACACGATACAGGCCAGAGTTTTTGTTTTTTCGCCACGAAAGTTGGTATGTAGTATTCCCCCATCAAACGATTGAACGAGTTCTTTAACCAACAAAATCGGTCCATCCGGAGGGGGGGGGGGGGTTTACTCCGGAGCCCAAGTAGTTGTTTGTCAATACCAGCCATAATTTTTGTTATATTTCAACGAAACTCGGTATTTGTTGTGGTCAACTGAAGAGAAAATTTTTTTCTAAAAATAAACCAAATCGGTTGACTAGAAGGGGGAGTTTACTCCGGACAGAAATTACTGATTTGCTCATACCGGTCGTAATTTCTGCTGTATTGTTACGAAACGCGGTATACGTCCTGGGTATCTAATAAGGAAGAAGTGTTTTAAACATGAATTAAATCGGTCTATCGGAAGGGGGGATTTACATTGTACTATGTTTGAATTGAATTGAAACAGGTGTTATTTATGTTTTTATTTTATTTATCTATATAGGTTATTTTAAGCAAATTATTCAGGAATGCACTCGACACTACCCAATTCTGAGGAAAGTGCTTAGTTATGCAGCTCCTGCGTGACGGCCTTTTTTTTTAATTACATAGGTTATATTAAAAAAATTATTCAGAAATGCATTCTACACTAATAAATAAATTACCTTGAATAAACATAGTTTGAGTTAAGGACATTCTTCAGAAATACTGCTTAAACTAACCCCCTAGTTGAGGAAAGTGCTTATTAATGTATCTTCTGCGTGATGGAATTTTGATTTTAAAATTCTTCGTCAACGGTAATATTCCACTTTCTGGTATATCATATCATATAAAAACTATGATAATTTCAGATGTATAAAGACTATAACAAATCCAATTGCATCTTTCGAATAATACATAGATTAAAGTATTTATATTATTTATACAGAGAGTGTATTTCCTTTTAGACAATTATTTTTTAATCCTCTAAATAAATTATGAGTTTATGTCAGTTTGTAGTTTGAAAATTTTCACTAATCCGAATTTAATTTATCCACGTAAATTTAATGAAAAGGTTATTTAGGACTTCCCTTTATTGAAAATGTGTTCAAATGCTCAGATTGAAATTGTTTCAGGATTAATGATAATTCATAATTTTAATTTTCCACATTCAGTCGCTCACGATATCTGTAACAACTTCCGAGGTCATACAAAGAGTTAATATATTGATAAGTAGAAGTTATGACAGTGAAAATGATTTATTACAAAAACTTCTGTTATCATGCCCGTCAAACTCGAACATTAATCTTTTCGTATCTAATTAGATATTAAAAGATAATGTAAGTACTAAAGCTCCTAGTAATGCAACATTATTTTACTCCTACCAGCAAAATAATTTTTGATAAATCTCTTCTGAGAATTATTTACTATTCGTTTGAAATGTTTACGGAAAAATATTTTCAATGAAATAAAAAAAAAAATCATTGTATTTTACTGATTTTGATCAGTATATACACTTTTTTTTTCAAATATCTTTTTCTGTTTTCTTAAAAAACGTTTGACGCTACACCTAATAATATTTATATTAATGTCCACAAACATTAGCATGTGTTATCTATGGACATGTATGTGTTGTATAAAGCTTAATTTTCGCTTAATGATAATTAATCTTCTGATAATAAGGAAACTGGAATTTTATTTAGCAGCTTCTGAAGTGTTTGTAAGGAACCAACGTCATTTTTGAGCAAACACTTCACAACTTTGTCACAATTTAGTAATGTTGTTAACCTCTTTATGGTGGCATGTGTAACAGTCGTTGTAACTCAAATTGAGCAAAGCATATTTCGTTTTGTTTTAATTTGTTTCCTGTCAATGGCAGTACAAATTATACGACGTTGTTTATGAAAATTTTGATTCGGTTGTTTATTTTCGGTTATTTGAAGAAGACGGTATTTTAACGAACATCTAGAACCGCTGATTCGAATCTAGCCTGGAGATGGCTCATTTCGTACAGTGAATAAGCTTGCTTGGTCTCATGGGAGTATATAGGAAATAATTTCGGGGGGCTGTGACCATTTCCGGAATATGGAATACTAAAAATATAGAACTTGGAATACCTTTAGACAACTAAAACGCTATTACACCTAAAATAATATATTTTTTATGTATTTATAAATCTTGTTTAATTTATTTTTAAGGGGTTTATTACACATCTTCGGTTTCCAAGTCAAAATTTCGGAAGGGGGGGGGGCAGCAGGCCCCTCACACTCCCCCTCCCCTTATATACGCCAATGTTTGGTCTAACATTGGATGATCAGCAACTGGCAACGAGTAAGAATTTCACAGGGCATTCATCTCTTATTCTATTGTCCCTCCGTTAAATTTTTGTCTGAATGAATAGCTGTCCAAACTTTATAAAGTAGAACTACTGAATATGTCTGGGCGTTATCCAAGTCCTTGTTGACTCCTTTTGTCCATAGTGGTAAGACGTTTTGCCTACTTGATGATTTTAAGCATGACTCTGAGAATGTTTGTTTGTTTGTTTCCTTGTGCTTAAGGGCAAAAAACTGCGAGGTCATCATTGCCCGAGCTCCTCTGAGAATGTTTTAGAAACATTATGTTAGATATTAGAAAAAATATTTTTTGAATATGTAAATATACATTTATAGACTGATATGTAAATTTTAACTGGGTTTATTTTCAGTATCCAGTAGATAGTAGTCCAAGCTCACTAGGTAATAGCTACTAGCTACATTCCTTCTGAGCACATGTACTTTAACGATCATATTAGTGAATTAGTTGGGTAAATTATCCATAATAAATTGGGTCCTACCTTTGGAGATGTGGGTTTGAGTCCCACCTGAAACAGGTTGAATTTTTTCATCTATAATCCCGTTGAAAAAGTTCCATGCTCCACTATAGTTGTTCAGGAAGGGTGGCGACCAGCGCTAATGGCCAAGATGTCGATGGCCAGTAAAAAATAAAATTGGAAATATTTGGCTTCCACGATGATATTTTCCAGGATATTAACATTATAAGAAAGAATCTTCGATTATTGACGTTTAGTGTATGGGCTTTACTGATTAAAATCAGCTGACTGATAGACGCCATTGTTCTTGCCTTAGTCCCGACGTGCCCCTAGTAGTGGAAATTGTACTTTCCTATTTAGGCTACTAATAGCTGGAGCGAATGCTTCTGATGAAGCTCCAAAGCTATAGCTTGTTCAGATGCGCGAAATGTTGAGGAAAATATTCCCGACGGTTCCGCCATTTGCAACTTCTCATTTCAAGGAACAACACGATCCGTGGAACACTATAAGAGCTGTTTATGTCTCGTTTAAGACTAGGGAACAGCTAGAGAGGTCAGACAAGAGAGACAGTGTTTATTATTTATCAAAAGTATTGATTTAAAAGCCGTTAAAATTGTTTTAGCTAATTGTAAGTATTGATAAACATTGAACACTATCTCAAATCCTGTTCTCTCACAGCCTCCTCTGGTACTGAACGAGAAATAATCAGTTTTGGTGGGACCGCTCTGAATATCCTGACCTCTCACAGCCTCCTCTGGTACTGAACGAGACATAATCAGTTTTGATGGGACCGCTCTGAATACTTCCCTCAGAGCCATTGAAAAGGAAGTATTGTAGTGGATTTTTTAACATTAATTAACAGAAACTTTAGTTAAGTATTGATATTAAACACATATCCCTTGCATGACCTTTCAAAGCTTTCCATGGCCCTAAATAAGTAAATAGATAATATACGTTTTTATTGAGTTTCACGTAGCGCGTTGTTTATTGAAATGTAATGCAAAAGGCGGGGTATATTTCTCTCAGAATTTCACGCAGGCGGACTTGAACTTTAGCATCTAACTGAACAGGCTTTAGTAGAACTGCTATTCATTAATCAGAAGTATTAATTGAAGTGTATTGTTTGAGCTTCCGCCCACCTTTATAATAAGTTCATAAACCAATATTTATTGATACGATTTTAACATGTATTTAACTTGAAATTTTCCCGGTGAGATAATTGCTGGGGAAACTAAAATGGTACTCCGAATTTTTACTTAGGTACAAAACAAGTTTTTGTTTAGGATAGTCAACAAGGAAAGCTACTTCCTCGCTAGGAGGCTCCAAATCAAACTAATGCAATGTGGTTTTCAAATGATTTATAAAATTGTGAAACTGTGATAGATTGCTTGGAAACAGCCAAGAAGCACAGTGACTAGACATGACCTCGAACAGCTGCACAATTAACCAAGTCAATGGAATGTTGTAATAGGAGATCACATGGAGGAGTTGGTCACATGGACAGCTGGCCAGTTGACACCTTTCATTTATTCTTGCAAAGAGTTATATAATATATTGTTGGCACATCATATAATCACCCTATGCATGCATCACCTTGTTTATGCTGATCTGTTGTTGAGTAGGTAGGATATGCGGATATTAGCGGGACTTTCAGTGTCGTTTGTTAATGAGGAAAATGGGGCAATAATTAAAAACGTGGAAAAATACTGCTGCCTCAATACATTAAACACAATGTTATATTTTTTTCCTTAATGATAGTGGAGGAAATTATTTCTACAAAACTATACTTAAAAATATCATGAAAAATATGCTGGTTTAAGTACAATTATTTATATAATAGGTACGTAGTAGAGCTACTCAAACTTTTGTCTATTTTCAAAACTATTGGCTTTCTTTATAAGAACCCAAATAAATAACTTGGGTTTTCTCGTATATTCGTCAATAACGAAGACAGATGCATAACAATATAATATGTATATCTAATTATTATGTTCACAATAATTGTAATTAGTTCCAATATGTTCTTCTGTCTTATTTCAACCTTGATGCCGAACAATGAACCCTTATCGTCAATGAGAGCAAAATGTGTGTGTACCTAGTTTGGGAAGGATGGTTATCGTGTGAAAGTGGAGAATGTGTTCAGAATGGATCCTTCACGGGATTTCCGGAAAGTATATCGTAAATAACGACCACATTTTTAGAATCTACAGTAAATTTCCAATAAGAAACAAACTCAAAATACCTATTAACATCTGAAGAGAAGTTCCTGTGAGAATTCTTAATGTTACTTTTAACAAATAAATCACACTATATACATCCAAGTCTTAATACAATATTATTTCTTATTTTCTATTTGGTATTTTGTTATCCTCATATTCCAGATGGAAGCAGTGCCCTGCGACCGACAGACCGTCCCCATCTCCCGACATCTGCGTCAAGACTCCTACGAACCTTGTACCAAAAAGCTCCCAACAGTGGGATCCCAGTATCCCGCAACCAAGGGTGATCATCGTTGGTGCTGGTCTAGCTGGCATTTCAGCGGCTTACAAACTCGCAAAAAGTGGATTCAAGAATTTTCATGTTGTAGAAGCTACGGATAGGTAAGTCCGTCACGCAGGAGCTGTATAACAAAACGTATTACTCACGAAGGTGATAGGTTTACGCCACATTGGTGTGAGATGTTCTTTAACTTGCCAATTATATAAGTATGAAAGTTTAGCATTCATAATTGTATTTAACTCCTTGCCTCAATACAATCATAAGAGGCGGAGGAAGACCAACAATACCTTTCTCCACCCACCGGGCATTTAATGCTGAAGAAAGCCAAAATTATAGATTTTCCAAATAATCTGATAGTTTTTCTTATGGAAAATCCAGCAATTCCTTGACTTCTTATCATCTCGATGATTAACTATCTGTATCTCACTAATTTAACTTATTAGAACGCTATATATATATATATATATATATATATATATATATATATATATATATATATATATATATACATACAGGGTGTCCCAAATAAGACGGCTCAAACTAATTTTGCGGGCAAACGGTTGGTCGGAGAAAAAAATGCCAGAGGAAAAAGTTGTAGGGCTTGACCTAAGCTTTCGAATTATGTCGATTATTTAACATATTTACCGCGCATGTGCGCTTGGCGCTAGATGAAATGTTGGGGTTTGCAGATAACCCCTATCATTATGCACATCATTTTAATGGGAATTAAAAGACAAACCCTTTGCTGCAAACCGGACTTCGATATCTTTAAAATCAAATGAGTTTCGTGCGATTCAAATGTTATTGTTTTAAATTAACAAGATTTTTTGGAAGCACTTACAGAGTCGGTTATGAATGTGTGATACATGACTTTGAGGTATTTTTTCCTCTTCTTTCTGAAAAAAATATGGCCGATCCTCTAAAAGAAATATTTTTCCTAATAAGTTTAATAAAATTGAAAATAAGCCATATTTTTTAAGTATTTAGTGTGGTTTTTAATTTGAGACGTACCACTTAAGTGATGACTATCATTTCATTGATAGATTAAATAATAAATTGTAAAGAAAGCTCTTATCTTTCAGTTTCAAAGCTTCCATTTTACTGTATTTTTATTCCTTCAAAAATGAATAGTCTCTTCAAAGACGCTACCTTCAACATTCAGACACCTTTGAAGTCTGGAACGTATGCTGTCAACTGCTCTCAATATTTGTTCCTTCAATATGGCTCTGGAGGCTTCAGCAATCCTACCTTGCATTTGGTCTTGTGTACTAGGCGGATTAGAGTAGACCATATTTTTAAGTGTATCCCATAGGAAGAAGTCCAGCGTACTGAGTTCAGGTGATCTCCGTGGCCAAGAAATAGGGCCATCCCTGCCAATCCAACGGTTTCCGAATATGGATTTGCCGTAAGGTGTTGATTCCCCTCCTGCAGTACTCCTCCCTCACTTCCATATCCCTATTTGAAAGGGCTTGATGCAAGGATGTTACTACGCTGGAGTGTAAGGTGAACAGTTCCTCCTGCGAAGAGCTGCGCGTAAAGTCGAGCAGCCATCCGAGCTTTACGACTACACTCCCCGAAAACAATAATCACATCCTCAATTTCAAAACTTGTGAATTTTATGGTTGAAAGCGAATATTACACTAATAATGAAGAAAAGCAAAATAATGAACCATAATCCAATAAGGAATATGGAATCGAAAGGATTAGATAGATAACATGAATGATCAGATTTAGCTTAGTTAATCCCTAAAGACTAAATACTTAAAAAATATGGCTCATTTTCAATTTTATTAAACTTATTAGGAAAAATATTTCTTTTAGAGGATCGGCCATATTTTTTTTCAGAAAGTAGAGGAAAAAATACCTCAAAGTCATGTATCACACATTCATAACCGACTCTGTAAGTGCTTCCGAAAAATCGTTTTAATTCAAAACAATAAAATTTGAATCGCACGAAACCACTTTGATTTTAAAGATATCGAAGTGCGGTTTGCAGCAAAGGGTTTGTCTTTTAATTCCCTTTAAAATGATGTGCATGATAATAGGGGTCATCTGCAAACCCCAACATTTCCTCTAGCGCCGAGCGCACATGCGCGGTAAATATGTTAAATAATCGACATAATTCGAAAGCTTAGGTCAAGCCCTACAACTTTTTCCTCTGGCATTTTTTCTCCGACCAACCGTTTGGCCGTAAAATTAATTTGAGCCGTCTTATTTGGGACACCCTGTGTGTATATATAATATATAAAATTCTCGTGTCACAGTTTTCGTTGCCATACTCCTCCGAAACGGCTTGACCGATTTTGATGAAATTTTTTGTGCTTATCCGGTATCTATGAGAATCGGCCAACATTTATTTTTCATCCCCCTAAATGTTAGGGGTAGTCCACCCCTAAATTTTTTTTTTATTTTTTAGACATAATTTTTAATTTCTATTTTTTTATGATACAACATACAAAAATACATACAATCCTCAATTTTCACCCTTCTACGATCAACCCTTATTTAATTATTTAAATAAAATTATTTAATTACTACAGGTGTCACTTCTGACCCAGTAAACAGCACGGAGTAGGGATGAGTACGAAGCCGGTCTCCTTTCTTTCTCACTCCCTACACAGTTGTCGGCCATCATTATTGTTTATGCATCAAGTGTAGTAGTAACGTTGACAATTATTATTTTGCTATCTCAGTGTAACTCTCATATTAACTTTTAATCATTCCTATTTTATCAATAATAATTAAATTATCAATTTTGAGTGTATTTTGCACGATTAGTTAATCAAGTGATTTTATAACCTCAACACGTGACACGAGCTTCCAATAACAACGGATTTTGTGTTGTAAGTATACTTTTTTTTATTTATATCGAAAATGTTGTTGATCTTATAAAAATGTAATTTTAATTTAATTTTATTAAAAAAATGTAATTAAACAATTAAGATTTTCATAGTTTAAAATGGCAAGTTGAGAGGTGAAAATATACTCATACCACGGATTCCTATTATACCTACAGATGTGCCAATTCAATTCAAACGTATTCAGTTTCCCATTAGATTGGCATTTGCAATGACTATCAACAAATCCCAAGGTCAAACGATGTCTGTTTGTGGATTAGATTTGAGAACACCATGTTTTTCACACGGACAATTATACGTGGCATGCTCTCGAGTGGGTAAACCATCCAGTTTGTTTGTGTTAGCTAAAGATGGACTAACAAAAAATATTGTTCACGCTATAGCATTAAGAGATTGATATTGTTTAATAGTGTTACTGTCGTAATTGTTTAATTAATGATATATAATTTTAAGGAATAAATTATAATAACTTAAAAATAATGTTTGCCTTTTGTTATTTTTATATTCCCTCATCGTTCACAGCGCTCCATGCTTATTTCACGCATATACCACATTCTTACATACATACAATATACACATTCTAACATACATACATACTTACAATAAGTAAGCTATTTTTTGTCTACACTAGAAATTACTAGGAAATTATTTATATGGCAAAACAACGTTTGCCGGGTCAGCTAGTATATATATATATATAGCTTGTTTCGTTGAACGAGAACAATAATTACACCCCCGATGATTCACAGCGCATTTACATAAATTTTAGCTTGGTGTTTAGTGAAGGAAAATGGCCGCACTAATTTTTTTATTATTTTAACATCTTTCTTATTTCTAGGACATACAATACATCAAAGATACGAAGGCATTTTGCAAAAATTTCCTCTTGAATATAACCGCAATAGTGCTAGAAAGTAGTTTGCAAAAATATAAGTTTCATTTTAAATCCCGAACTTATACTATTGTAATAATTTATAGACCAGGTGGTAGAATTCACTCTTGCTGGCTTGGTGACGTAGTTGGCGAACTTGGACCTCTTTGGCTTAGCTCTGGCTCTCTGGCGAATCCTCTTTTCGCTCTCGCAGCTCAAGAAAATCTCATTAAGGATCCAGTTCCATGGAGGAGAAAACCTGCCACGGCCGACATACCGTTCCTATCTAGCGATGGGAGGGCCATTTCTTCCAGTATTACCAATCCTACTGTAGCATTGTTCTTCGAGATACGGCAACAAGCGGTCTCATTGTTCAGTATGGACGTCCGGCAGAACCACGGTTCGCTGTTGGATTTCTTCAAGAAGAGACTTTCGGAAGAAATGAAGTCAGTTCCTGACTCGTGGAGAGCTGACGCTTCGAGGGTGATCTGGTGTCTTATGAACAGTATAAAAGTAAGTCGAGTAAATGTTAAAACATGTTATCTTTCCATGTAAGTATTACTACTTGTTGTTGATAACTAATAAGTGAAATTAATGATGTTGGGATCAGTTTTGTATGAACAGAAACTGTATTCCGCTTAACTCTTACAAGACGGGAAGCCGCATCAGTTAAGAGGACTAGGGTCTGTCCAAACCTATACCGGTACCCATGGACATGTTTAAATAGAATTGCCTCATCCACCCGTCTCTTCTCATTTCTCCTAATACGCATTAGCTCTCGTAAATATCCGCTAAAACACAAATAATTCCCTACAGAGGGACCCGAAATGTGCAAAGGGACTTGGTTCCATAGGGACGCCATCATTCAATAGTCTCAAACTACATTTTTATTAACTCTAGAGAATACAAGAGTAACTTACCTCTGGATGTCGCAAATAGCTCTCACTGCGGTGGCTTTCAGTCCCGAAGCGAAGAAATTCCGAGTTGGCATGCCATCATTATAACTACAAATATTACAAATGTTCAGAATGTACAAACATTACAGATGTTTCGGCGGTGGCCTTTACAACAATGGCACTTTGATTACTAACAAGGGGAGTATACAGCGATGGGGTCACCGATCTGGACCATTTTTTTTCTGGTGATTCTACATCGAAAAATAGTCGACATGTGTCCGAGCGTTCCGTCCAATGCGCCTTAGGAGCCGAGAAATAAAATAAAATAGGTTGAAAGTGCTATATTTTTTATATCGAGTTTAAAAAATGATATTGGCATGATTCTTTCATCAATTCATTTGTTTTATAAAGTAGATTATAAGAAAAATATAATCGTTAAACAATACTTTATATTTCACCAAATATATACAAAAATATGCTTACGTTTTCAAGTAAACTAGTATTATACATTTTTTTGACACCAAAAATAATAGCAGATTTAAAATCAGCACCCCAGGACACCCTAATATAGTGAATATCATTGAAAACAAAAAATAATAATTTTTCCCAGTCTGGAAGAGGCTAAATATTTGTAAGCGACAAAGTAATGTGACGTTCTGGAATTCAATATCTCCCCTTGAGATAATCCGATTTTTACGTCATTGAACTCTTTCGAAAGAAGAAAGACTCCTTTTTTTAACCATATAAATGACTATATATATATATATATATATATATATATATATATATATATATATATATATATATATATATATATATATATATCCGTTTTTAAATCAAATTTTTTTTATAATCGATAACTTTTTAAATGTAGGTATATGGAATATTTTGGCAGAATAATGACTTCTATAGATTCGAGTATGTAAAAGAATTTTCGATTTAAAAACGGATGTCAGATTCGTTTTTAGCACATTGAAAAACCCCTAAATTCAAATTTTGGGAGTATTACAAAAACAAAAAAAAAATGTATTTTAAATTTCGCTAAGGGGGACCCTTAAAATTTTGTTAAAGATTCAAGAATCCGGCTATATTTCAAACAATATTTACCCGATTCAAACCAAACTTGGAGGGTCGATAAAGACCCTCACACCTCACACCTGTCACAAAGGGATTTGACACATTTCCTTCTAATCGGGGTGTTTCTACGTGTTCTGGGATTGACGTTATATGCAAATAAGTTTACATTTTATTTTTATTTTGAAAACCATTTTTTGCAAGTACCTTTCGAGATAATACAATAGTCATTTATATGGTTAGAAAAAGCAGTCTTTTTTCTTTTGAAAGATTTCAATGATGTAAAAATCGGATTATCTCAAGGGGAGATATTGAATTCCAAAACGTCACATTACTTTTTCGCTTACAAACTTTTAGTCCCTTCCAGACTGGGAAAAATCATTATTTTTTGTTTTCAGTGATATTTACTATATTAGGGTTTCTGAGGGTGCTGATTTTAAATCTGCTATTATTTTTGGTGTGCAAAAATTTACTTGAAAACGTAACCATATTTTTGAATATATTTGACGAAATATAAATTATTGTTTAATGATTATATTTTTCTATTATTCTACTCTATAAAAGGAATGAGTTGGTGAAAGAATCATGTCAATATCATTTTCTAAACTCGATATAAAAAATAAAGCACTTTCAACCTATTTTATTTTATTTCTCGGCTCCTTAGGCGCATTGGACGGAACGCTCGGACACGTGTCGACTATTTTTCGATGTAGAATCACCAGAAAAAAATTGGTCCAAATCGGTGACCCCATCGCTGTATACTCCCCTTGTAAGTTTAGCGCCTTAATTAAGTTTTATGAGCTTCAAGTAATAGGAACTTCAGGAGGTCTTGAAGTATGTGAATTATGCAAATTGTGTGATCCCGGTAACATATACCCGCCGGTATTGGTTCACGGACGACCAGAGTTTTCTATATCCCCCATAAAACTAACGTTGAAAAAAAAGAGGCCAAGTTCCAGGCCCCTCCCAAAAACAGTTTGCCTATGAAAGTTATGATATCAGAGTATTGGCCCAAGTTTTAGGCTCTTGTCAAGAACCCAATAATACTCTCTCACTTATTTGTGCATTTCCAACTGGGCCAGTTTTTGTTAAATTATGGCCATTATAACGATTGGATTTATTATAAAATGTCTAGCATTTCAAGATTCAGGCTCTTTGGGTAAGGATTCAGGATTATTATAAACTCTCTGATGACATAAAACGGGTATGTTTGAACTCTATAAGTAAGTTAAGAAAAACTGGCCAAGTTGGAATTGCACAAATAAGTGAGAGGGTATTATTAGGTTTTTGAACTGTATTAGATCTTTCACCACTTTCTCGGGACTTTGAAATATACTTCTGTAAACAATCATGTTACAATGAAACAACAAAATTGTCATTTTTTACTGGCTGTAAAAGTAAACCAGGAAACAATAAAAATTACGAGGAATCATCATCGTGAAATCAACAATCATGATGAACATGAATATTGAAACAGTAGAGCCACAAAAGTGTTTTATTAAATTGTCTGTTTGCATTAATACCAGGATCTGCAAAATTTTTGTTTCCGCCTGACCAAACCATGCACGACTGAACGTTAGAGGGCATTGACCACTGCCAACTTCATCATTAACCCGTTTCCTCCCAACCAGCTTGCTGATTGCATGCTGAAGTGAATGGTGAAATTTGAAAAATTATTTCCAGGTTTCATGGCAACTATGTGCCTAAAATGTTGGACATTAAATACATAGGCGCTAATAGCCAAGCTTTGTTGATGCGCCGTAAAAATAAAAAAAAATAAAAAAAATTAAATACATAATTGTTTATAAGTAAACAAATATATATATATATATATATATATATATATATATATATATATATATATATATATTTGTAATCAATTTATTCTTTGTCCATTACGTAACAACCCACTTGGTGATTTCAATCAACTCAGATTGACATGCTGATGTTGGAATATGGAGCGATCCTCAGTAATCATAACACACTTTTACAACTCATAAAGCCAACAATTTAAGGACTATAAAACATACCAAGATTGACCATCCACTTAGAAGAAGAGACGAAGTTGTAATTTCCCGAATTTGGATTGGCCATACAAGATGTAAGGGTCCTGTTCACGGTCAAATTTGTTGCACAAACTTCATGCTTTTATCAAACAAAAGCTCTTACGATCAAACCAATAGATCAAATAAATTTGTTAAACTTGCCCATATTTCAGATTTCTCCTTGTTGCGAAGTAACGTTCCTGTGTTATAATCTTCTGTGGTTATATAACATTAAGTATTAATACTGATGCTTTAGATTTAGATGTGCATCGACACAAGCACTATGTAAGAAGAAAAAGAAAAAAAAATGTGGTGAAAAATAGTGCGCACAGAACCAAATGACTACGCAAACTTCCTGCGCATGGACCATTAAACATTTGAAGATTTATTAACATTGTTAAGTCCTCGCATAGCAAAACAGGATACCGTTAAGCGTAAATCTATACCAGTAGTCGGAGAGCTGGCAACGCACTTTTCATGAAGTGTTTTATGCACCCTGAAATTTTGCTATAGTGTACCTCTTGGTTAGATATGAAGGTACGTATGTCTTTCCTGGACATGCCTTGGAACATCAGGTACTGCGCATAGGGGAAAGGTGCAAAACAATATTGCCCAATAATAGGGTTTTATTCAGAAGCCAACTATTATTAATGAAAAAAATTACAAATTAAGGCAATTTTAAAATTAATAATAAATAAGGCAGGCACTTTTAAGGGGGTTAAAATGTAAATTTAAAAAAAAAAAAATACCTAGTTTTTATTTTTAATATTAAATGAAGTGCTTTATTCACGCTGCGATTTAAACAGCGTCTTTAATAAACACATTTGAAAATAATTGCAAAAAGGCAGACACTTTTGTGGGGTTTAATTATCAGGAAATATAAAAATAAATGTTGCCTATGATAGACTGCAATACACTGAGCGTAACCGTAAGAGTGCATGAGACGACCGCGCAGTGTTGGTTGTTTTCTGTGTTCTCATTGGTTCTTGCTCACATGATCTAGTACAGCTGTTCCGGTTTTAATGGCAGCGCGAATAAAACTCTCATTTAATATTAGAATAAAAACAATTTTTTTTCGTGTTATACCCCTTAAAAGTGTCTGCCATATTTATTATTCATTGTAAAATTGTCTTAATTTTACATTAAAGATAGTTGGCTTCTGAATAAAACTCTATTTTTGGGAAATATTTTTTTGTACCTTTCCCCTATGCGCAGTACCTGGTGTTCCAAGTTATGTCCAGGAAACACATATATACCTTCTAATATATCCAAGATGTACATTAAAGCAAAATTTCATGATGCATAAAACACTTCATGAAAAGTGCGTTGCTGGCTCTCGGACGACAGCTTCCCAAAGATAATCTTTGATCTATATTATGAAATATTGGCACAACAATTGATGAAGGAGTCGGGGCAAAATAGTGCCAAGAAACATTTTCAACATTACTTAACTGTAGCTGCTATATGTTGGATATTATGTGGGACTATCAGTCTATGATGCAAACGCTACCAAAAAATGACTACAAGCTCTGTATGCTACTTAATTTTGTTGCCCCTAACCATTTCAAATGATAGTCCAACATAATATCTGACACAAAGCAGCTACAGTTAAGTTTTATTAAAATGTTGCTTGGCACTATGTTGCCACGACCCCTTCAATTGAAATAATAGCATATCACTTTACAAAAACCTGCGCATTCGGGTTCCTATTATTGTAATTATAAAGGAACACCCAGTATAATCCTTATGGTCATTGCTAATGCAAATTATTAATTAATCATGATTAATGTCGGTACAAATGGCCGAGTGTCAGATGGGGAAATAATTAAAAATTTAGGGATATGTTTTAGAACAGGTGCAGATTCCCGAGACAGAGAAATTGCCAAACTTTAATAAAATAAATGCCATCTGCATTTGATGGCGATAAAGCATTCCAACTTCTTCCAAATTTTACGAAGCCCAACAATAAATAGTTTTTTCATTTTTTTTATTTTTTTTTTTTGTTTTTGTCGGTTGAAGTTATCGGTCGTTTCACTCCATTTCCGATAAAAACATTGAAGGGAAAAGCCAACACGTTCAAAAATTTTAAGCTGTTTAACTTGTAGTTAAAAATTTATTGAACTGATCCTTTTGTTTTTAATTAAAGTACTTTTGTTACATATTTTGGGTATTTTTTACTTTACCCACGCCAGTTACTTTTATTACTAAAACAGTTATTTATCGTATCGTTAAGTTAATAGTTATGAAGAACAGATGTTTAAACTAATAATTAGTTTAAATAAAGTATTTATTCTACAAATGTAAACTAAAAAAAAATTGAAAATACAAATGGTTGATTAACTCCATACTTTTGTAATGCTCTATACGCTACTTCTTCCGATTTCAACACAGGACTCAGTTTAATCAAATTCATTATTTGACAACTTCAACGCAGCACAACAAACACAACTTCAACGTGTCTTATAATCTATAACCTCTTTCATGTATAAAGATTATGTAGCCTAGCAACACCTGTTACAATATTGTAACAAAATATTATGACTTTATTCTATAAAGTAACTGGCGTGGGTAAAGTAAAAAAGACCCCATATTTCTTCAAATTCGGGCCGTTTTTAATATATATATATATATATATATATATATATATATATATATATATATATATATATAGTATATATATATAGTGGCAAATTAAATTTGAAGAACCCGTATTTTTGTAGGATTTATCAACACTTTCGGATTGGTTCGCCCACATACCGGGTTTCCATAAGGATATAGAAAACGCGCCAATATCCTCCGATGCTTTAATCAATAATGTACTTTTCATTATTTCGAACTTCTTCGGAAATTGGTTTAGTAATTTGATTGCGTTCGAAGAAAAGTAGATATCAGAGCTTTTTTTTTTTTAATGTAGTGCATTAGGTATAATGATTATCTCCCAAGGCCCTTCTATTCAATCCTCTTCTTTTATTTTCCTAACCTTCGATTAGGCAACCAGACAAGTGGCGTGTCTCTTTATAGTACGGAAAATAACTTCCATTTATTTTTATAATGCAAAGAATCGTTAAATATATGTGGAAATTTTCGTTAGAATAGCTCTGAAATATACAAGATTAAGAAAACATATTTGCCTGATGACTCAGCTGCATTTCTAAGCACATCCCTCAAAAATGTGGAAGTGTACGCTGCATTCCCGTGTAATTTGTTTTAAAAAACCTATATAAATACTCAAATTGGTAAATTGTTAATTTCTACATTTTTTTAAATATTTTTTTTGTGTTTAACGGCGTATCAACATTAGGGCTATTAACGCCGGGCTGTCTACAGGTTGCCACCCTTTTCTATAATGCCAACAGCACGTGGTCGGTCACCCATTCGGTACTGGCCATGCCCGACGTTGCTTAACTTCGGTGATCTACGGGATCCGGTGCATTCAACGTGGCCTATGGCCGTTGGCGAGTTAATTCCTACATATTATGTTTATTGTTGCGTTTAATATTAATAAATTGAATTTAATTTGGCAAAAGGACAAAAAACCTTCTTGTTCGATATCTTCCGCCACATTGAAGTAAATTTTTATTTCATTTTGTTGCGGAGTAAACCCCAACTTCCAATTGACCGATGTTGTTGTTTTTTTTTGTTTTTTTTTTTTTTTGGTCCTTTTTACTTTGTTTTTTAAGACAGGATCAGGTCTATGGAGTAACGTTGGAAAAAAGTAAAAATAACGGCCGGTACTCAAGGCTACCGGGCCTCCATATATAGATTATGTCATAAGGCAGTTTTCCTTTCTGTAGGGAGGGAGGAGACACCTAAACCCGAGAAGTTAGAATATTTCTAATAATATTTTGTTAAGGCAAACCCTTTCTTTTTTCAAAGTCTAAGAAAAAATATTCATTATCGCTTTGTCTCAGGAAGGTACTTTCGAATTCACAGTATTTTAATTTAAAGTATAGGGCAATGGAGGGTAAGAGGTTGCACCTAGTCGATTTCGAGTTATATCTTAGGATTTATAAAATATACAAACAACATTTCCCTTCAGTGCTGCCAACAGACCAAAATTCCAACGCGTACTTTTACCCACATATACTCTAAATAATATGTCTTACTTTTTTTTCAAGTAAGAACGTATCTTCTATATATGTTTATAATTGATTTTATAGAATAGGTACGGAGCCGGGCCTTGCCAGCTGAGCAGTGACATGATTGGCAGCACGGTAACATTACCAGGGGGACCTGTTAGGATTCCACTGGGTATTGTCGGCATACTCGGGCCTCTCCTCAAAGAGATTGACAAGAAGTGCATATCTTATTGCAGGCCTGTTCAGGGGATCACATGGCATGGAGGCAACCCGAGGTGAGTGTAAGTATGGAATGATTTGATATAATTCCTGTAAGTAAGGGATTCTTTCAAGTTCAACTCAATTCCAAATTACATCAATGCTTAGTTTACAAGCGAATAGGAATTGCTTCTATTCACAAAGCTATAGCAACAAATGCTACACGCGGGGACTTTTGATATGTTGACCTAACTAGTCCAAACAAAGTTATGAAGTCAAAAATCGTTTTCCAAGCATTGCCATCTTGGCTGGACTAAAACGACAAATTCTAAGTTCGCATCACCAACGGTCAACGATCTCCTCTTAATGAAAAACATATTCTTTTACTAAAGTATTATGCATAATTACATGAGCTTAATAATTCTCATTAGTTGGCTGAGGGTCAAATGATGGTACTCGTTCACACGTTGGTGGACAAATGGCGCTCAGTACGGTCCGTCCAGTGATAAAGGCAGACTAAATTGTCAGTAAACACTTGTTGGGCTATTTTCACGAGGTACTGCGTAGTAGAATGATGGTGGGAGAACATACTTGTAGCTTAGTAAATAGATGCAATTCGTATTCGCTTGTAAACCAGGAATTAATAACTATCCATATCAACCAAACAGGCATTAACCCAATAACACAGGCACACAACAAAAAAAAAAAAAAAAATGGGTAATTTCCAAAGACACTATACAGACATACTTATGTATTTCAACACGCTGAATCCTAATCCGGAGTCCGTCCGTCCCCCCACGTCAGGGTTAAGAACATTTGAAGTTCAAATTTCGTATGAAATCGTTTACGAAGATATAATAGAGCTTCCGTGGTTTTGATGGTCGCTAAATTCGAATCCGAGATCTGTTTCACTCCATCGGCACAAAATCAAGGTCATTTTAAGGAAAAATATGTCTTTTTTGCAGAAAAAGATTTTTGACTGTAGATTCATTTCTTGCAAAATAAACATATTTGTCATTGAGATTAACTTGATTTTGCGCCGATGTGCTGAAACAGACCTTGGATTGGAATTCAGCGACCCTCAAAACCATGGAAGCTCTAGTTATTTCTTCTTTAACGACTTCATACGAAATTTGACCTTCAAATGCTCGTAACCTGACGTGATGGGGTGAAACGGACCCCGGATTCGGATTCAGCGTGTCGCAATACATAAGAGTTTATGTATGGCGTCTTTGGAAATTACCACTTTTTTTTGTGTGTGCCTGTGTAATTTATGGATTAACAGATATTTTAGTTTACTTTCTGTTGTTTACAGAGCTACCGTGAGATTCACCGGTGGAGATGTGCTTACCGCCGACTACGTCATACTGACAATACCGCTTGGTGTATTGAAGTGTACTTGGGATACCTTCTTCACTCCTTCCATTCCCCAATCAAAAATGAATGCCATAAATAAAGTGGGTTTCGGAACGCTGAACAGAATAATTCTAAAGTATAATAAGCCTTTCTGGAGGCCGGGTGAAGGATTTTATTGTATATCCTGGAGCGAAAACGAATTGCAGAATAAGGATTCTTGGACTAAAGGTAAATCAACAAAATATATATTTTTTATTTTATTTTATCAAGAAATTAGGCTAGCTTATTTAATAAAGTCCGTCACACAGGAGCTGCACATTCATCAGAAGGCGTTAAGTGGACATTGCATACCTGAATAAGATGGGCAGTACTCAACTTCAGCTCTCCTAGAGGTAGAATCATCAACCATTGCCCGAGCCGGTTTAGCGGCTTGATTCAATTTGAACAAAATAGCCCTGTCCTTCTTCATACAATGACAAAAGTTTTCACCAAACTCAGCTTTATATGCAGGAGTGGAAGTAGAACACCTTCTGGGTCCACCAGGGGCAAGGCAACAACCTTTTTGTTCCATGTTGTTGTTTGTAACACCATAGTGTTATGATTTCTTGCAGACTCCTTTAATATAATGGAATTTAATGGATCTACTGTCCCACATTCAGATGATGTAGCAATTGTTTATGGACGCCAGTTGCGTTACTAAGAGTATGGCAATGACTTTTAGATCACCACAGATTTTCCATTTGTATAAACAATTCATTATAATGAACTGGCCATGGGAAGAAAGAAAACAACCCATAAAAAATTATAACAACGCAGAGAGTAGATAAAGCTGGTCAGCGCCTCTTGTGGTAGCCTTGCCAACCTACGTTTGGCGGCCTAATTCAATTTTAACATAGTACAATGTAACCCCCCCCCCTCTCTCGAAGGCCAATCTTTAACTACAAATTTTACTGTCCTTAATTTGTTTCCTGTAACATTAGTCCAGTCTAGTTGCCAATTATTAAAGATGTTTTGGTCAGTGTATCTTGATAAGTCTTTGCAGTACTACTCGAGTGGTTGTAAGTTTGCTCTTCCGTCACAAGTATGTCATGTCAGTCTGTAGTTGTACTTAGTCCTAAGTTTTCGTGTCCTAGTAGGCACCATAGTGTTTAGCGCATGTTCGTAAGGGTGGGTTTACACTTGCTAGTTATTGCAGGATATTTATATCAGAGAGAAATTGCGACTATTGAAAACCCATGTAAAATGTATGTCGGCAATAAATTCTACCATGAGCAATTTATTGCAGACATACATTTTACATGGGGTTTCAATAGTCGCAATTTCTCTCTGATAGAAATATCCTGCAATAACTAGCAAGTGTAAACCCACCCTTAGGTATGAATTTCCTTGCATGTAGGGTGTGTGGAGTATATGTTTTGTAAACATTGCAGTGAGCTCAAAGAGTCACTGCAGATGATTATGTGTGTTCGGTGTGATGATGGGACGTTATTTAATGCGAGGAGAATGGACCTGAAAGCACCTAGTTATAAACGAATGCCGGTGTTGTGTATTATGTGTATTTTCTTTCTCATTAGATAACCATGGATTACACAGAGTTTCCTGAAAATAAAACCGAAATTACGTCCGGTATGAGCAAATTATTAATTTGGCTCAGGAGTATAACCCCCTTTCAGGATTGATTTAAAGAACTTGTTCAATAGTTTGCTAATGGAATGCTACCAACTTTCGTGGCGAAAAAACAAAACCTCTGACGGGCATTATTATGAATTATTTCTAATATAGGAGCTAATCTTTCGTTAAAGCTCGCTATCTTTTTTTATTTAATTTTTTACTTATTTTTAGATAAGATATATTACGCACTTATCACTGACCACCTAATAAAAAACTGAAACATAAATAGATATATTACGCACTTATCACTGACCACCTAATAAAAAGTCCGTCACGCAGGAGCTGCATAACTAAGCACTTTCCTCAGAATTTGGGTAGTGTAGATTGCTTTCCAGAACAATTTGCTTAAAATATCCTACATAAATAAAATAAAAACATGAATAGTTCTCTTTTAAATTTGTAATTAATAATTTGCTTCCAGAGTTATGTTTACACATGGTACCTATTACACTACGTGATAAATACAAAAAACCTCATATTATCGTATTTTGATCTAACGCAGGAACAGGATACAGTCACCCTAGTGGTAGAAAGCGCTCCTTGCGGCGGCTTTGGGAACCTACGTCTGACGGGCTTTTCTATTGAAATATATTACAAATTAAACCCCCGCTTTCCGATTGACCGATTCAGCTCATTTTTACAACACTTCTTTCTCGTGAGTTACCCACGACGTATACCGCGTTTCGTTACAATACAGCAGAAATTACGACCGGTATGAGTATATTAAGAATTTGGGTCAAGAGTAAACCCCCCCTTCTAATGAACCGATTTAGTTTATTTTTACAACACATATTTACCTGTAGATTACCACTACGAATACCGAGTTTCATCGAAATATACCAAAAATCACGGCTGGTAGTGGCGAATTGGTATTGTGGGTCCGGAGTAAACCCCCCCTTCTAATGAACCGATTTAGTTTATTTTTACAACACATATTTACCTGTAGATTACCACTACGAATACCGAGTTTCATCGAAATATACCAAAAATCACGGCTGGTAGTGGCGAATTGGTATTGTGGGTCCGGAGTAAACCCCCCCTTCTAATGAACCGATTTAGTTCATTTTTATATCTCACTTTTCTCTCTATATTACCACTACGAATACCAAGTTTCGTTGAAATATAACAAATATTGCTGTCAAATTAGTGTTTTGGGTTCGGGGTAAACCCCCCCTTCCGGTGGACCGACTTTGGTGGTTAACGAACTCGTTCAATCGTTTGCTAATTGAATGCTATATACCAAGTTTCGTGACGAAAAAACAAAAACTCTGGCCGCTATCGTGTTAACAGACACACACACACATATATATATATATATATATATATATATATATATATATATATATATATATATATATAGATAGATAGATAGATAGATAGATATAAATTTTAACGGGGGTCATTTTCGGTGTCTACTAGGTAGGATCGATAAAGATTTGAAGAAATTTTTCAAAAATTCCGTCATGAGTCCAACCTCAATAGCTACTTTCCTTCGGAGGAAAGTGCTAAAACTGAAACATAAATAGTTCCTGTGAACATTCATTTTTTAAGTTTTCATTTTTGCCACATTTAATTTATTGATAAATTGCCTGATAGACATAGATCTTAATTATAAATTGTTACATTTATTAAAAAAAATAGTATTTTACATTAATTTTAAGAACGCAGAAATTGGACTTGGCCGTCTATGGAATTTATTTTCATACCCATTTACGGTAGTTATTAAGAACTCCATTTAGTCCGTTATAATTTATTTATTTTTTATTGGTGGACTGCAACGAAGTCGATTTGCAAATTTGAAAGTCTTTATGGAAATAAATTAGTATAATTATTCATGAAGAGAATAAATATAATTTTGGCAAAAGTAGTCATACAAATAAAACCAAGTGCTAAACGAATCGTGAGAGAGAAGTTTTTTTAAATTTATTTATGCATATGTGCTGTTTGAATATCGTGACCAATTACTGGCTGCCATCAGTCAAAAGTATTGAAAAGTCAGTGGGTATTGTTCTATTCCTCGACAGTCTGTCTTATAGTTAGCAGTCCATTGCAGTGTCTACACGTTTAGCCTTTAGAGGCCAATACGGAATCCAGTTAAAACTTCCACTTCTCTCGGGTTTCTGACTGGTCATTCTATAGTCCGCTTAATTAGATGGAATAGTTCTAATCCCGCATGCGCGAAATTCTGAGGGAAATATTCCCGACGGTTCCGCCATTTGTATTTCAATAAAAAAGAACAACACGCTACTTTGAACTCAATAAAAACTGGTTATGTCTCGTTTAGGACCAGGGAAGGCTTTGAGAGGTCAGGCAAAGTATAATGTTTAATATTTAATAATACTTAGCCAAAGCTAAGGCTAAATAAAAATTTAAGCTCTACCCTGTTGAAACACATGGTACAGTTGGTGGCAAAAGAGCGTGCGTGGCCTATACTCTCCGTGCAAAAAATTGTCGGTCACAATTCTCTCTGTCTAATCACTAGGAGGATTAAAATGTTTTTAGTCTTAGCTTTGGCTAGGTATTGATAAATATTAGACACTATTTCCTTTGGCTGACCTCTCAAAGCCTTCCTTAGCCTTAAACGAGACATAATCAGTTAACGTTGGACGACACCTGAAATGGGAGTTTGCAAATGGTGGAAACTTCGGGAATATTTCCCACAAAATTTCGCACATGCGGACTTGAACTTCTATAACCGTCTATATGAACACGCTATAGTACTGTTTGTTTAATTCCTTGCAATTTATGGGTGGTAGTGTTGTATCACGCAGTCCAATGGTCAATTCGTCTTTGCTTTGTGCAATGTGGCGTCATTTGACTCATGTGTTTCCATTTTCTGGAGTGTGGTTTTGCTTGTCTTTCAACGTCTGTGCTTTGTATAATGTGTCGTTGTAGACGCAATGTTTTACCTAAAAACGATTTAACGAACTAAAGATGTGGAACATCTTCAATAAATAAATAATACATGCTAATAGCTATTTTTGTGTATTTAGGTATTTCGGTAATAGAGAGCTTGCCGGGTACATCTAACATCCTGGTGATGACCGTTGGTGACGAGGAAGCCGTTATGTCTGAGAATTGCAGCGATGAGACCATTGCTGAGGATGTAACGAGAATCATGCGCCAGTTTTCAGGGGACCCTTCATTGCCTTATCCATCAGGTAAGGACGTGAAGAAAGTTTTTTTTTTTTTTTTTTTTTTTTTTTTTTTTTTTTTTTTTTTTAATTTAAAAAAAAATGCTCAGTCTGATACCATTTGATGAGTTGTATTAAAGTAGTTTTTGTTCTGGCTGAAAGAGTGTAGTCCTAACGTATAAAGGATACTCCTAGCCCAAGTGCACGCCGAATTATAAGATTGCGGACTGTGCAAGCCGGGCAAAATGAACTCAATGTACACAACAAAAAATGTTGAGTCATTAAAAGTTAAATTAGAATTATTTATATAATATAAGTTTGCAGGTAACTTTCGCTCAATCACTGCTCCTATTGAAATAAGCTGTGCCATCAAAATTTAATGCTACATAATTAGCGTTCCAGTTTATATGGAGGAAGCCCGCTTATTACAGTTAAAGATAACGCCTTGGCAACTGGTTCATTTTATTAAGTTGTTTCTAAAAGCCTATTTACTCAAAACTCTAAGTCCCAAATTGTTTTAGATTGAGCATTTCGCCGAAGAAACAGTGATATGGTGCGAGGTTTATGCGGGTTAAAGAACTTAGCCTTTGGTTTTAAACCTACTACATTCTTGCCAAAGTTCATTAATGGCCGAGCATGAACAGGCAAATATATGAAATAATAAAGATACAAAATTGGACCGATTTTTTGTGACCTGTGAGTTTTGTAACTTCTCGACTGCAATTCAAGAATGCTTCATCGGGTGCACGTCGTGAGCGGGATAGCCCTATAATTAAGCTACAAACACGCCAAAGCACAGGAAAGCTATATTCTGTATTTTTACCATAACATCACAATTGATACAATTAAGATCTATCATGTTCGTCAATGTAGGGCAATCATTTATTAGCCAATATATTGATCGGCTGTGTCAATGATATTAATCACGTCTCTTTTCTTCCGAGACTCTTGAATAGATCAGACACTAGAATACAACTCCTTTTAAATGTCTCCTCACTCCACCTTCGGTAAACCTCTGCCAAGAAATATATACAATACCAAATAAGCTTGGATCAAAGAAATCTGTTTCCTGTTCAT
This sequence comes from Gonocerus acuteangulatus, assembly GCA_946811695.1. Taxonomy (NCBI): domain Eukaryota; kingdom Metazoa; phylum Arthropoda; class Insecta; order Hemiptera; family Coreidae; genus Gonocerus; species Gonocerus acuteangulatus. The sequence goes on along the minus strand of OX328123.1, from coordinate 19,250,356 downwards.
AAAAGCCAATGTTGATTGAGCCAGTTCGTTATAGCTTCTCCGTTGAGAGCTGCACACTCGTTCATTTGCCACCAATGTTCTTCAACAGCATCGCTTTGAGGAGTGACATACTTATATCATTCTGACAAAGATCATAAAAGAAAAATAAGTTTTATTCATTATTTGTTCCCCCCCCCCCTAAATTTCCAAATATATTATGAAATTGAGTATATTATTGAATCTCAGACATGTTGAAGCTGAGACAGGGGATTTGTAAGAATAAAAACGTAGCTTAACGAGATTTTTTTTAAAATTATTCTCTTAAAGAAAATGTAATTTTTTTTTTTTTTATTAAGGCATCAGCCCTGTCCTGGCTATATAACCCGTCCTAAAACTCTTAGTTAATAATAATGGAGGTTAAAATTTAAATTAAATTAAATGTAATGCTGATTTAAAAAAAAGTAATGTAACGTTGAAGAATAATGTGTACAAGCCTTGAAAATTGGAGATTTTCTACAAAAACACTTTTATTTTCCAATCTTTAGAACGGTTTATGTCTGGAACAAAACAGATAGAAACGTGCATGTGGCAGCATTTAACTATAATTTTGGTCCAGTTTCATAGCTTTGAGTATTGTCATCTATCTACCTGCGATACACCTTGTATATATATATATATATATATATATACATATATATATATATATATTTATGTGTGTGTGCATATATATGTGTTTATATATATATATATATATATATATATATATATATATATATATATATATAATTGCGCTTTATTTAAATACATAAGGTTTTAACTAAAATAATGAAATAAAAAATCAAAACAATTTAATAAATCTATAGAGTACAACGATTTTTTTTTTAAATTTTAATGGTTAACCAAAATAAATAATCATTTTTCCTCTTTTTCTCCATTTTATACTTTATTCTATGATGTAAATTCTTTATAAATTCTAAAAACACACCTCATTCCTTATCAGATCCTGTGAATCAGTCAGGTTGTCGTCCACATATCACAAATAATTAGGTTAGCAATTAACTCTTTGAAACACAAAACATTCATGGTATGGGCAAATGCAAACTAGCACTTCAATTTTCTATACAAGAAATGTCTCTTATTTTACAATAGCTAAGTAACGCTTCCCGGGGCTATAAGTAACGCTTCCCGGGGCTATAAGTAACGCTTCCCGGGGCTATAAGTAACGCTTCCCGGGGCTATAAGTAACGCTTCCCGGGGCTATAAGAATCATTTCTCTAAGAAAAAGCATTATTATTTGAACCTATAATTCATTTGGGAAAATGCACTCTCTTTTGTAATGCATAAAAATCAACTGGCGTCCTCATTACTGACTCATCGTTCAAACGTCACTCACATAAATTGACCGCAACGTTACGTCAAGACATATCTTTTGAAAACTATTACAGCACAGAAATTCAGCATATTTATAATTATTATCGACGAATGGTTACAGTTTTAGCCCTCATTCGGTACTATTTTAAAGGGGGTAAAAACTTCATTAGTAAAATCCCAGCTGGACACTAAAATAACAAATAACAATGCCCGTCAGAAAGAAGTGCTGAACAATTATTGCAAAACTGAAATTCAAGTATCTTTCGGAAGTAGCAATAGCTTTCAGGACGGAAGTGTAAATGTTAAAGATCCCATTAAATTTCTAGGTAGGTCGGTGTTTACAAAATAAAACGTGTATATTGTGGTGTAATATTTTTTCCTCCCATTTTTCTCAAAAACGGATTAACATATGGCTTGAAATGATTTCATTCGATTTAACAGGTCAAATTGTATGCAAAACGTGAACTAGGAAGTCTGTAAACGCAAAGCTGCAATTGACACAATTTGTTCGCGCGAATTTTGCTCTACAACACTGTTCCTGTCGACGGATTCCCCTGGTGAGGGGAATTGACCTTTTCATTGATAAAACTATTTTTGCACCAAATTCGATCAAAATCAATCCATTTTTGTAGCTGCTAGATCGCGAACAGACACACACCCAAGCCAGCAAGAGTGAATTCTTCGACCTGGTCTATAAATAATTACAAGTTCAGGATGCATCACGATAGTGATAAAACGCAGTAATACCTACGTCTCGGGTCCATGGCCAGTAGTTGAATATATTTTCATAAAAACGGCAAGGAACAACGGAGTAAACCCTGACGTTTTGCGGGAGATTTTATATCCGTTATTTCCACTGGAAAACAGTCCATATTCCCGTTAGCAGTTCAAATCCCTACTTCATGTAAGTTGCATCACTCTTACCTAACCGGCTGTTATTTTCGTCATCTATGAGGTCTGAAACATGACATCCTGATTGCGTCATCGGATCGAAGCTTTTCCTCACTTGGAGATTGGAAGTGAACGCGCTAAAAACATTTATCAGAACATAGTTCGGTACTTGCGTATTAGCGTCAATGCAGGTTAAAGAGTCGGGTCTCAGAGAACTGGATTATCACCGGGTCCTAGAGCTGGATCATGGAGTCAAATCAGCTTTTCCCGATATGGCGACGGGATTATTAACGATTTGGGTTGACTAGAGTTTTGATATAACCTTTAGCGAGCACGTAGTACTTATATTAATAGCAGTATTGCTATGCGTTTCCGCTCGCTACGCTCGCTCAGGGTTATATCGAAACTCCAGTCAATCCAACTCGTTGATAATGTAGATCAAGGAATGTTTTTCGGTGAATATTGGACCGATATGCAATTTAACATTGCTTCTCTTGGCAAATTGGTACATTTCCTTTGCTTCCGTAAAATATTTCGTTCCTGTAAAAATGCAATAACATCTTTTTCAGTCTTAGGCAAATCCCAAAGAAGCATTTTCGCAGGATTAACGCGAAGAAAAGCACAAACACGAAGAAAACGTGAATTGAACACAAACAACAAACTATAAATCGCGTAACAAACAAACAAAAAAAAACACTAATCGCGTAGGTTACCAATGTACAAATGAATTGTGTTATAAATAGAAAGGGGACAAGATGGTTACTATAATCACAATAGCCAATGGAATTGCTGATAGGAATTGACCAATGGAAATGCATTATCCATGATCCAGATCTCTGGACGAGACCCACATATTTAACCTTGAAGCTAATACGTAAGTACCCATAATTCTTTCGAGGCAATGCCACACCCTCAGGGTTTTATGGACAACTTAAAAAAGAAGCTACAAATACGATGATTACAAATTCTTGGAAACCTGTGACAACCTCGCACTTTTACAAATCTAAGTAATATTTCAAAAGTGAAAGCAATTTTCAAATAAAGCTACGAGATTAGTTTACTGAACAGTGAGATGCACATATGCATATACATATTTACTCAATAAGAGTTAGGTTGGCCGTTTCTTGCCACTTGGCTTCATAAGAACGTACAAACAACATGAATTTGAGTTAACTTCACCTAGTTAATTTTAACTCCTATTTTTGGTTGTTTTTTTTTTTTTTTCATTTATTAACCTGTAGATAAGTCGAAGTATATCCTCGGTGAATGGGTGTATATAGAAAATAATTTCGGAGGGAAAATTTTGGCGGGGGGGCTGAGACCATTTCCGGTGTATGGAATACTAACAATTTAGATCTTGGAAGAGTTTTAGCCAACTAAAACGCTATTACACCCAAAATAGAATATTTTTTATGAACTAAATATCTTATTTAATTTATTTTTAAGGGTTTTATGAAATTTTCACCGATCAAGTCAAAATTGCGGCGGGGGGGGGGGGCTGAGACCATTTCCGGTGTATGGAATAATAACAATTTAGATCTTGGAAGAGGTTTAGCCAACTAAAACGCTATTACACCCAAAATAGAATATCTTTTATGAACTAAATATCTTATTTAATTTATTTTTAAGGGTTTTATGAAATTTTTACCGATCAAGTCAAAATTTCGGGGGAGGGGGGCTGCAGCCCCCTCAGCCCCAAACTCAATAAACATCATTGAAAACTTATCAATGGTGCATGCCTAAAAAGAATCCGTCCTGGGCTCTCATTCTTATGCAAGACATACTTGTAGTGATTTATTTTATTTCTTTATAATAAGTATTTTAATTAAAACGGGAGGCTAACGTAGGGCTTAGTAACGTTTAAAAATAATTTGATAATGATGTTGGTACAACTGCCAACTAAGAAATAAAAAAAAAAAAAAAAAAAAATCAGTCCCGTAACAGGCCACGAGGGCCCTGAGGGGCAGATACTGTAGAGGTATCTGATTCTTGACCATACGGCACACTAGGGAGATAGTGTGGTCAATACTATGCTCCGGCCGCCTGATTTTCCCCTTGGCTGCTTCGACTGCTAGAGTCATTAGCACCCAAGGTACCCATTATTAATTAAATTAATTAAAGGCTGGGTGAGCCTAGGGACGATCTGGGACCTCAAATCCAACCCTCGAACGGCAGCACTAGAAGAAAAAATCTTTAGTGCGCGCTCGGGTTTTGAACCTGGTCTTCCAGTTCATTAGTCGAGTGCTCTACCACTGAGCTAACCTCGCCCCCGCCAACTAAGAAATAGTACACCAAAAATGGTAGAAGAATAGACCCCACTTCTTAAAGATTTTAATTAGCAGCTTCTACCAATATTCACTTGAAGTGGGAGAATTTGCTGCGGCCATGTCCTATCTTATCGTATTGCTCCATAAAATTGAATCACTTAAGCCTTTAAGAACTCCTCCGTGATCAAAGATATTATTAGCGAAGAACTTATTTCTTGTTTCTAAGCGTTAACATTTTTTAGGATCATATTTCAAACTTCGCATCCGATGTTGCTAAAGAATTAAGGTAATATTAGTACAGTAGTATTTTTTTCTTGTGTTTCTTTTCAATAAATGTCTTTTTATTCAGAGTTATGATAGGCTAAACACTCTCTCATGGATCCCTTCAGGAAAATGGTATGCCGCAAGGACGGGGAAGGTTTTAACACAACATTTTTCATCGTTGCTATGAATACTGTCTTTCCCAGTGCCCTTAAAATGTTAGATCCCAGACACAATACAGGCGTTCCCCTTGTAGCGGGGACTTATAGATCTATAGTGTGAGATATTACTTGGGGAAAGCGTGGAGGGGGCTCAGCGTTGCCAGTTCTGCAACCCTCCCAGCCCCCGCTCTGCCTAGGCCCAGGGCTAGGAGAGGTAGTAGTGACAACCCAGCAAGGCCGTCATTAGCTTGAGGCGCCTCCACCTTCCCCGTCCGTGAGAGTTATATATCTCACACTATACTCCGGTAAGTAGTATTTTTATACTTGAATTAAAAAGAATGCTGCTATGCATGAATTATTTCCCTAAATGCAATTTTTTTAATCATGCCTGCACCAATTCTCTTTTGAATAACTTGCACACGACGATGCTTTAAAGCACCAGGTGGTACAGGGTATACACTGCACAATCACCCGTTTTGGGCACTATACTCTAACACTGGTGAGATTATCCCTTATGGCATATTAAAAATTGATATAGGTTTAACAAATGTCAAAAATTAAGCCCGATTTCCAGGTAAATGTACAAAACATATAACAAAGAACTACCTTAGACAGCCTCTTTATTTACGTAGATGGCTCAAAGACCAGTTCAGTTACTGGTGCAGCTGCAATATGTGATCACAATTACCAATTAAAGCTAACGCCTATACTAGCTCTTATGCAGCTGAACTACTTAGATAGTGTGAGTATAATCGTCATTTTTTCTGATGTTCCTTTTCAATAAAAGTCTGTTTTCATTCTTGTTTCAGGTGTAGCTCGTTCTAGATGGTCTTCGGAGCCATTCTTCCGAGGAAGTACTTCTTACTTGTCCGTCGACTCCACCGTAAAGGACCTCTGCGACTTGGCCTCTCCCCTGCCCGGACCGGAACAGTCTGGTGCACCGATCGTACTGTTCGCCGGCGAAGCAACCGTTCCTGGTTACGAAGGGTTGCTCGCTGCTCATCTCAGCGGTCTGAGGGAAGCGGATAGGGTACTAGCCCTCACCAAGAAGTACAGCGGGCCACCTCCTTGCGAACCATCATAATTACTGACAAATTCCTTCTTCCATAATAAAATTTTTATTCAGCTCTAAACCTACTATTTTTCAGCTTATATTGTGAAACTTGTTGCTTGTTGGGGGTGGTTTAAGTATCTTCTTGCTTTATCTTTTAGTACATATTAGCGCGGTTCCTCCCTCCCCCATAGGGAGGAACCCCGCTTATAGGGTTGATACAATGAAACAATCCGGAAGTGCCGACTAGAAAATTTCGCGTTTCAGAACCCCTAGAGACCGAAAATAACGGTGGTTCAAATTTGTATATATATATATGTATATATTTATATATATATATATATATATATATATATATATATATATATATATATATTTGTCTGTTCGCTCATTTCTGGCTTCCCTGATGGTCCGATTTTGATGAAATTTGGTACAAAAATCTGTCGTCCAATTTGAAAGGTCAAGTTCGTTAACCAGCAAAATCCGCCCACTGGAAGATGGCGTTTGGGACGAAATTCGCGCAGAAAAAATCGTAACGCTTACGTTTTTGAGTTCATAAGCTTGTAAGTACTCTTTTTATAGGCTTCTTGGGCTAGAAAAACGAATGAAACCATTTTCAAGGCGATAGCTTTAACCGTTGTCGAGAAAATTGGAAAAATAGTTTTTGAATTCCGTTTTTGGTTTGGGTACTTAGAATCACGGGATTCAGTTGAAACATTATCTGCATGTTCTAATTTCATTAAAACTAATATGTTGAAAGTTATGTTACGTTTGGAGTTAAGGAAGGGTTAGAATAAAATATTTTATGAACAGACATGAAAAGTTTTGGTAACTTTGTATACTTTCCTTAATATCTCGAAAAAGGTTGAGAATCTTGGGAAACGGAAGATGACCATTAGAAAGCTCACTAAATGCTCTACAAAAATGATTCTGATGAAAGTTTTGATTAGGCGATGTCAATCGGAGAAATAAGTGCTTAAAACTTTAAAGTAATTGATTTCGCTTATTCGAACTGTTCTTTTTGTCTGTTTTATTCCTTGTTATTTTTAAATTGCTTATAGTCAGATAATGTATTTGACAATAAAACAGATTAAGTAAAATAAGAAGATCAATTTATTGTTAGAAATGTAGCGTTCAAAGAGAGAGATCCCAAGGCTTTCCAAATGCCTCTGAGCGGAGGCCTTTCTGCCCGACTTATGGTATAGCTGACCCATACAGGTAAGATTATAAATCAAGACCTTTCAAGACTGGTTTGTTTGAGATTTCATTTGGATAGCTGTTTCGCTATTGATCTAAACAAAGTAATAACTGTTTCTATTCTATGCCTTCATAAACACTAGAGATAAGAACGGAACCGCGCTAACATGACGCAGTTCCTGTGAATCGGACTTTTTTTTCTTTTGCATTAAAGCAAGCCAAATGTGTGATGATACATTTTTGTTATCCATCGTGATATTTTAAATTAATACTTCAATTCTAAGTGTCAGTATTATCAGAGCGGCTGCAGAAATTGAAATATTTGCTGTAAAATGGAGATAGCTCCACCCTATCGTTATTGGGAGTAATAAATGCTATCTATAGCTAAAAAAACTATTTCGTTTGGTACAAGAAGGATCCTGCTCCTTAACATATGCATTCATCTTAATTGAAAGTACGTTCAATTGTGTTGTTTAGGTTTTCAGCCCAATTCGAATAGCGGACAGGGCAATATTGCATGTTACGAGATAAAGTGTATAGACACAAGGAATATTTTCCACAAACTTCGAAGAGGAAGAGGAAAATGTCAACCGTCAGAGAGATTTCCTTGAGCGGAGGTCAGTTGGAACATGACATAAGGTACGGCCTCGTGAAGTTCTGTTAAATTCCTTCAGAATGAGTTAAAAGATAATATTTGGACGATATTCCAGTTTCCTAAATAAGATATCACATGAATTGCGAATTTTGTCTAGTTATAAATTATGTACTTACCGGAACATTTTTAGCGCGGTTCCTCCCTCCCCCATAGGGAGGAACCCCACTTATAAGGTTGATACAATGAAACAATCCGGAAGTGCCGACTAGAAAATTTCGCGTTTCAGAACCCCTTGAGACCGAAAATAACGGTGGTTCAAATTTGTATATATATATATATGTATATATTTATATATATATATATATATATATATATATATATATATATATATTTGTCTGTTCGCTCATTTCTGGCTTCCCTAATGGTCCGATTGTGATGAAATTTGGTACAAAAATCCGTCGTCCAATTTAAAAGGTCAAGTTCGTTAACCAGCAGTATCCGCCCACAGGAAGATGGCGTTTGGGGCGAAATTCGCGCAAAAAAAATCGTAACGCTTACGTTTTTGAGTTCATAAGCTTGTAAGTACTCGTTTTATAGGCTTCTTGGGCTAGGAAAACGAATGAAACCATTTTCAAGGCGATAGCTTTAACCGTTTTCGAGAAAATTGGAAAAATAGTTTTTGAATGCCGTTTTTGGTTTGGGTACTTAGAATCATGGGATTCAGTTGAAACATTTTCTGCATGTTCTACTTTCATTAAAACTAATATGTTGAAATTTTGGTTACGTTTGGAGTTTAGGAAGGTTTAGAATAAAATATTTTATTAACAGACATAAAAAGTTTTGGTAACTTTGCATACTTTCCTTAATATCTCGAAAAAGGTTGAGAATCTTGGGAAACGGAAGAAGACCATTAGAAAGCTCACTAAATGCTCTACAAAAATGGTTCTGATGAAAGTTTTGATTAGGCGATGTCAATCGGAGAAATAAGTGTTTAAAGTAATTGATTTCGCTTATTCGAACTGTTCTTTTTGTCTTTGATTTTGGTACTTAGAATTATGGGATTCAGTTGAAACATTTTCTGCATGTTCGAATTTTATCAACACTAATATGTTGAAATTTTGGTTACGTTTGGAGTAAAGGAAGGGTTAGAATAAAATATTTTATTAACAGACAAGAAAAGTTTTGGTAACCTTTTATACTGTCGTTAGTATCTCGAAAACCGTTGACAATCTTGGGAAGCGAAAGGTTACCATTCGAAAGCTTACTAAATGGTCTACAAAAAAGGTTCTAAAGAAAGTTTTGAATAAGCGATGTCAATCGGTGAATCAGATAAATAAGTGCTTAAACTTTGAAGTAATTGATTTCGTTTATTCGAACGGTTCTTTTTGCATGTTTTCATTCCTTGTTTTGTTTTTTTTAAGTGCTTATAGTTGGATAATGTATTTGACAATAAAACAGATTAAGTAAAATAAGAAAAACAATTCATTATTAGAAATATAGCTTGCCAAGAGAAAGAGATTTTTTTTATCTCTGTTTACCTTTGTTCTTAATTGTTGTTTTTTTTTCTCGGTTTGCCTTAGTTTTTAATATCTTGCTGTTATTTTGATTGCATTTTTTGTTCAATAAAACATGACAAGTAATTGAGAAGCGTGTTTGTATTTTGAATTGACTTTGAGAGTCTTGCTTTAGATTGAGGAATTTCCGCTTCTAACCTGTGGGTGTTAACAGTTTTCATGAAATAATAATAAAAAAAAAAATTAGTTCTATTTTAAACTTTCGAAATGACAATATGGATGAGAATGGATACGTCCTAAAATGACGCAGTTCCTGCAGAAAGAGAATGTTTAGACTCTGTGTAGTTCAGGCATTTGCCCGGGTCGAGCTACTAGGCAGGCTTCAGGTAGGTTTTATTGCACTTCATAAATCAAGATGCATCCTAGGAGAGATGACAGATATTGTACCTGTAGGAAGTCATAAAGTTAAATGCTATAGTAGAAATATAATTATATTTTGTGGTTGTATGTGGCGTAATACATTAAAAAATAACATAATAATACTTTCCCATTTTCTTGTACAATTTTATTTTGTTTAATTGCATTTAACAGTAAAATGAGTAGTTTAGTGTTTTTAATTGTTACTAAAATGGATATGTACAAATTCGTAGTAGAGTCTTCATAGAGAGAAACTTGGGACGGCGGAAAGAGTAATTTTCGCTTAGAATAGTTTCTTGTGCCTTAACGACAATCTTGCTTTTCTTTGGAATATGTGTTTACATTAAGAATGATCTAAACAAAGTAATAACTGTTTCTATTCTAAGTATACAAAATGACTCTAGGGATATGAATGGAACCGCGCTAAGATGATGCAGTTCCTGCGAGTCGGACTTTTTCATATACATCCAAACTAAGATGTACTATGTTTGGTTACGTTTAGAGAAGAGAAAGTCTACAAAAAAAATTTATTGAAGGTTTGAGCCGTTCTAGACATTTCCTCCATTTTTTTAAATATTTCAAGATCGATTCCGTTGTTTAATTTTACTAAGATGAGATGCAATCTAGTTTTCATTGTTAAATCCAAAAGAAATATTGGGGATAATCTTTTTTTGGTAAGGCTATTTGAAGGATTTTTGGAAGCGTTATGGTAGCTTGTGAGATTAAAATTGAAAGCAAGGAGATGGAATCTATAGAAAACACTGCCCCTAGATATTTTCCATAACTATTGCCCATAAATATTGCCTGAAAAGGGGCCAGTTTTGTCAAAATTGTTCGGTGTATTAGACAGCATGTGCTTTCCAAGTGTTAAGTCCACATTCTAAAGATTTTGACCACTTTTTCTCGATGAATGCAAGAGGCGATAACGTGTCATTTATTAAGAAATCAATTGATTAATTGGTAATTGTGGCCCCAGCTGTCGCCGGTCAAGATACTCACCAAACAACAGCCTCTGACATTGTCTTGTGTTAGGATTCAGACGATTCCTTTGATTCAATCATTCGGCGCGTTGGAAACAGTAGAAGAGTAGAGATCAATAAATTGGTTATTGTATGAGTGCGCTTAGAGTGAGTTTATCTGTGTAATTTGATTTGATTTATTTAACTGTGTGTAATATCGATAATGTATAGGGTTGGCAAATAAGTCCTTTCGGTTTTTTAAGTTGAAAGAAAACTATTGTATATTTTGAACATAATTTTTATTTTAATCTACAAGGTAATGTCCATTATTTTCTATTACTTTACCCCATCTCTCCATCAGCTGAATAATCCCATGCTCATAGACTGTCTGTGGTTTATTAGCGGAAAAATGATCAAGGTGCTCCCTGACACCCTGTTCGTTTTCAAACCTTTTTCCACCTAAGGAATTTTGTAGAGACCGGAATAAGTGGTAGTCACTAGGAGCAAGGTCCGGTGAATAGGGAGGGTGGGGCAAAAGATCCCATCCAAGGGCTAACAATTTGTTGCGGGTGACTAACGAAGTGTGGGGCCTGGCATTATGATGATGGAAGACGACACCCTTTCGATTTGCCAGTTCTGGGCGTTTTGATTTACCTTGTGGCAGCAGGTCATAAAAAATCACACCCTTGAAATCCCACCATACAGAAAGCATTATCTTCTTTGGGTGCAATCCCGCTTTAGATGTGGTTCCAGGTGGTTCGTTGCTAGTCTCCAAGATTTTTTTCGCACCACATTATCGTAGACAATCCACTTTTCATCCCCTGTCACAAGTCTTTTAAGAAATGGATCGTTTTCTTGACGTTTTCGCAGGGAATCGCAAATGGAAATGCGTTTTGCCAAGTTGGCTTCGGTCAGAGAGTGGGGGACCCAAACATCCAGCCTAGAAACGTAGCCGAGCTTCCGCAAATGATTTTCTACGCTTGCATGTGATATATCTAGGGCCTCAGCAATGTCTCGCACTGATTGGGAAGGATTTTGATCGACTATAGCCTTAACATCAATGCTTTCAATTTCTTGTGGACGACCAGGTCGTGGTGCGTCGTTTATGTCAAAATTCCCTGCCCTAAACTTGGCAAAGCAATTTTGGCACGTGCGCTCTGTTAAGGCTTTATCCCCATAGACCCCGCATATTTTTTTATGAGCCTCTGCAGCTCGCTTTCCTTTTTTGAAATAATACTGCAAAATATGCCTATAATGCAATAAATTACCGTCCATCTTCTCAGCTGGATCACAAACGCAATACTGACCTAATCTTAACAAGTGTCGACAGACATAACTGTTTACATATTACAAATAGGATAAACAATCCTCTGTTGGGATTAATTGCATCAGATAAATGCGACATATTGTAAACAAAACATGAATACAAAAACCGAAAGGACTTATTTGCCAACCCTATAAATAGTCTCTTTAGGTTTAGATCTAGGTTTAAGTTCAGATCCGGTATAAGTAAACACGAATTAATAAAATTTGTACACAGAATCTTTAGGTTTAGAATTAGTTTCAGATCCAATATACTCGTATATTAAAAATGAAACAATTTTTAATAGTGCTAATGACTCCAGATGACGGAGCGACCAAAAAAAAATAAATAAATGGATTGTAATTAGTGGTTAGGTAGTATGAATTTAGTGTATTATTATAGAATTTCGGGCCATAATTATTTTCCCAAATATTCTTTACGAATCATTATAACAATTTATTTATTAAGAGTTCACAGCGTAATTTGTTCTTTAAGCCAATGTGCGAAAGCTAACAATTATACAAAAACGTATAAACATGAGATACAAATATAAACAAAAAACAATAAATAATTGTGAAGTTAATTTATAGAATTGTAGTTCTGCATAAAAAAAAAAAAAAAAAAAAAAAAAAATACAAAAAAAAAAGAAATAAATAACTAGTAATTTAAACCATTAGAAATGAAAAAAACATTATATATATATATATATATATATATATATATATATATATAAATTTTAATGTTAAATACATTATTCATTTATTTAAATGTTAACATCCATTATTATTAACTAGGAATTTTGGGACGGTTTACCTATAGGTTACCACCCTTTTCTAGCCAGGATAGGGCTTATGCATTTTTTTTTCTAAAGAAAAGCCACCACCTCATAGCGGGAATCGAACCGACGACCCTTGGCACGAAGTTTTAAGTTCTCATGCCTTAACACTCACGGCCACCGGGCCTCCTGTTAAATAAATTATAGCATATTAAAAAAGCTGAAATTTATCTTTAAGTTTCAGCTATTTTAGTGTAATATCGACGTGTGTACTGTCCTGTGTAAGCAATTCGTGTAAATCATTCGGTAAGTCAGTGTTTTCTCTTTTCTGTAGTATTACGGGCGTATGTAGAAAATAATTTATTTTTGTTAGGGGGGGGGGTAGTACTTAGAGGGTATGGACCTAAAAAACATTATTTTTTTCTGAACTAAGTGATCTTATTTAATTTATTTTGAAGGTTTTTAAGACACATTTTTACAGGTGAAACCAAAATTTAGGGGGGGGGCTCTATCTTATGTACGGTGTAGTATAACAATTTAATTGGATTTTAGCGCGTTTCCTTCTTTCTGAATAGAAATGTCGAAGTCTCATTAACCATAGGCTAAAAGAAAATCGTTCCTAACTCTGGTTTATACTAACAACATCATGCCATAGAATTGTATTTGCAAGAATAGTTCTATTCAACCGAAGGTTCCCTATGACTGAAGGTTCCTATTAAAGACCTTCAGGATCATTTCCTTCCTTCCGGTATCAGAACCCCATATCATTATCCTCGGCCTTATCTTTAGTATGCAATCTATGCACTTGTATTGAGTGACGTAGCGCCTGATCGATCGAAAAGATAAACCCCAGATAGTGTATAGAAGCTGGTATAATAAATTACAGAAGAAATTTTGCCTTTTCAGGTTTAGATAAATGGCAATTATGCTACATATGCACGGCGAAGGAGTGGACAATTATCATAATAACTAAGAATGTCTTATATAAATAGCAAAAAAAGTTTTAAAAACTGGTCTATGGTATCTGTTCTAATAATTTAATAAATAAAAAATCCACGAAGATCTCCTGAAAATTCTAAGTTTTAAACGTTTTTCTAAACATTTTGCAAAGTGAACATCAGTCACTTTGGAACTGAACGACTCATATTATGTATGATTATTCATACCGTCGGCATATATAAGGTTGGGGGGGGGGTGGCTGAAGGGGCTGCAGCCCCCTCCCCTAATTGTTTTTGACTTAATTGGTAAATATATGTCATAAAAACCTTAAAACTAAAATATAAAATCACTAAGTTCAGAAATAATATGATTCATACAAAAATAAAACATCATCGTGTAAACTAGTTTCGCCAGCAGGTCAAACTGTACTTGGGTTACCAGCAACAAATATGATACGTTTAAACTCATTAAACAAATTGTTTTCAAAGTTATAGTTAATAGGTTCAGATAACACAGGTCAACATTTGATCTTAAAAAAAAAACAACACTCGGAGCGGGTTTTTGGGGTCGCTGATTACGATGAGAGGGTTGGTTAACCTTCATCACATCAGATTCAAGGTCATTTGAAGGTCAAATAGAGAAAACCCCGTAGGAGAAATCTGAAAAATTCATTTTCTGTGAGTAATTGATTTACGCGCTCTTCTTTGTCTTATTTTCTTAGCATGAAGAAAAAGGTGTTAATGCTTTGTTTTGATGTTTCGTCAAAAATCTAAAAGAAATTCAATGAGAAGCAAGATTTTAGGTGCCACAACAAGAAACGGTGGCTTTACTCGCCTCTGCCAATAATAAATAAGCATTTTTTTCGTCAGCTTAAAATACATTTAGTACTTTCATGTTCTAGGAATGAAATTTTGATTAGAGAACAAAACAACCCTCCAAAATTCGTTTAAATCAGTTTAATGGTTTTTGCACAATAATTTTTCAATTGCGGTATGAGTGAAAAAATTAAATTTTTCAAATTGTTGCAAAATCCAAACGAAATGCTGCTTTACATATCGCATAATGGGATATATAATATATAATATATATATATATATATATATATATATATACATATATATATATATATATATATATATATATATATATATATATATATATATTTGAGCATTAAAATATAATTTTATTGACAGAGAATTGCTGATATTCTCAAATGGTTTTCCTGAAAATGTGGTTCAAACAAGTCTATTACTCCCACCATTTAATGAAAACGTAGTTGATTTAACGTATTTAATGTTCAACAGAAATACTTGTCTAAGTTTTGAGAGAAATCTCGCGAACTTGATTCTAAACGAACAGATAAATCTCACAAATTAATAGCATGTGATGTATACATCCCCAGTCTCCATTTATTGAAACCAGGACGCTTCTCTTTAGGGTCAAGATCAACTAGATTACTCGACAAGTGACCTTGTCTTTCACATTCACTTTCTTTCACCTAATAATAATGTCTTATCTGTACTAAAGAGATCCAATAGAGCCCATCTATTCTTTGTTATGGCTGCTAAAAAGTTTAGTCGTATCAATTTAATGAATAAAGAATTCGAAGCCGACTTCTTTAGTGTCACTTAAAATGTTTTAGGGCTTAATAAAATACCAAGAAACCTCTACATAAGTCAAGATGATTGACTAGTTCATTGCATCCTAGTGATGATGAAACTTCGAAAGCCAAGCAATCTCGCTTGTAAATTGAAATATATGTCGCAAGTTTCCGCATTCTCTCTATGTGATATCTAAGTTCCTTGATAAGATATTGCGTAATAGTCAAGGGTTCAATTGAGTACAATAAATATAAAGTTCATATTATGAACCATAAAATTTCAACAACGTCTAGACCTAAATTGCTTGGGTGTATATAGAAAATAATTTCGGGGGGGGGGCTGAGAGCATTTCCGGTGTATGGAATACTAACAATTTAGATCTTGGAAGAGTTTTAGCCAACTAAAACGCTATTACACCCAAAATGGAATATTTTTTATGAACTAAATGACCTTATTTAATTTATTTTTAAGGATTTTATGAAATTTTTACCGCCCCCTCAGCCCCCCTTATATACGCCCATGCTAAATTATAAACCATCATCAATCGTGATCACAATAAAGTCCCCATTACCAAGCATATATCGAGGAAATATTATCGATTGAAAAATCTTCATCGATGCTTTCTACTAAGTTACAAAAATGAACCTCGATATAATGTATGCATATTTTCTATTTGTTGGAGAATGCTGAATTCTAAATACTTACCTAATTAATGGTTAAATATAGGGTTGTCCAGAAAGTTCATAAAGAAATTTAGCAACAAAAAAAATATTCATTAAAAATATATAAGGTGATAGTTTCGTTCTTTTGGACGTTTTTTGCCTTTGTTTCTCAAAGTTTGTAATTTATTATTTTTATTTATTATTGTTTTATTTTTAAAAGCATTTAAAAGTAAAATGAATATTGTTGTAAAACAAGGAGAGTTAGGGCTGTCGTCCACTGGAACCGAAAAGCTGCGAAATGAATTCGTCCGAACTATCCCAACGCGAGGATAGTATAGTTCCTACAGTTTGTAAGAAGTACTGAGTAATTTCCGCTTAGGATAATATCTCTTCCTGTACAATTTGGCAAATCAATCGTTTCTGAACCACCAACAAATTGAAGGGTTAGCCATGGGAAATTGTCTTGCTCCAGACTTATCTTCCATCCTTCTCACCGACTTACTTAACACTTTCGTCCCACTGTTCCCCCAGGACATCTCTTTTATTTGCAAATATGTAGATGACCTCCTGTTAATAATAAACCCCAATAGACTAACAGACATACTAGACCGCTTCAATTTTTATCATCCCAGACTACAATTTACGGTAGACAGAACAGGACCAACAGCTCCCCTACCTGGACGTTCTGCTAATCAGACAGACCGAAGGCACTATCATCACAAACTTGTAGGTATACAAAACCTAATTATTCTGGACGTTTACTCAACTTCCACTCTTCCCATCCTTACCACCTGAAAATCAATGTAGCTCGAAACCTTCTTCGCCGCGCCCTTTCTTTATCCCATGAATCCTTACACAATGAAAACTTGAAAAGAGCTACCGAAATATTAACACTAAACCAATTCCCCCCCCCCCCCAACCTCATAAAAGCAAATAAAATCCCAATCCTTCAATGCCACCTCCCCTCTCTTGACTCCTCCTCCCAGATATTTCGTTCCCTGAGATACACACCAGGACTGACTGAAAAACTTACAAAGACATTAAAAAAAGCCTTCCCGTTACTAAACTTTGGGTTAAAACCCACTAACAAACTTACTACATTGTACGCCAAATTTAAAGATCCCATTCCCTATGACTGCACCGCCCACTGCGTTTACCAAATACCTTGCCAAACCCCCTCCTGTAATGCATTATACATAGGAGAAACCAAAAATTATATACACTCCCGCATTACACAACACAAACGGACCATTAAAAACAAAGAAATCCACAAATCCGCCCTCCCAAAACACGCCATAACAAAAAAACACACATTCAACTTTGACGACACTAAAATACTTTCCACAGAACGAAACACCAAAAAACGACAGATCTCCGAATGCGTCCACATTAACTTAAACCCAAATAACATTAATTACAAAACGGACAAACAAATCATTTCCCCTATTTACTCCACCGTCTTCCATAAATTGTCCTGACCTCCTTTCTGATCTTTGTTCCCAGGCTCCAGACAATTTTTCTATCTGTGTGACCCAAAATCCTTAACACCTTTTACAGCCCCCTTTTACAACCTAGCAATTCACTTCTTTCATCCTTACCGACTTACCGCCTCCTCCTCCCCTCCCCCAGTCATAACTATAAAACCCCCAGGGTAGTAGCTGTCCCTCATACATTCAACCATGGTCGCCTAAATGCCTTCTTGGTCTTCCTCCCTCCCCCCTAGGCATTCTCTAGTGGTTCGTATCTGTTTATTGATTATTATAAATTATATTCACTTATATAATATATTGTTTTTCTCATAATATAAAATTTTCACCGGTTCCCGTAGATCACCGAAGTTAAGCAACGTCGGGCGTGGTCAGTACCTGAGTGGGTGACCGACCACGTGCTGTTGGCATTAGAAAAGGGTGGCAACCTGTAGATAGCCCGGCGCTAATGGCCAAGATGTAGATGCGCCGTTAATATATATATATATATATATATATATATATATATATATATATATATATATATATATATATATATAAAATTTTATTAATGTTATTTTTATTCTGTTTGCTTATTTCTTTCTACATGTTGTTTACTTTCACACCTTTGTTAATTGTTTCTTACCGAAAACCACATTTTCTATAACTACCTATCTACCGAATTTTCATTGTTTAAAAATAAGATTGGTTCAAATTTATTGTCATGATGCATAAACTACGCTCATTTCTGTCTGTTTTTTTTTTTTTTTTTTTTACTTATAAGTTGTATATATTTTTTAGCTAAAGAAGACTGCCAAAGTGCTGCCGAAACGTCCAATACAGATTTCTTCCTGAAGGTCCGACGTTCCTCCCAGCCGAATCCAAACCATACCTTGTCTTCGTATCACTGCGTTCTTAAGTAATTTTTTACGGGATGTTCTCAGTTGGCAAAATAAGTGCTTTCTTTTGTAAATAGTTGATTTCGTTTTTTTAATAGTTCTTTGTGTTGGTTTTTCTGAATTTTTTATAGCTTGTTGTTTTCGTAATTAATTTTAGAAGTAAAATGAATTTGCAAGTTAATAAAGTAGTTGTATCAATATTTCTAATCAACGGTTACAGATATCGCTTTAAAATGGTTTCATTCGTTTTCCTACGTTATAAAACGAGTACCTGCAAGCATATGAGCTGGAAAGCGTAGTGTTACATTTTTTTTTTCGAGCGAATTACGCTCCAAAAACCATGATGGACGGATTCTTCTGGTCGACCTCATAAGTGGGGCTCCTCCCTTTGGAGGGAGGGGGAATTCGCGCTAAAAGACGCTAATAAATTTTTGTTTTTTTGTAATAGAGCTTTTGAAAGCAGATGAAGAGGAAGAGTGAATAATTTCCACATAGGATACTTCCAGTTTCATGTTGAGACGCCTATTTAGTGTGATCAGTGTTGTATATGAGGTGCTAGCTGCAGACCCACTAATGATATTAATGATTATATTATTAGCTAATAGCCTTGTGACAAATACAATCTACGTGTAGAATCCATAGAGAGCATATCCACATTCTTCGGTAAATATCATAAACTAATCTAATTGATTTAATCAAGATTAAAAAGGGATTATACCTCAGACACGCGGTCTGTTAGCAGGTGTTATGAAACATTGGCAGCATGAAAAATAAATAAGAAACCTCCCTTGTCTGTTTTTTTTTATTATTGTTTTCCTGTTAAATATCGCCTAAATGTAAGAACGTTTATTTAAAAGGTCTATAAACCAATGTTTATTAGTCGGAACTCTAATCCATGTAATTGAGCACCGTTTATTGTATTTATTTTGAACAAAAATAACAAGCAGTGAACGTATCATATTTTCCATGTGTTTAGCACATTCTGATGGAATGTAGCATTTCAGCTTTCATTTATCAAAAATTATTGAAACATTTCTTCAAATCTTCGTTCTGGGTACCAAAATTTTCCCTCCTTAAAATCTATATGTTTGTGAGTTAACGCAATAGAAGCCACAATTAGTGTTCTATCAGCACAAAATTCAGAACACAATATCCCTATATTAAAACACCCAAGTGGTGGATGGAGAGATGGTGTCCTAAACCTAGCTAGATCGGACAAGTGGAAGTTGAATAATTTTTTAAGAAAATATTTCAGTTGAGAAACCAGAATGGGAAAAACTTTTTATATTTATTTTAGTGTTTGTGTATTGAAGATTGTACTCAGTCATAAATATAATATATTGATTTTTTATTGAAGAAATCAAACTGATTTATTATAAATCACTTCTTCAGAGAAATTATTTTTATTCTACCAGCAATTAAAGAGGTTTGCCATATTGATTTTCCATTATTATTTTATATATTATATTAATTTATTCATAATAAATCCTTGAACTTCTCATTTTAAAGAAAAGTTAACTTAACGTTTTCTTTTATGCCTCTCTAAACGTCTTATGAGATTTTATCCTTCTTTAATTTAAAAAAAAAAAAAAAGTTTTATTTAAATGGTGCAATCAAAAATAGCAAATGAAGTCAATTAAAAAACCTTTGATACATATTTTTCAAAAGCTCAATTGGAAACCCGTTTTTTAGAAGCTTGTTAAAAAAAAAAAAAATCATGTTTCCAGCTACTCGCATTTTTTTAAAAATATATGATTAAGTGAGAAAATCACTATATATATATATATATATATATATATATATAACAGTATACACATTCAGTGACCTAATTTTAAATTCGGTATTTATTAACTTGTCATGCTGCTATTTTATTCTATTATTTTACACTTCGCTATCTAGCCAATCACATTTTTCTCCCGGCAAAAATCGTAAGCACAAATTAGGACAACAGTACAATATCTCCTGCTTGATATAATTTCTGCATATATAATACAATACACCCTCAGTGACTTTATTTTCAATTCTGTACTTTTTAGAAAAATTAACTTATGCTGGTATTGAGTCTATTGTTTTACACTCGGGAATCATACCAATCAGGCCAGAAGAGTTCATATATCAGTAGGGCAGGTTAATTCCTAATAATATATAATAGACAATTATAATAATATATATATATATATATATTATAATAATATAATGTAGCCAATACTACAAGAAATATGGCATACCACATATTTATCTGAAGCCTGATTACGTTGCTGTCTGAGGAGATACCCCTACTAGGATTTAAATTAAACAAACACATTATAATCAATTCACATTATGAAACAACTGCTTAAAACACATTATGGTGGGTTTTTTTTGTTTCTTTTTTAGGGCACACCGGCAACTGGTCCATTAGTGCCGACATCCATGGTGCGGCAAGAAACCTTCTCAACAGGCCTTGAAATTCCTGCTGCTGGAGGGACCCGAAGCCCTGTCCCCCGCATGAGAATCTAAAGCTTAGCCACATATGGTGTTGACTGTCATCGTATTAATTTTAAATTCTATTTTTTTTTTTTTTTTAGGAAATTACTTAGTTTATTAGACTAATTAACTTGTCAAGCTGTAATATGAACCATCATAATCTAATTAACAAGGCCCTTGAGCATAAAACGGGAGGATCTGGGTTCAAATCCCAGCCTGGAGGGTTAATTTTTCTAAAAATTATAGATTTAAAAGTTTACTCTATACATCATCCACACAGTAAAAATTCGCGTAGAATAGGTAGCACATCGCACCGTTCATTACCTGCTAAACGCCTTAGTTGCGGAGCAGATGTAAATAATATATAAATAAATCGCATGTAAATATATGTACATTTATATTAACAATAAGCATTCAAAGTACAAGAACTCTTGTTCTAATATGGTTTAACTGTAACCACTTTAAGTCATCAGTAAATTCTTCCCAATAAATAGGAAGAAATGCAAGTATTGACTTAGAGCGCGAATTTCTTTGCCTGACATTTCTCATGAATGGCTGAATAATACTACAAGCTTTCGGAATATCCTCAAGGGCTTCATAAAGTCTAAGACCTGACATTTGATTCATATACTCTGAATGTTTAATAATGCCGTTATTTTCAGCAAATCCTTCATAATAGGCTATGATGTAATATGTTTTGAATAAATTAAGAGAACAGCCAAATCCTAGTTCATTATTTATGTAAAATTCACGCTTTCTCCGCAGAGTGTAAATCAATGTTAATTTTTGTTTAGTTGCACTTAGGACATTCATAAAATATTTAAAAAGCTATTTCTCCCCAGCTTGCTAATTAGGTAGACCAAGGACTGGCGAGAATATAAAAACAATTACGGGCCAAAACCTGCATCATTTCTATATAGACCAACAACTCTTTATCAAAACAATAATAAGGAATGTTGAAAAAGAAAAGAAACATAAGAGGTGGAGCGATATCCCACACCTCATAGCCCTAATGAAGCCTTTAAATTTGAGCCAAAATGTTTGCATTATTAAAAACTAGTTCTTTTTTTTTTGTTTTGTTTTTTACGGCGCATTGACATCAGTGCTGACATCCAAGGGGCAGTGAGGAATTTTCTCAACAAGTGAGAAAATTCCTGCCGCTGCACAGTGTAACGTCCGATGGACAAAAACCTGAATTTTTGTTTTCTTATATTTAATTTTTAATCATTTAGCTAAGTTTAGAAACTATTCAAGGAATTAAAATCGTGTAAAACCTATAAATATTAGTTTTATTTTGATCAACAAACACATTAGCAGTATTATAAACAAGGCAAACTCTTTAAAAACTAATTTGTACCAACAATTAGTTTGAACCTCTGCCGTTGAAGATAGAACAGTGTTTTTATTAAGTGATCCGAAGGAAATTACGTCAAAATTATTCCTTTTTTATCTGATATAATTGATTATGGGTAATTACTCCCTTATTATTTCTCCTGAATTATTCTTCATTGATCTTTGACATTTTTCTTAAGTACAAAATTTTGATATATCATAGCAAAAAAACTTCATCTGAAAACATCCCAAGTTTTTTAGAGCATAAAGTTTACCTCTAGTATAATGTACTGAAGGCAATATAGTTTGCCGAAACTTTCCGATTCTAAAGATTTTTATAGGGTTGGCAAATAAGTCCTTTCGGTTTTTTAAGTTGAAAGAAAACTATTGTATATTTTGAACATAATTTTTATTTTAATCTACAATGTAATGTCCATTATTTTCTATTACTTTACCCCATCTCTCCATCAGCTCATAAAAAATCACACCCTTGAAATCCCACCATACAGAAAGCATTATCTTCTTTGGGTACAATCCCGCTTTAGATGTGGTTCCAGGTGGTTCGTTGCTAGGTCTCCAAGATTTTTTTCGCACCACATTATCGTAGACAATCCACTTTTCATCCCCTGTCACAAGTCTTTTAAGAAATGGATCGTTTTCTTGACGTGTTCGCAGGGAATCGCAAATGGAAATGCGTTTTGCCAAGTTGGCTTAGGTCAGAGAGTGGGGGACCCAAACATCCAGCCTAGAAACGTAGCCGAGCTTCCGCTAATGATTTTCTACGCTTGCATGTGATATATCTAGGGCCTCAGCAATGTCTCGCACTGATTGGGAAGGATTTTGATCGACTATAGCCTTAACATCAATGCTTTCAATTTCTTGTGGACGACCAGGTCGTTTATGTCAAAATTCCCTGCCCTAAACTTGGCAAACCAATTTTGGCACGTGCGCTCTGTTAAGGCTTTATCCCCATAGACCCCGCATATTTTTTTATGAGCCTCTGCAGCTCGCTTTCCTTTTTTGAAATAATATAGCAAAATATGCCTATAATGCAATAAATTACCGTCCATCTTCTCAGCTGGATCACAAACGCAATACTGACCTAATCATAACAAGTGTCGACAGACATAACTGTTTACATATTACAAATAGGATAAACATTATTAATTGATTAATTGCATCAGATAAATGTGACATATTGTAAACAAAACATGAATACAAAAACCGAAAGGACTTATTTGCCAACCCTATATTTTCAGATCTATCACATAATGCAATTCATTTTTTCCTCCAAATTTGAAAAAATGTGGATAAATCTAAGAAAATGGAATTAATCTTTTGGCAAATACTGAGTCAATTTAATCTGCAGGATGCTGCTAAAGAAATATTGAGTAGTATTAGAATGTCTGCTAGTTTAGTCTTATATTATATGTAAAAAATATGGGAACGTATTACCGCACAGAAAAAAAACCTTATATAAACACTGTTTGGAGTAAGATATCAATTTAGAAGAAATTGTTATTAATTATTATCAATAAAAGAGCGATTCACACCCTGATGGCCCTTCTGGCTTCCTTACTGGCAGACCTAAGAAAGAGTTAGCAGCGTTGTGTGAGAGATCGACAAAGCAGGGTTCTTCTGAGATATGACCCAGAGCTTGCCTAATGCAAAATAAATATAAAAAGGCAAAGCAAAATCAGTCCAGGCATTAATGAATACACAATAGAGGATGACATTAATAATCAAATAGATATTGGTTTCGATATAAGTTTACTTACGATATAAGTTTCTCACAAATCCAAAAACGATTCACTCAGAATAAATAAATTATTTAATAATTTAATAGAAAATGGTAAAATATTATTATTCTATGGCAATATTACTATAAGTATAATTTACTACTATATTATTACTACATTATATGTTACAGTTATATTCTATTTTATAATCTTGTTGTTACTAATATTATTAACTCCTATATTATTTCTATTAATATTACAATTAATATTATTATAGCCAAGCAGTATGCATTATTATACTATTATTACCTTGTTTTGAGTTGAAATCAATTAATAAAAACGTTTATTTGAGAATAACTAGTGGTTAATGATTTTTGTCCATTATCCCCACTACTTGGTTACACTGTGCGCTGGTGGGAATTGAGCCCACCATCTCCCGCTTGAAAATCTAAGGCATTAGCCTCTAGACCACAGGGAGACCCAAAATATAATTACTATTTTTACCGAACCCTGACTATTTTCACCCTGGTTAAAAGAAACAAAAAGTTCTATTCCCTATTTTTCTTAAAAATAGAAAAAAAAAATTAAGGACTTTTTAGAAATCCCTAATTTTTTTATGCCACACCGACATCTTGGCCATTAGTGCCATTGAACACCCTGTTATTGTGAAAACTCGTAATAATCTGAATTAATATATCATATTTACTTTCTCCATGTAATTATTTTTAATTAATACAAGTAATAAAATTGCAACTAGCAAACCTTTATTTTATTTGAATAACAGCAGGAAAATGTTAGTTATATATTTCTAAATATTATCTAAAAACAATATTATTTTTGCAAAATAGCTTAATAAATAAAATCATTAAAAGTAAGCTATAAAATAAAAACAAACATAAGCCCTGGGTTTCAGATACACAAATTGTGTAGGATTTCCAATCAACATTTTCCCTTAGGAACTAATTTGTCATTGATTTACCTTCATATTCACAAATCTTATATAACTCAATCATTATGGTATACCGTCAATTGGGGTGAGTTCGGACAGGTAGTACGAGTTCGGACAATAGTGCATGGCGCAGGAAATCACGTGACCTTGAGCAATTTTTTTCATTAGGGTCATAATTGGTTTGACAAATACGATCTATATTCCATTTTCCCCATACAGTTAAGCCGAAATCCCCGTGAGAACACTTTGAATTGACTAACGAATATTTTAATGTGAGTTGTAATTTACATGATTTTCGAATTGCTAGAAACAAACGTCTGTGTAGAGGCTGTGTAAGTAGTTAAACCCTAATTTTTCATATTGTATAGTAGGTTTATACGTTGTCTAATGGTACATAAATAAATATATTTATTTTTTTTTGTTCAAAAACTTTTTTTTCTCGTTTAAGTAAAAATCTCGCATACCGTGGGGTGAGTTCGGACATGCATCAATTATACCCGCGTCCTCTTGGCTTAAAGGAAAACAGTATTTATTCCAAAGAGGCTTTGAAAACTGTGATTGTCGATGTCAAAACCAAGAAGTAGACTTTGAGAGAGGCTGCGGATCGATTTAGGTATTTTGTTGTTCAACAAAATAAATAAATCGACTTTAAATGTTAAATTTAGAGGAATGCACACCAGAAAAAAGTGGTGGCTAAACTAAATTTAGTAAATAAGAAAAAAAAAGTACCAAAGAGAATTTTCCTGCAGCTGAATGTAATTTTCCATTAACTCGATTAAGATATTCCCCAAATCGTTAAAAACATATTTGGATAGGTCAGGAAAAAAATCGCAGGATTTTAAGACAACAGGCCCGGACTGGAATGGTTTGACGGCTTTATGTAAAGGAATCAGCCATTAATGGAACACCTTGCACAAAACATCAAAAGGTATAGAGCAGAAGTTGATAAGGGAAAAGTTAAAGAATATTTTGTTAATCTAAAAAATATTATAGAAAATATTCCTCTTGAGAAGATCGTCAATTATGACCGAGCTCACTCCAACTATAGTTTAAGTTTAGATTTTTACAGAAATTAAAGGCTGTCCGAACTCACCCCACACGTAGGGTGAGTTCGGACACATTTTAGCGATAAAAAAAAATTGAAAATTTTTGAAATATTCAAAAAACAAAATACACTATTCGATAGAGGAAGGTTAAGGGTTCATACAGTAATTTTTCCAGATTTTTACAAAAATTCTGTCTTTTGTTATTACGAGAAAACCTCGAAAATGTGTCCGAACTCACCCCAAACGACGGTACTGTCTGACGCTATTGTCACTTTTATAAAATTTACTGGAGACCACATAGACTATCGAAGTCCTCAGCCTTTAATGGGTACTCATAAACGTGATAATCAGGTGGCCAGAACATAGTACTGACCATAAATTGTGTGTAAGTCTTGAGCTGTACAGACAAGAATAACATATCTTTACCCTCCCCCCGGTCAGCAGAGGAGGCTGGGGCCCAATACTTCCTAGGCAGGACGGGATACACCCAGAATCCGAGGACGACTCACCCACATCTGGGGTAACCATTCGGGTCTATCCCATGCGCTGACTGGGAAATGCTTGTTGGACTTGGGATCCGGATTTCGATGGGTCCCTCATTTAACGCCAGGGGTAATCTTAAGAAATATGAAAAAGTAATATTACATAGGTTAACTTAAAACATTCATCGTGGTATGAAGCAACATGTATAAAAAATAGCAATGTTTTAGACATGGAAGCACTAGAAAAAATTGAGATAAGGAACAAAAAAACATAAGTGATGAATCGAAAATCTTTAAGTGATGATAAATACAAGATACCGGCTATAATCAATTTCAATACAAGTCTAATCTCTCAGATCACATTTTATGAGAAAATAATATTTTATTGGAAAGAGCAAATTTTCATGAATATGCCTTAATCTTACTTACTTAGACTATCTTCTTCATTAGTGATTTTTTAATGAAGGAGTCAAAGCAAATGTAAGCCAACTCTCCCTACAACCAAGTATCGGGCTGTATCGTATGAAATGTCAGTTTTGGACTTGCCGATTTCCTTCAAATGTCCTGAAACTGTCTTGGCTCCTACTCCGAGTTCTTTGGCATATTCCCCGTTGTCAAGGTCAAAATTTCCACTTCGAAACCTGGAAAACCACCGGTAAACAGTTCGTTCATTCACCTTTCCCTCCCTGAGCGCCGTGTTACACGCCTCAGCAGCGCTATGACCAAGCTTAAATTCATAACGAAAAATACTGATTAAATAATAGGAATAATAGAGCTTTAATTCTATATGAATAACAATGATGTTTGTAAATAATGAAATAAAAAAAAGAAAGGATTAAATCGCAAAGTAAACAAAACTGACATTTCATACGGTACAGCCTGATAATTTGGGGAAAAAGTTCACCTGTCAATCTTAAAGCTCCAGTATATTCTGGTCAATATGATTTAATTTTTTAGTGCTGTACTACCTATACGTTTCCACCCTTCCTAAACATCCATGGTGTAGCAGGGAATCTTTTCAATGGGCCCTGAAATGAAAAAACTCAACCTGCTGCAGGGGAATCGAACCCACATCTCCCGCATGAGAATCCAAGGCTTTAGCCCTAGAAACTTATATGATTTACGAAAAATAAAATAAAATTGCAATAATATAAAAGAGGAAAATTTATATTTTTCAGTGCATAATGATTAGGTACAATCACCAATTATCTGAAAGAAAAAAAAAAAAACGAATGAAAATGTCTGTGCAAACAAGCTAACTTTGAACTATACGCAGTCATTCGAGAAGGAATGTTGGCAGTCTTTGCAAAGATTCAACTAACTGGCATAAATATCATCATCACCACATATAACAATCCTCTTCTACCACTTAAGCAGTGCGAGGAGCCTGGCTGTAGAGCCTATGCTCCTCATGCTGGCTGTAGAGCCTATGCTCCTCATGCTGGCTGTAGAGCCTATGCTCCTCATGCTGGCTGTAGAACCTAGACTATGCTCCTCTTTCAGCAGTCATTTCTCTACTTTTGTCCCAGTTAATGCATCGGGCTTGGAAAGCATCTTTAACTCCTTGCTTTCAAGTCTTGGTATTCCACTGCATCGACTTCCTTTAACTCGGGACTTATATGACTGACATGCTATCCAGTCTCCTCGCATTCAAAGCAAGGGCTGAACCAGAGGATGTGATGTTATTTAAGCACTTACTCGACAAGTTTGACTATCAAATCGCTGTTTCAACATTCCTAATCCTATTTCTCTGAGTCTTACCTTCAAAATAATCATACTTCTACAGGAGTATTTCTGTAGTGATCGATTCCAACAAAACTAACATACAATAATTAAAATAAAGGTTTTCTAGAATGAACTTTTTTCATGATGTTTTTTACTCTCATACTCCAGAGGCCCCGAATCCCCTAAAATATTTTCAGCTATACGTTTAGTTGTAGTTAATGTAATTCCTTAGAAATTTCAATAGTATTTCTAAGTATCAGTGATTTAGGCACATAACACAGGATTCTAATTAACATTAAATATTGAGAAGAATGACAGTTATAAAGTCTTGTGAAATTACAAAGAAGAAACTGACTTAAGTCTATGGATTTCCTGGTGACTTAAATACCTACTTCGAATCCTATCCCATCCCACTCCTCCAACCATTTTTAGAACTTTATGGAGGAACATAGCTATTGAGGGCTATTGAGGTTGATCCTACATTTTTTTTTTCAGCCATTAGCTCTGACAGCCATGGTGCAACAAGGAATTCTCATGTGCAACAAGGATTACACATAGATTTATCGGGTTGACCTAGCGTTACAAAAAAGTGTCACAAGAAGGTGCCCACTGGCGTTCGCGCATGCACGGTGGCCATGTATGAAAAAGAAGACTATATGTTATACAGCACATTACATAGGTTTGTTGGGTGTACCTAAAGCATATTTATGTTCCTGAATTTGAGCAGCAGGCTCTAAACTAAATAATTTTTTTTTACTTATTTATTTAAATTCCTATACAAATGTGCTGGTTCATTACTAAATCTATAAATTGTAAGTTACCAGCTCCTGCAGTATACATGCACCCTCAGAGCAAGACATCTCCACCTCCATACTACTGCCCCAATTAGGTTCCTTCTCAAGAGGTCTTTTTTGTTTTTGTTTTCTCCATATTCTTCATGTTTCATCTGGCCCAAGAATGTTAAACTTACTTTCATCTCCAAATAAAGTACCTTCCCAAAAATATTTTATTAAGTTTATATTAGTCTCGCTTTACTTACATTCTATAAAGCTTCTCAGTAGCCAGATGTCGATCATGGCTTAAGTCGATTATTGCCAGGATTTTTTAGAACCCTCCTAATACCCTGTGGAGGCATCTCAATATCATAATCATCCTGCACCATACCTACTAAAGTTGAAGCGGTGGTCTATGTTTCTTCGGATACACTTCTCAGAATTGTCCTCTTACGATGAGCCTGGAGCTCAGGAGGCGGTCAGATCGGTATCTTTTTTCCACAGAGCCCAGTTCTTCATGCCTAATCAGGGTGTGCCTCGCCATAGAATAACCTCTGATGATGGTTTGTCCTATTTTTGTATTTGACTGGCCCTGCCTTGTCAAATAAAATAATTTGTTTACACACCATAGTTGGAACTTCCATTTTAAAAGAACAGATAACTGGTTTGGCACAGAATTAGCACTTAGTAGTCAGGATAAGCTTGGGAATGTTAGGGGCAGAATGCAATCTGTATACAGTGGTTCAAAAAATTATTCATACACTTAATTTATTAGTCAACAATATTTTATATTATATTTTTAACCTAAAACTGCAGATAAAAATAACAAATAACATTACAACAACACACATCTTTTTATATTTTTCCTTAAAAAAATTAATAAAAATATTTACGACCAATGAATTAAGTATATGAATAATTTTTTGACCCACTGTACGTCCCTTTATCTTTGTTAATTCCTCTATGTGCAGGAGACTTTTACCTTTTCAATATTTTGGCATTTTAGGTATTTTTCCAAATAAATTACATTTTATTATTGTTTATTTAAATTGTACATTGAATTGTGTAAAAAAAAAAGAAAAAAAAATTATTTCCAATTTCTTTTTGCACAATGGAAAAAATTTTATGGGGGTGTGCAGGGACTTTTGTTATTAAGTGTATATGTTGGCAAAGGTCTGACAATCACTATACGCATCAACTATGCCACCTTGGGATTAATACACAATAAAAAAACTGTTTCAATTTTTAGATATTTTGGAATTTTATTTTTCTTATAATATATTTGTAGGATTTAAAATAATCGTACTGGCTGCAATTAAATACCTGTGACCGTAGCATGAGGAGCAGCTTGTTCAACAGGACAGAGGAAGGGACTATAGCCTTCCCTATACAAGGAAGTATAAAGCCTGCTGAATCACTAGATTAGAAATAATAAATTCCATAGTATTAACCTTCCGTTACTCGCGGTCTCAAAATGACAATTGTACTCGTGGGTCACCTGTGAGGTGATGCATTAGAAGAAATATTAACGAAGATATTTTTTTCTAATTCTTATATATTTGTGAAGGTAATGACCAAGAAAAGCCATAATTAAAATAATAATTAATAACAAAAATTGTATTTCAAGAAAGCATGTCTTGGATCTGCACATCGGTAAAATGAAGTGACAACGCCTGTAAATTTGATAAAGTTGCACGTAAAAATTAAAAAAATTATTATTTAATAATTAATAATAATAAAATTTGTATTTTACAAATTAAAATTACTAGTACACGTACAGAAATATAAGTAATCGAAGGTTACTATAGCGCATAGCCCAACTTCAGATTTGAATAAAAGAACTTGTAACATAATATTATGATGCAAGAATATTCGATCTATAACAATTATTAGGCAATGGTATTATATGTTACAGGTCTGGTTAGATTTTGGCTCGTAGCTGATACAAGATTGGAAGGCTGAACACCAGATATATAGCGGATCTGGAGTCATTACTTTCTGAATTCTAGTCATAACTCCCCAGTTTTCTCTATTTATTTGATAAAATTAAAGAAATTAAATTATTTTGATTAATACATTTCACTGATTTAGGAAATGAAAATAATTTAATGAATGAATATGGGATTTCAATAAGTTACAATAGTGCTTGCGGTCACCTGAGAGGTGATTTGTACGTAAACTACTGCTTTTTTTATTCACAGGAAGCTTAAAATTACACTGACGGCAGCAGGATGGGGAGACAGGAGGATTGTAGGAGGGCGGAGCCAACTGACGTTTTTTTCTGTGAACCATAGAAACATTAGGGGGCGGGTGCACCTCACAGGTGACCGGGAGTAACGGAAGGTGAAAGGTGCCTTAAAAATAAAAAAAATATTCAACTCTTAGGAATCAATATATTTATAAAACAAACAAAAAAATCTATAAATACAAATATTTACATTTTATTTACATTGACAACAAAATAAGACAAAATCACAAGGTGTACTTGTTGTGTTATCAAGATATTATATTAACATCATACATAAATGAATGATTTAAAGCTTTTTAATGACTATTTCATTTCACATTGTTATACTCTTCAAATTATCTGAGTAAACTTGAAACAACTCGAATACAATAAATTTCTTTCTATAAATATGAATTAAAGAATGTGATTATTCACCAGCAATATTGTTACGCCATTATTATTTAGGCAGTATGTCCATACATTTACATGGCAAAGAAAAAGAATGTAACATGAAACAAAGCCAAAAATGGCATCTTATAAACATAACAGTTTACTAAACAAAGTCTAACAAGCAAATATATTATAAAAATATACATAATATGTAACAATCAACCTGAAGTCGGTTGTGCTTACAACAGTTATTCTTATGTACACTATAAAATTAATAATAACTGTGCTATAAGTAATTTACGTGATTGCACTCTTCTCTGTTTTGTTTTTTGACACAAACTAGAGAAAGCTTTAATTTCAGATCATTAGAGACTGGGAACAAACAAGTGTATTGTACGAAAGTTTAATTAACAGAGTTTGAAATATGCTAAAAGTTGAGAAGTCTTATTATCATGGGGCCTACATAAATTGAAAATAAGCGGCTTTCCTCCCTATGGAGGGAGGGAGGGAACACGCTAAAATGAGACTTGATTATTTTATTATCTTTTATATTATGAGTCAATTACTTCTCAAGTAAAATTTTTACTCTATAAAATTTGTTAATACTTTTCTTTTAAATTTAGATTTGTTTTCATAAATAGCATACCTCATAAAAGGGGGGTGGGGAACTCTCCCTAAAGCACTTCTAAATTCTTGAAACTATTAGCATTTCCATCAACAATTCCATCTTATTTGTTTTTATATAAAATATTGATGGGAGAGAAAAAAAAACGGAACAAAATGGTTTAAAGGCCATTATCTAAAAAAATATTTTGAATAGGAACCAAGGCTATATTTTGTGGGGAATATTTAGTGTAGGGAATATTTTGTGTACAACAAGGCTCAAGTGAACGTGACTTGACATTAGATGGAAAGATAAACAGCCCAAAAAGAAGGAAATGCTAAGCGTTGTAAAGAATGAAGAATTATTTGAAAAAAACTACTAATTATTGAAAGAGATCATTGGCCATTGAGGCTGCAAAGGTGGAGATAGTTGAGGTTTGGTCAAGAGAGTTAATAAAAGTAAATGTTTTATATCAAAATTTAATGTTATTAATTCTCCGAACCCCTACCACCCCCTCCTAAAACTACGAATGGTTTAGTGCTATAATGTATCAAATAAAATTTTCTATGACAATTACTTTTGCTGCTGACAGTAAACTATCAAAAGAAAATAGAATAGAAATTATGAATATTCAATTAATAATCAAGATAATAATGTTAATACTGTTAAGGCTGTAAACTTTATGATCATATTTCAGCATTTTCAAGAAAGACTGATGAATGGACCAGTCTCTTACAAATAGCTTTCACGCTTTGATGAAGTACTTTTTTTTCTAACTGACCTATTTTTTATTGCAAGGCCGCCTTATTCACATATTAGGAGGATCTATGTGTAAATTAAAGAACAAAGTGAACAATTTAAGGAACATAGGGTCACCAAGGTCGCCACATATCTCCGACAGAAGAAGTTGAAGGCCTTGGTACTTCCATTAGTAGTCCATCTTCTCTCCTGTGGTTGTATTCAGGTAGTGGAGGTCTCTCTGCTATATGCACCCTCAATTCTTGGCAAGAATCTGAGGAGTCCGAGAGGACAGGACTGACTGGAGGAGTATTTCTTTGTTGAACAGCTGTGAACGCTGACCTGTGATCCTGAGGTGCTAGAAGGTGGAGTCTCCCAGTTGCCCCTGTGTTGTTGTTCTCGTCCCCTGGGGAATTGGTACTCGGCTGAGCCACTGCAGCGAGAGGAAGCACTTGGTTTAGTCCAGTCATGCAACCAGTCAGGTGTCCTAGGAGTCTTCTCTTGACTCCATCGTCCACGCCGTCGATTTCAGAAACGTAACGAGTGACTTCTGTGGCACATTCCTTAAAGCCGGAATGGAACTTGGTAAGAACCGAAGGGTCGGATGCCACAGCAGATCGCATCTGGTTCCTTTGCATGTCTTGCAAATGCTTCACTGTCATCTCCAGGATATCAGCTTTTTCAAGTTTAGCGTGTCGTGCAGGCTGTAACAAAAAAATAATCTTCTATTAAATTTCAGCAAAGTTATTATTGTTAATTGAGGATTAAACTTAACACAGGTGAATAGATGTTTCACAACGAACTCGAATAAGCAGAACATATGAGGCGCTCCCCGATCAGAAGAGCGAACTCACCAATTGATGTTTCTATTTTTATTTTACCGTTCGTCTCGTTTATTAACAGAGCTCAATAGTAGATGTAGTTTGTTAAGTTCGCCTTTGTACAATATGAGAAATCCACTTAAAAGGAAACGAGGGGTACGATTTGAGCGGTAGCTGTGCGTACCAGAGGTGCGAACTCTTGTATTTTTCTCTACAATTTCATTTGGAGAGTTCGCCCCCCTTGCCGGGAACGCCTCATATGTTAACGATTTTTTTTTCTCACTAATAAAGGCCTTCTCAAGCAAAATAATAGTTTCCTCATTCTGGGAACACCCCTTTAGACTTAGGAAAAGGAACCTTAAAAAGGGCAGTAAGATAAAGCAACATCGCACTTGGTACATTATAAGTATCAACTGAATAATTCTTTAAAAAAATCCTGGTAAATAGACAGTTTTATCTAGAAAATCAGTCACAGGGAAAGCCTGAGCGAGATTTAGCGAGAAGTGCAACAAGGTAACACCAGTATGTATATTCGACACTAATGCTAAACGTGAGGCCCGTATGGATTTTTAAGTAAGCAGGGTCAAAAATACCTTTAATACAATATAATTTATTAATCAAGGTATAACTATAAGGGGTGGAAAACGCCGCCGGGGGATTGAATTGTAAATCCTAAGTTTTAGAAAATGTAATTTGTCAGGCTGAAATTCGAACCATTCCGATCGTTGTTCGGTCTCAATCAACGGGTGTTTTGCATAACAGTATGGCAAGTTAATTCTTCTAATTGAGGCAAGATTGAAATACAGGGAGACTTAGCTCAAAACTGGGTATGATGTTTTAAGAACTAAATCGCTACTTAAATATACTGAACGGAATCGTCAGTGAATTTAAATTCTTAACTTCAGAAAAGATAATATGCCTATTTGAAGCTTGGCTCCATTTGAGGAATTAACTTGGTACGTCGGTTGTCATATGAAGCATGGTAGCCTTTTAGTCCACTCAAAATGTTTGGACTCTTGAATAGAGTATTTGGGAAAGTTGTTCAAATCTTCACATTTCGTGCCTAGGGGTGTGTATTCGAATCTCGAATGGGTTGGTGGCTTTTCTGTCGAATAAAGGAAAGTCATCACCTATATCCTGACAGGAAAAGGTGGTAACTTGTAAATAACCCGTCCAAAGAATATTTGCTATTAATGAAATTTGCTCCACAAAAAAAAAAGTTTATAAATTAAAGATTACAGCAAAATTAAGAACAAGATTAAAATGAAAATATTAAGAGTTTCTTTTCACACAAGTAGTGACATTCAAAATCACACAAAGGGTAAATATTTTATTAAAACATGCTAAGGTGACGCAGTTCCTGTGGGTAGGATTTTTTTTTCTATTGTATTGTTTTTTACATCCGGTGTGCTGGCTTGTGGGGAAAAGACTAAGAGTGAATGCGACCACAACGCTTACCCGGTGGAATGAAACATTATTTATTAACAAAAATGTCTTGTATGAGAGTTGAAACCCATGAATTACTATGTTTTACAGTTGAAATCAAAGGCGAAAACCATAAAAAATTCACTGCATCGTCCAGTCAAAGCCCAGGTGAGGTCAACTGATCACAATTCCGAGCAGAGAGTTATACAAATGTTTCTATATTTTATCAGAACGGCTGTCATGACTGGGTTGAGCGACTGCCCTAATTGCAGGCTGATACTGGCATAATTAATAACTGTGACGATGTGAAAAGGAAATCCACGATAGAGAGAGAGAGGAAGACAGCTGAGGCTAGAGAGCGGAACCAGAGCTAGCTGGCCGGCCATATGACACCCTGGTTCCCGTGAGAACCGTCTCCAGGCCAACCTGTGTCTGCGCTTCTTATCATTAACCTAAATATAGAACGGACAAAAAAAGTTGCATTCGTATATTGGGTGGGGGATTAAAATGTCTCCTAGCAGGAAATGCGGCAACTGAGCACATTCCTTAGCAACGTGGCCAGTGTTCAGCACAATGACAATTAATGCGTTTAAACTATTGAATAAAAAAATATAAAAACTTTTCACTTTTTTTTTTAAACAGCTGACTCAATAATCTAAAAACTATCTTTATCTGGTCAATTCATACTTTTACTTAATATTTTAAACTGCTACATAGTTTCGTTGAACGAGAGCAAAAATTATTACCCGCAGGTGACCAATTTAATTTTACATATCTTGGAGTGATTTTCGAAGGTAATCTCCACGCCTAAATCCTATAAAAATAGCCTATAATTATAACATAGCTTGGTAAAAATGCAGTTTCACGCCCTCAAAACCGATTTCTTTCAAATTTTGTACAATAACGTATTTTGATGCACTAAACACGAATACGTTAAAAAAAACCTTCGCATTTAACTAGGAAAGAAGTTATTAAGCACTAAAGTTCAGTGTTATGCAGGTTATGAGAGCTAATGTAAACAACTAAATTTGTGACGATTTTAAGGCATAAATGACGACTTTAAGGCATACATGCTATGCGTTTCCTGGTGGAATTTCATCATATATGAAATTTATATATAAAGCGTTAAGAATTAATAACATTGCAAGGAATTTATCAGCAAACCATATTTTTCCTTTTAATTGAATAAAATACGTGAAATGAACATGCTCGTAAAATATCTGTTATAGTCGGATAATTCTACTAACCATTTCATTTAGAACGATGATCATCATGGTACTATAAATATAAAATTTTATCAAAATCAAGTTTCTTACATCTTTCTGCATGGCTTCTAGAATCAATGACTTCAGTTCATCAAGGCACTGGTTGATCCGCGCCCTTCTTCTTTTTTCCATGATTGGTTTGTTGCTCTGTAATAATAATAAAAAAAAAGTTTTACTGAAAAATATTATAATAATAACAATTATTAATTGTTGTATCATTGTGATGTAACAGTGAGCTGTTTCATATATCTGTCACCTGGGGCCCCCCTACTTTAAATTATTTTAGTTGGCCATTTGAGAATGACCGCAGACAAGTGGCTACACTGAGTGCATAACCTCCTAGTCCTTTGTGTTTTTCTGTCTCGCTTTTTGGTGTCCCCCCAAAGATAAATTATTTATGAACAAAATATTATTATTCTTATTATAATTATCAACATATCAGTTGCTATTTCATTTATTTTATTTTGTGATTCCATAGAAGATTATTTTATTATTTTTTGTAACCATTTGATTAAAATATAATCAAATATAAAATGTAAATTCACGACGATCAGCATTTTTCATGGAAGAAATGTGGAGCTTCATTCGACCTTAGATCTAACTGACTTACACACTTCCCCGAGTTGTATTCTCCATAATGTAAAACTTAACAAATGAAATCACTTTTTTTTCTTACATTTTATAGATCTGTTTTGTAGATCTTTACTTATCTTTATATTATTTCTATGTACGTATATATATACTTTTTTTTAATTTATTTATTTTTTTTTTCTTCTCTTTATTTCTATTGAGGAACTCATGTAAATTTAATTATTAGTTTATGTATGTTTTAAATTATTCTAAGACATAAGACAACAGGTTTTTTTTTTTAACTGTCTATTTTTATTTTAATTGGACTTCTGGAGGGGTTAGTAGTAGTAACCCTTAACTCCGGAATTATGGTTGTCACATAGCATATGGCTGAGGTGTCCTAGGTAATAAAATACCTTTTTTGTTTTTGGTACTATTTATTACTCGGTGGTTTGCCACCAATTCTTTATGGTAAGGAGAGCCATAGGTGTATTAAGGTTATTTGAATGTAGGTATGTGACAATTGTACTGTGCTTATTGTACTATTTCTCCCAATAAAAAAAAAAAAGAAAAAAAAAACCTTAACAAATGAAATCACTATTCACTTTAGACATAAAACTAACTTCTACATAGTTTATATGCTACAAAATTACCTCCTAGTTCGAGCAATTACTAATACCTAGTATTCCATTGTGGAATTATTTGTAAGTGCCTCCTGTATTATATGATAGGAGGGCCAATCCCCATGAATTAGATACTTGTTGCTGAGGAATCGATACTAACTGTTGCTTGGATGCAACAAGTTATGTTTCGGGGTAGGAGTGTTTAGATCCACCTGCCCGTCAACCCTCACCCCTAATCCTGTGTCATCATGAAGGATAATGGTCTGTAATGATCCCACTTCTAGGTAATATAAAATATTTATATTGTAAGGCTTAGTATTGCATACTGTACACTAATTATGTATTACTTATTTATTTATTTTTATAATAAAAATAAAATATTTTGAATTATGAAACATTTACCTTTAGGAAGGAATACATTTAATTTATTACAAGCACATTATAATGAAAAATTTAATTATTGTCACCATTGTGCCCTAAACAACTCACATATATATATATATATATATATATATATATATATATATATATATATATATATATATATATATATAAATCGGTCCCGTAACGGGTATCTGATTCATGAACATACGGCACACTATGGAGCCGAATGTGGAACATATCGACAATTGTCAAACCACTATTTTTGGGTACCCGAAACCAAACATCTAGTAATTGTTTTTTATTATTTTTATTTTTTACGGCGCATTGACATCTAGGGCATTAGCGCCATCTAGTTATTCTTTGCATTTTTCTCTAAAAAACGTCCAAAGATATCGTCTTTAAATAGTTAATAACGCAAAATCTGGAATTTCGCAAGTGGGCCATTGTTCCGTTGGACAGATTTTGCTCGTTAACGAACTTGGTCTTTGGTTTTAGACAACATATTATTGTCCCATATATCATCAAAATCGGATATACATATTAATAGCATTTAAACCCAAGTGCTACGCTACGGTTTTTTCGACGGATTTTGTCGGACATTAATAAACAAGTGTTCCGGTAAACGAATTGTTCCGGTATTGTGCTGGTGAATCTTTTTGTGTTTGAAACACAGCATTTTTGAACCATATATATATATATATATATATATATATATATATATATATATATATATATAAAAGAACAATAAATATTTTGGTGGCCTATGAGTGAGAACGTCCACATTGTCTTCAAGACTTCCGGATTACGCCATTAGCGAGTTTTTCCCCTGCAGGCAAAAGAGGAAACACGATAAAAATAAATACAAACGTTTAGATCAAGTCACAGTAGTATTTAAAAATGAATGGAAGTAACGAATTACTACTAACATCCCAACTTTATGAATGATTTATCTGTCCATTAATAAATAGCACGGTGATTTAGATTTATTTCGTACATCTAAATGAATGATCTCTTGGGAAGAAGGTAATGATTTAGCAGGTGAGCCTGAACTAACATCCGTACTTCCTCAATAGTTTTTTTTTTGGCTGATGATCTGTTGCCTAAAGACCAAAGGAGGTAGTTAGGAAGTTCCCACGGTCTCCATTAAGGTATGTATTCATGTACTGAATAATCCCCGGCATAAGTGCCCATTATTTTCTTCACACAGAATTACTCTTAACTAATTTCATATTTCAATAAAATATTTGAATCATTTTCCTCAATCCGTTTCAAGACATAGGATCAGTTATAAAGCAGCACGTCTTCGTTCTTAAGCCACTTTATTTTCAGACTTTTATATTCAAGACGGGAGATTAAACAAAATAGAATTTATTCGTTTAATTAAATTAACTCTAAATATTTCATACCCCCTTTAGGTCCTTCTACAGGTCCCGAAAATTCACAGAACAATCATTACAATGCCAGATTTCCTACAACTGCCACGTCAGGAGTGAAAATACTACAAATTGCAAAAATCAGGTGTGCAACCGGTAGACCAACCAAAATCGATCAAGCAGAAGAGTTTCAGTAATTTAAAATACAATAAATAAAACTTTACTTTTTAGCAAATTAATAACAAAATAATTTTTAATGAGATGAAGAGAGTTAGCTATTGAGGTGATAAGAAGTCAACGTCAGATTTTCAGGAAAATCTTTATTGCGAACGTTTCGGCAAAATAATCTATTGGTATGTATAAAACAAATTGTTTTTACTATTTTGATTAATGTATATTCATTTTTTAGATGAAGAAGACTACCAAAGAGCATGCAAAAATGTTCGCAATATAGATTTTTCTAAAAATATGACGTTTTCTTTTAGACAAATCCAATCAGTTCTTAAAATTAATTTTTATTGATTTAAAAAAATATTCTATTTAATTATTTTATGTCTTTTTTTTTAATTAAATATATACAATTACATATACACCTTGGATATATGCTCTAAAACAAATGGCCACAGAATAAAACAGTTTATTTTCTTCTTTGTTCATCCTTTATATCATCACACATCTTCTGATGTTTGTCATCACTTGTAACCAAGTGCTTACTAATCTGGTCAAATTAATAAATATAACATTTTGTTCATTATATGTCCACCCCTAAGCAAAAATAACTAATGAATAATTTATGAATTTTATAATATTTATTTTATTTATTTATGGCGTTAATGTACCTTACTGCTAAGGTGAATATAATGTATATATTATACTATTATTAAGACTCATATACGAATATAATGACAGTTAACCAAACAGGTGACAGAAGAAAAATCAGATAATTATAACCTTAAGGTTGTTTGCCCTAAAAATCTAAGCAAACCTTGCGCACAATGACATTTTTCATCTTAACTTCCGGATTGCTTCATCGGATCGCCGTAATAAGCGAGTTTTTTTGGGGTTTTTTTTACCTTTAGGGAGGGATGAAGTTCGCTAAAAAAAAAAAAAAAAAAAAAAAAAAACAACAACAGAGTAATGACTGTAAAAGTAAGCATAACGAAAAGACCGTAAGTCGGAAAGTTACTTCCAAGTCGACTTCCTGAAAGCGTAAAAAAAGGGAGGCGGATAGAGTAAGGGAGGAGTAGTGCAAGACTGTTCCCACGATTAGAGAGAAGGGTGTCGTTGTTAGGAGGAACACCTGGCAGAAACCGTTCATACCTCCATGGACCGTAAGGACCCTTGTCCTATTTAATCAAACACCAATCCAAGTCTAACATATTTATGCACGGCCTTCTTGACGGCTGGGATAATGGTACAGTAAGGCGGTCATCTGGCTTGGAAATCATGTAGAGCAGTCATATCCTGTGTTCACATGTCGATGTTAATTGAAACACTTGTGGAGCTTCGTTTGTTACCTTGATAATATCAAGTTAAAGGACTGGTTCCTAATGAAAGCTGGAAAAGACCTCCAAATTAATCAATGGCAAATTTCAGGGTCGCCACATCCCAGAGCCGGGCCTAGGACCAGATTTTGTTCACGGGCCCCCAATACATATTGATAAACCCCCTCACCTTCGCACACAGAAATCATAATTCTCACACTATTTGCTCTTAATGGTTGAAATGTCTAAGAAATGTAAACAAATCTGCAATTTATTGTTTATAAAAAATATAATATGTTCTCAAAATCATCATACAAGTAGCTTGTACATTTTGGGATTTCAAATAGTACTTTGCCATTGACAGGGCCTCCGAGAGGAACTACGAGCTCCTGTCCTAATAACTTCAGGCCACTAACCTCCCCCCCCCCCTCCTCCTCCATTAACATTACCAAAAACTATCTTAAATTGACATTTCCCTGAAAACATCATGAAATGAATTTGTTATTGCATAGAGTGGAAAGTTTAAGTATTGTCTACGTCTAAAGTACATTGGCACTTTCTGGAGCTACAAATTTATGGACTAACAATATTTAAAAGCTAGTTTCTACCTATATTAAAAATAGAGAATTTAGCGAGTTATCCACTGATTATTCTCAAATATAATTTTGTTATTTCAAAGTATAATGCGAGTAAAAAATTTCGCCGGCTCCCCTGAGACCACGGGCCCCTGAAAAATTTTCCACCGTACCCCCTCCCCTCCCCCCTAATGAAATGGCACGAGGCTGGAAGATATCCGGACAGATTTATTATTAAAAATAATGATTGGCTAGACAGTATGTTCATGTTCGAATACTTGTTTCAAGACATTTTGCCATCTACTTGTCTGTTGATTTCGGTTGCCCTATTAAACGATTCGACGACTGCTGTGCCCGAGCAAGGTTAAATAAAGCTAAAGATATTATAAAGTCACGCAGTACGGAAGAATTAGCGTTCACCATAGAAGTATCTGTTAGGAAGTCGGTGAAGACTCGATGCTAAATCTTATCAGAGAAATAGTTCAATCTCCCTCAGAATTTGCAACTCAAATGAAAATAATGATTTAGTGAAACTAATCATACGTGTATTTTTCCTAACGAGGAGGCCCTTGCTATGATAATAGACTACAAATTAACAAAGCATACTTATATTAAAGCTAGAAAGCTATCTGTAAGAAAAGCCCATTGTATTTACCAATCATCCGCCCCTCCTCCCAAGAATCCAAACCCAAGGGTAATTGTTATCCTTCGTCGTGTGATATGTTTGTTACTGAAACAGTCTAAACCATAAACCTCCAGAGTATTGTAAGCCTCACAACTCAGACACTTGTTTCAGCTCAAAAATATATTATTCAAAACCTTGTAGAGCTACTCAGATATCTATGAACGATTTTCCTGTGTTGTCTTCAATTAACTCGAAAATTGCTTCAGAACATTTTTTTATAGAACATTTAGTAAGGTTTCGAATAGTCACCTCACACTTACTATTATTTATCAACCGTTTTCGAGATATTTACGAAAAGATACAAAACTTATCATGCCGATTAAAAACATATTTTTTACTCCAAAAGTAACAAAACTTTAAATATCTTATTGAGAGGAGATCGTTGACCGTTGATGATGCAAGGTAGGGATTGTCGGGGTTCGGTCACTGCTACTTAATAAAACTACATTTTATCATAAAAATGGTTTTATTGTGCCGACGTTTCGGCTTGAACTTCAAGCCTTCATCAGGGCAGTAAAAAACAAGTCGGACGGATGTAATACTGAAATATACATACACATATATATATATATGCCTACGTACACAAATACACATACATATATACATAGATATATGGAAAAAGACAAACACATAAAAACATAAAATACTAGAACATAATATATAGAAGAACAATGTGATCTAGAAGTGTTTGGATTATTAGGAAAACAGATATAAGAATAACAGATTACATATTAGATTAGATATAAGAATAACAATATAGGCTTACCGATGGGAAGATAGAGAACTATTCCTCACAAATGCGGGATCATTTCTGACAGTTAATACAGGGAAATATAGGAAGAAAGGAGTTGGTGAGGGGGGGGGGGGGTTCTGGACCACCCAATGGACAGAGAACATAGAAGATGAAAGAAAGAGCGGCAAAGTACAGTAAGGGGTCATAAAGTCATAAAATGTTATGTTAATGGAAAGGGAGGCAGGTATAAAGGGCTATATTGCAGGCGGTATAGGGGATTAGGATGGAGTTTTTAATAAATGGAAGATGTTGGAGTAGGTAGAGGAGATGACTTCTTTGTCAATTTTGTCATTAACTGGATTATTTTCTAGGTGGATAAAAATTGATTCGGAAAAACGCCTCCTTTCCGAATCAATTTTTATCCACCTAGAAAATAATCCAGTTAATGACAAAATTGACAAAGAAGTCATCCAAACTCCATCCAAACTCCATCCTAATCCCCTATACCGCCTGCAATATAGCCCTTTATACCTGCCTCCCTTTCCATTAACACAGCATTTTATGACTTTATGACCCCTTACTGTACTTTGCCGCTCTTTCTTTCATCTTCTATGTTCTCTGTCCATTGGGTGGTCCAGAACCCCCCTCCCCCTCACCAACTCCTTTCTTCCTATATTTCCCTGTATTAACTGTCAGAAATGATCCCGCATTTGTGAGGAATAGTTCTCTATCTTCCCATCGGTAAGCCTATATTGTTATTCTTATATCTAATCTAATATGTAATCTGTTATTCTTATATCTGTTTTCCTAATAATCCAAACACTTCTAGAGCACATTGTTCTTCTATATATTATGTTCTAGTATTTTATGTTTTTGTCTTTTTCCACATATGTATGTGTATTTTTGTTTGTAGGCACATGTGTAGATATATATATATATATATATATATATATATATGTGTGTGTATATTTCAGTACTACATCCGTCCTACTTGTTTTTTACAGCCCTGATGAAGGCTTGAAGTTCAAGCCGAAACGTCGGCACAATAAAACCATTTTTATGATAAAATGTAGTTTTATTAAGTAGCAGTGATCGAACCCCGACAATCCCTACCTTTTAAATATCTTAGTTTAGATGAAATTAAAATATGTAGAAATAACTCTCTCTCCACAGTACTGCATTATTCGAAAAATCATTTGTAACCCTTGCCACCCTCCTATAGAATTCCTTAACTTTTTCTGTCCACCAAGCAACAGACCTAGATACCCGACTCTTCCAAAACTTTTTATCCCAGCACGTTTCATCCAACCCCTAGTAATTTTTCTATTCTGTTGCAATTTAATAGTTTTAACCTGATGTGTCCCGGAATAAGAATAAAAAAAAAATTAATTTAATTTGAAATCTCTTTAATGTTAATCATGTAAACGTGACATGTCATAAATAATACGAATGAAATAGTCAAATGTTGAATAATAAAATTCTCGTCTGATGCCGTCCGGAGGTCTGAATCAGGGCACCAGACCATCCCTAGGTGCATCCATACTGTAATGGGTACCTGTAATTAGGCCACAGG
This sequence comes from Gonocerus acuteangulatus, assembly GCA_946811695.1. Taxonomy (NCBI): domain Eukaryota; kingdom Metazoa; phylum Arthropoda; class Insecta; order Hemiptera; family Coreidae; genus Gonocerus; species Gonocerus acuteangulatus. Next base: position 19,206,066 of record OX328123.1, on the reverse strand, counting down.
CGATGTAATGACCACACTATCTTTGCAGTGAGCCGTACTGTCAAGAATCAGATATATGTTCAGTATCGGTCCCTTTCGGCCCTCTCCGCCTATTAAGGGACTAGTTTTCAAATTCCGACTCAGCTCGATCTCAAGATAAAAGAAGCCTCTGACCTCTGGTTTATATTGTATTTTGCAGTAAAATTAATTTTTCAATAAAACGTGAAACGTAAAAAAGAAGCATGCTAGTATAATATGTTGTGTGATTTTGAGGTCTTTTTTTTTTTTTTAGAATGAGCGCAATCCAAGGATAAGTTGGCTACTGTCAGCTGCATGTGCTTTTGTCCCCTGAAATCTTGCTTTTAGCGAAATGTCATAGGAATGAATAGGTGATTAATTTTTCACGAAACATCAAAACAAAGTACTAAATGTTTCAATTCGATGCTTTCCAAATAACACAAGAGATAGCAAGGTAAATGCTTTAAGATAACTTTTTTTTATTTAAATGTCACATTACTTTATATGACAGGTTGAATCCCAACAAAATCTGATCCTGGTGTGAAGATACGATTGAAGTACTCAAAGGCATTATGTAGAGAAAAATGATAGTTCGTAAATGTTTTTTTTTACCACCAGCATCAGAAGATAGGAAAGAAAATTCTCAATCCCACAATGAAAGGGTTACGACGAAACAGATCACTCAAAGTTTTTCTAGCTGAAGTGGACGAAATGGGGCCGCGATGGGATGCGACCACTTAGAAAGCGTTGAGTACTTCCTCCACATGGAGAAAGGAAACGCGCTAATCGGAAATGTAGATGAGAAATTTCGACGTTTCATAATTGGCAATAATGAACAACCTTTTTGCCGACAACGAAAACGACGCTTTTTAAAGAGACATAATTTATTAACCTTTTTTTGAATTTGCACGTATAATTGCAACGGGAAAGACAATGTGCGGATGTATGAAACATAACTGAAAAAGTAGTTTATGTGAGTGTGTGTGTTTATAATGACAATAGAAATCCAATAAACAAAATAATCGTCGAGTACAGAAGTTCTATAAATTATAGATACATGAAATTGAAAAGTTTCCTGAATTTCAGAACTAGTCTAGCCTTTTATAAAATAATAAATGCAACTGGCTAATAATAACGTCTGTAATATACGTTGCGGCTGCACGAATGCATTATTCCAGCCCTGAACGCACGTCAAAACTCCCAACCGCATTACGTAGCTTCTCTACAACTCCAATATATCATTATCTTAACCATTACTCATTTCTCTAAGGTAATTTTAAATATACGTTCTATGAAAATCTTCCAATATATCTAATTATTCCAAAAATCTGTTGATAGATAATTATATATTTTTGCAGTAGTGATTTTAATATATATATATATATATATATATATATATATATATATATATATATATATATTAAAATCACTACCAAGTAACGGAATTAAATAAATAATTAACACTAGATTTACCAGACCTGGAACTGGTAAATGTCAATAAAAAAAAATATATATATATAGGGGTCTCCCGTGGTCTAGTGGCTAGCGCGCTAGATTCATAAGTTGGAGATGGTGGGTTCGATCCCCACCGGCGCCAGAAATTTTCTCATCTCAGGGCTCGATGAGAAAATTCCTGGCTGCACCCTGGATGTCGGCGCTAATAGCCAAGATTTGCTGATGCGCCGTAAAAAAAAAAATAAATAAATAAAAATAAAAAATAAATAAAATAAAAATATATATATATATTTATATATACTCTCAAACATATTTAATAAATATATTTTGAACAATTGTATCCTTAAATACAGTTATGTAAGGCGGGAACATTAAGAAAGAGAATAACTTCTGCTCCAAATCGTTTGTTATCGCCGTTCGTTGAATGAGCCGTGGCCTGTGGACGTTTTTGCCGGTGGGATGTTTGTATTTTTTAGTAATCAGTCCATCAATAATTATAGTTTTAATCTACTGACGAGACCCCAGAAGGGCTTGAAACATTACTATTTTGCTATGCTAATTATTCGCCTTTGATTTTAACAAATTATGTATTGCAGTTTTAATAAGCACAGAATGCGTTATTAATTCAAAGTAGTAAAGAAACCTGGTTGCAATTTACATTGTTTGGTGTGTTGTAGATTTAAATTATGTGTCCAGAAATAATTATTGTATGAAGCTTCTGATAAGACACTAGAAGGGCGTATATGTAGAGCGGAATTAAACCTTTTGGGGCAGTTATTATAGTTTTATTAATCAATTACCTTCCGACTTATATTTTACGAATTATGTATTGAAGTTTAGTAATGGCAGATTTTAAGTATGTAAGAAAACTGGTTGGAATTTTGAAACTTATCTATAGGAAACGTTTCTTGATGTTTTTCATTTTTAGCGGGGTTCCTCCCTCCCCCATAGGGAGGAACCCCGCTTATAGGGTTGATACAATGAAACTATCCGGAAGTGCCGACTAGAAAATTTCGCGTTTCAGAACCCCTAGAGACCGAAAATAACGGTGGTTCAAATTTGTATATATATATATATATATATATATATATATATATATATATATATATATATTTGTCTGTTCGCTCTCTAGATAGAAGACGAATGGTCCGATTTTGATGAAATTTGGTACAAAAATCCTTCGTCCAATTTGAAAGGTTTAGTTCGTTAACCAGCAAAATCCGCCTACTGGAAGATGGCGTTTGGGGCGAAATTCGCGCAAAGAAAATCGTAACGCTTACATTTTTGAGTTCATAAGCTTCTAAGTAATCGTTTTATATGATTCTTGGGCTAGGAAAATGAATGAAACCATTTTCAAGGCGATAGCTTTACCCGTTTTCGAGAAAATTGGAAATATATTTTTTGAATACCGTTTTTGGTTTGGGTACGTAGAATCATGGGATTAATTCTATTAATTTATTTCGCTTATTAGAACTGTTCTTTTTGTCTGATTTTTATTCCTTGTTATTTTTTAATTGCTTATTGTTGGATAATGTATTTGAAAATAAAACAGGTTAAGAAAAATAAGGAAAACAATTTAATGTTAGAGATATGGATTTCCAAGATATATAGCTTTTCAACTGCCTAGCGTCCTTCCTAGGGAGGGTTCTTTGTCTTTGAATTTGGTACTTAGAATTATGGGATACAGTTGAAACATTTTCTGCATGTTCGAGTTTCATCAACACTAATATGTTGACATTTTTGTTACGTTTAGAGTAAAGGAAGGGTTAGAATAAAATATTTTATTAACAGACAAAAAAAGTTTTGGTAACTTTGTATAATTTCGTTAGTATCTCGAAAACCGTTGACAATCTTGTGAAGCGGAAGATTACCATTCGGAAGCTTACTAAATGCTCTACAAAAAAGGTTCTGAAGAAAGTTTTAATTAGGCGATGTCAATCGGAGAAAAAAGTGCTTAAAGCTTTAAATTAATTGATTTCGTTTATTCCAATGGTTCTTTTTGTCTGTTTTATTTCTTGTTATTTTTTAACTGCTTATAGTTCGATAATGTATTTGACAATAAAACTTAAGTAAAATAACAAAAACAATTTATTGTTAGAAATATAGATTTCCAAGATTCCAAGACCTTGTCACTAGCGGGTCTGTTTCTAGTGTAGCGGACCCTTCCAGGTAAGATTGTAAATCATGACCTTTCAAGACATTACTACTCACAGGAATGGCGTTAGTGACCTTAAGGGTTGACACGCCATTATAATAATTAATTTAAAAAATAAGACTGGTGGAACCAAAATAATAACTGCTTCTATTTTAATCTTTCCAAATTAGACTAGGGATATGAACGGAACCGCGCTAAGATGATGCAGTCCTGGGAGACGGACTTTTTAATGATGTGTACAGTAATAATTATAGTTTTTAGGCACCTGATGAGACACCAGAAGGATTTAAACGTTTTGGAACAGATCTTGTTGTTTTTTTATTGGCCTTCCGCCGTATAAGAGTATTGGCGTTTAATAAGGGCAGTAATTAATTTAAAGTAGCTAAGAAAAGTTGTTGCAATCATGGGCCTATATAAGGGGGGCTGAGAGCCCCCCCCCCCCCGAAATTTTGTTGATAAACGTTCATGTAAAAAAAGCCTATAACAACGAAACATGTCTTCTACATTTACCCTGGTCTACTAGGTGTTCTGAGGACCTTAAAACCCACCATTTTACTCTGAAATATTTAAAATTTTCCCTATACCCTAAATGCCTAGGTGCTCTCAGCCCCGAAATTTTTTTCTACATACGTTAGTGGTTGCAATTTTATGATTTATCTGTATGAGAAGTTTTAACTATCAGGCTGTACCGTATGAAATGTCAGTTTTGTTTACTTTGCGATTTAATCCTTTCCCTTTTTTATTTCATTATTTACAAACAACATTGTTATTCATATAGAATTAAAGCTCTTTTATTCCTATTATTTAATCAGTAACTTCCGTACTGTGTTGTGAGAACGATCCTCTGAGAAAAAAAATAAAACTTAAACTATGACTTCAAAGGAAATCCGTATTATTTTTCGTTATGAATTTAAGCTCGGTCATAGCGCTGCTGAGGCGTGTATGAACATTAACTCTGCGTTCAGGGAGGGAAAGGTGAATGAACGAACTGTTTACCGGTGGTTTTCCAGGTTTCGAAGTGGAAATTTTGACCTAGACAACGAGGAGCGAGGAAGGCCAGAAACCAAGCTTGACAATGACCACCTGAAAGAAAGGGTTGAAGCTTGTCCCTCAAAAAGCACTAAGGAATATGCCAAAGAACTCGGAGTAGGAGCCACGACAGTTTCAAGACATTTGTAGGAAATCGGCAAGTCCAAAACTGACATTTCATACGGTACAGCCTGATAAATACATATAATATTTGATGAAATCACATTATAGATTTAAATATTTTTATATATAAAATACTAAAGTATGTACCTTCCTCAGTTCAGCCTTTGACAAATGTAGATGAGCCATGACGACTGGCATGATGCTTGTGGCGGACTGACCGTCAGGTAGTGTTCCAGGGGATGAAGCCGTGGGAACCTTACCCCCACCCCATCATCCGAAGCAACAGTTGGTCTCACGCTTCATTCTTATCACTCTCTCCAGGACTGGAAGGCCGATAAGGGCTCGGCGTTGTTTACATCTGCCTCTCGTGGGACCGCTCCTCCTCCTTCCTAGACCCTACCTGTGGATTTAATGAATGGGTCAGCTGATTCCGGGAGGTTGCACCGTTTTCAGCTAGGCGGCTCTTGGGGGTTTGTACTCCAAGCCCCGTTATGGCGGGTTCATTTGGCATAAGTGTAACTGGAGTTGAGATTTCTTGAAATAACTCATTTAAAACAGCAATGTATTTTAAAGAAAGGTATTTATTTAAAAGCTGTGCCCGCAACTTCGTCCGCATGGATAGTGGCAGGGCAGCATTTTTGGATATATATTTTGGTTTGGGTATTTTAAAAAAATACTTCTCTATACACAATATTAGACGCATAGATATCGGGGATCAAGCATACAAGCTGCAAGGATAGCTAACATGTGACAGACCCACTAAGCTGACCCCTTAGGGATTGTTAAACCCTAGTGTGTAGAGAGTGTCTGACAGACAGAAACATACATACAAACAGACAACAATTTTAAAAATCATCAAAAGTTTGGGTCCAGAGTAAACCCCCCTCCTAATGAACCGATTTAGTTTATTTTTACAACAAATTTTTCAATTAATATTTCCTCAACAAATGCCTAGTTTCGTTGCAATACAGCAATAATTACGGCCGGTAAAGATGAATAACTACTTTGGGTTAGGATTAACCCACCCTCCAGATGAACCAATTTTGCTGGTAAACGAACTCGTTTAATCATTTGCTAAGGGAATACTATACAACAAGTTTCCTGACGAAAAAATAAAAAACTCTGGTGCGTAATGTGTTAACGATAGTTAATGAAATGTTCGACGTGATTCTTTATATTGGCATAACTTTTTTATTTATAAACTGTTAAGGATATGAACGGACCGCGCTAAGATGTCGCAGTTCCTGCGAGTCGGACTTTTCTAAGCTTTCCAAGTAATGATAATAGTATAAATGATATGAACGATTCCCCGCTCTTTCAAAGCCGAAATTCACGGGCGTATATAAGGGGGGGGGGGCTGAGGGGTCTGCAGCCCCCCCCCCCCCCCGAAATTTTGATTTGATCTGTAAAACCCTTAAAAATAAATTAAATAAGATCATTTAGTTCATAAAACATATTCTATTTTGGGTGTAATAGCGTTTAAGTTGGCTAAAACTCTTCCAAGATCTAAATTGTTAGTATTCCATACACCGGAAATCGTCTCAGCCCCCCCCCCCAAATTTTCCCAGCCCCCTCCGAAATTATTTTCTATATACGCCCATGGTATATAAGAGGGTGCTGAGGGGGCTGCAGCCCCCTCCCAATTTTTAAAAAAATGGTTTGTATTTTTTTTCTCCCCTTAGTGTAGTATCCATATGACAAGTGAGTTCAAAACGCATGCCTTTTTTGTCATATCTTGTGCGCATAGAGTATTTTACATAAACAGTAGAATCTCTCTCTAATCCGGCGGTCTCCGAGAGGAATGAGTGACAGATCTCGGAACTCGCTGGAGCTAGACCGGCTGATGGGTTTCAAGAAAACCTTCCCTTCCTAAGCAGATAAACATTTGTTTCGTGGTATTTCATTGAATGGCAGGGCCGCCACATCTCAGAGCTGGGCCCGGGACCAGATCACGGGCCCCCACTTCTCAGAGCCAGAATGAAAATTCTAGTACTTTGCTATGGGGCTTTGGGAATTTTAAAATTATTTTCATCTTGAGTTTTGAGCAAAATGAGAATAAAAGTCGACAATCGGTGCTGCAAAGGTCACTTTCGGTACTTTTTTTCCAATTAGCGAGGATCAGCCGGGGCCCCCACGGTGCCCGGGCCCGGGACAACTGTACCCGGTTGTCCCCCCTATGTGGTGGCCCTGTTGAATGGAACTCAATGAAGGCATATATTTTTTAGAGGCAGGAACTTGTGTTCCTACTAATGAAATAAATGTTTTTCCTAAGGCTGCTGCGGTTGGATCACCTGATCATACCCAGTCTAGTTCTAACATTCATCGCGAAGAGTCATGGGCGTATATAAGGGGAGGCTGCAGCCCCCCGCCCCGAAATTTCGATTTAGTCGGTAAAAATATGTCATAAAAACCACAAAAATAAATTAAATATGATCATTTAGTTACTATTAAAAAAAAAAAAACTAATAGCTGTTTAGCTGGCTAACTATTCCCAACTCTAGATTGTTAGTATTCCATACCCCCGTAATGCTTCCAGCCCCCCAAGTCGTATAGTTCTTTCATATTCATAGGATATTGCAAGATGATTAGTTTAATATATATATATATATATATATATAGATTAGAGATGGTCAAAACGGCTCACCTCGAAGAGCGGGTCTGAGCACTCCGCTCACTAAAAAGGAACCGGTTCTTTTACACGGCTCATTTGCTCTTTTTGGGTCTTTTGCGCTAGTATGCAATGTAAGGGAGAACCATGCTATGAAATGCGTTGCTTGATTGCCTCGTTTTAGATGTTTGAACATCACACACCTGACTGTTAATATATCCTCAAAAAGCAAAACATGAATCTCTACCGAGTACCTATCTCAGAAGAACCGCCGCTCTTTTTTACTGAGCCACGGCTCACACGCTCTTCTGAGAGAACCGGCTCAGCAGTTGGGCTATGTTCGACTCTTGGGTATGAGTTAAATGAAAATTCCTAGTAGTACATGTTTGTACCAATTTCTCCAGCATGTACTAGTGTGACACCATTTTTCGGAGGTTAAACATGCTTTTGAATTCTATCCTCCCTGAAAACAGGAGGGCTTTCTGCCCTACCTTCCCCCCCCCCCTGTCTGTTAGGTATAGAATTGCGTCGATAAGCCCTATAGATGAATTGGACGAATGATAGAGAGGAGGTAAGAAGGAGAGGAGACCTAACAATGTTTAATGGTACCTTACCCCAATCCGTTGTCAACCCCTTCTCAAGGTTCAGGCCCTCTTGGCGACCGGTAACCGTATGTAGGTGCATTTCGGCGCGCTTACCTCACGTGCACACCACACGCCTGCCACGCTACAACTAAAATATTCCATACACTTCATGCCTTCTCAGTACAGGACTTACAACAAGGCAATTTTTATTAGATGATTTATTTATTTGTGTATTTACTTGAATATAGTACTAACTAGTAGTAGTAGGTACATTGTTCATGTCAGAAAATAATATAGTACTAACTAGTAGTAGTAGGTACATTGTTCATGTCAGAAAATAATATAGTACTAACTAGTAGTAGTAGGTACATTGTTCATGTCAGAAAATAATATAGTACTAACTAGTAGTAGTAGGTACATTGTTCATGTCAGAAAATAATATAGTACTAACTAGTAGTAGTAGGTACATTGTTCATGTCAGAAAATAATATAGTACTAACTAGTAGTAGTAGGTACATTGTTCATGTCAGAAAATAATATAGTACTAACTAGTAGTAGTAGGTACATTGTTCATGTCAGAAAATAATATAGTACTAACTAGTAGTAGTAGGTACATTGTTCATGTCAGAAAATAATATAGTACTAACTAGTAGTAGTAGGTACATTGTTCATGTCAGAAAATAATATAGTACTAACTAGTAGTAGTAGGTACATTGTTCATGTCAGAAAATTATTTATTTATTTTTTTCGATGCACCACATCGTCTATGAATGACATCGATTGCTGTTAATAGTTGCTCATACTGGTATACCACGACAGTAATATAGAATACAGAGTAAAATATGGGAAAAACAAATAAATAAGCAGAATAAATAAAATTAAAGATTAAAAAAAATAAAAATAAAACACAAAAATAAATTAGAAATAAACATTGAATAAACTAACTAATATTCATTTGATTTTGAAATAAAAAGTCCGTCACGCAGGAGCTGCATAACTAAGCACTTTCCTCAGAATTTTTTTAGTGTAGACAACATTACTGAATAATTTGCCGTAAATAGTCTATATAAATAAAATAAAAACATGAATAGTTCTGCTCATTTACATTTCTTATGAGAACAGTTCAATTATTAATTTTGTAAATAATTTGCTTCCAGCGTTATGTTCGTAAATGAAATTGTACTACTTAATAAACACACAAAAACTTCATTTTTCGTCTTTTGATCTGACGCAGGAACAGGATACAGTCCCCTAGTGGGAGATAGCGCTCCTCGCGGCGGCTTTGTGAACCTACGTCTGGCGGTTCACATTTATTTCTAATGAAACAGAGTTTAAAGTAAACCCACCTTTCCAATTGACCGGTTTACTTCATTTTCACAACACTTCTTTCTCATGAGATACCCACGACGTATACCGCGTTTCGTTACAATACAGCAGAAATTACGACCGGTATGAGTATATTAGTACTTTAGGTCCGGAGTAAACCCCCTCTCCAAATAACCCGATTTAGTTTATTTTTACAACCCATTTTTATTTGTTGATTACCACCACGAATACCGAGTTTCGTTGCAATGTTACAAATATTACGGCTGGTAGTGGCAAATTAGTAATGTGGGTCCGGAGTGAACCCCCCCTCCTAATGAACCGATTTAGTTTATTTTTACAACGTATTTCTATCTTTAGATCAACATAACGGATACCGAGTTTCGTTGAAATATAACAAAAACTATGGCTGGCATGGTCAAATTAGTGTTTTTGGTCCGGGGTAAACCCCCCCTCCCGATGGACCGATTTTGGTGGATAACGAACTCGTTCAATCGTTCGCTAATTGAACGCTACATACTAAGTTTCGTGAAGAAAAACCAAAAACTCTCGCCGCTATCGTGTTGACAGACATATATATATATATACATATACATATATATATATGTTAGGGGAGTAGTAGACACTGTAGATGTAAACAAACAGGCTGAGGCTATATATAGCCTCAGCCGGAGGAAATAAAGTTAGTTGTTATCAGGGAGTCTGTGCGTTCTCTTGTCCCCTGTGACTTATTATTCCTTTTTTAAAAACGCCCTTTCAGTCTACCAACTCATAAGTGGTGCCGAAACCCGAATAGTTCAGAGTGAGTCGCGTTACGGGAGTGTATGAAGGAGAGGCGGAACCGTCTTACTATTCAGGATAGACTTAATCAGAACAGAATGGCTACGGGTGGTGGCACAGCCATGACTACGGATCAAAATGAACATCAAGAAGAGGAAGTTCAGATACCCTTACCCGCTACGCTGGAGTTGCTCAAGTTTAAAGCAGCAGCAGCGCAAGATATGCGCTCAGCGATTAGTCAGGTTGACAAATTCTCGGGAGATGTAGGCGAACTTGCGCACTTCCTCAAGGATGGGGAACGTCTCACAGCCGCAATCGATAGCAAGGAGAAGGCGGGCTGGCTCGACCCCGTGGATGCAGCAACGTTGAGAGCAGCGCTCATCGGTAGAGTTCGGAGGCAAGTACTGAACCAGATCCAGAGCGACACCAACACGCCCTGGCATACACTGAAGGAACGGCTAAAGAAGGCCTACGGGGGAGGAAGGTGGGCACCGGAAGAAGACTTTCTGCAGATGCTGCGAGAAACAAGAGGCCCTAAACAGTCCGTAGGAAGCTACGCAGCAAGATTGATTGCGTGGCATAACAAAATCATCGACAAACTTAGTGAACGGCCTAATAACCCCGAATCGGTAGCGACAGCCCTGGTGATGCCGCGAGTACTCAAAGTGCAATTGGCCAAGGAAACTGGCCGCGTCATATCAGCAGACACAGAATTCCTACAGGCGGCGCAAGCCATGGTGGATGAAGGCGAGAAGGAAGCGGAGCTCCACTCAGCGGCACAGGAAGAAGAACCATGGGTCAAAGTGGTAACTCGACGACCCCAAAGGGAGTACCCCCGAAGTACTGAGAGAGACAACAGGATGCGGAGAAGAACCTGGAGAACGCCCCGCGATGATGAGCGCAGGGAAACATCACGACGGGAACCAATACGACGTCGCGAAGGAGAACGACGGGAGCAGCCAAAACGGTGTTACGAGTGCGGAAGAACAGGACATGTTGCCGCGCGCTGCCCCGAGATCAAATGCTTTGAATGTGACAACCTCGGACACGTAGCAAGGCACTGCCCCTATATGAAAAAGCCGAAGAAGGATCTGGGAGAACCAATGGAGGTAAACTTCCACCGAGTTCATCGCGCGAGTTCGAGGCAAGCGATGGGCAGATCCGGATTAGACTCCGACGATAGCAGCGATTCGGAAGAAGAGCAAATACCGAGAAGACCCCAAACCTTAACGTCATATGCGGCAATCCTGCGAAACACTCACGTTCGCGGGAAGCAAACATGAGGACGGTGTAAGAGGAGCGGTGACCCAAGGGAAACCCCAGCGAAACAATATGGGTTGCCGATAATTGAGGAAGAGGGAGTGAGCTGGCTAGTGGACTCAGGCAGTACGTGCACCCTAATATGCAGAAAAGCGGTGGCGCGTCAAAACCGGGACTGGATGAGACAACGAATACAAGCCTGCAGCTGTAAGCTCCAGACGCTCGGGGGGAATTGCGAGGTAGCAGGAGAAATCGAACTCCCGCCAGAAATCTGGGGAGTACCGGAGAAAGTGGTGACAGCGCATGTGGTGCCGGAAATGCCTAGGGAATATGACGGAATATTAGGTTGCGATGCACTAAATATCCTGAGGGGAAAAATGAAGATCTCTAAGAAGACCTGGAAACTGCAGGTGGGAGAAAAACGTTACAGATGCCCAACAGATGGAAAAGGGGAATGTCTGAGTGTCGGAGCTGTAGCGCCCGAAGAAGGAAACCTACAAGCGGTAATAAAGGAGTTCCAAGACATCTACCATCGCGAAGGCCAGCCACTCAGCGCAACGGGGAGGACCTGCCATGAAATTCTTCTGAAAGAAGACCGCAAGGTGTACGTCAAAGAGAGAAGGTACCCACAAGTGTTAAAAGAAGCTATAGCGGAAGAACTCCAAGACCTTCTCAGACAAGGTATAATAGTGCCCAGTACTTCAGGATTTAACAGCCCACTGTGGGCAGTCCCAAAAGCAGGTTCGCCGGGAAAATACCGAGTGGTCGTCGACTATAGAAAGCTGAACGAAGCCACGCAGGAGGAGAAATATCCCATGCCCCGTCTAGAAGATATACTGGATCGCCTTAGTGGAGCGCGGTACTTCAGTACCCTCGACCTTAAAGCAGGCTACCACCAAATCAGAATGAACCCTCGGGACGAAGAGAAAACGGCGTTTTCGTTCGAACGAGGTCATTTCCAATTTACCAGAATGCCATTCGGACTAAAAAACGCGCCAGCCACATTCCAACGTCTGATGGATGAGCTCCTCAGCGGACTCGATCCAAATTTTTGCCAAGGGTACATGGATGACCCCCTCGTGTTCAGCAGTTCGGCGGAAGAGCATGAGAAGCATCTCAGGGAAGTGTTTGCGCGACTACGCGAGTTTGGGCTGAAGCTGTCGAGAGAGAAGACCCGTATAGGACTATCCGAGGTGACCTTCCTAGGGCACGTCGTCTCAGGAGAAGGAATCCGGCCAGATCCAAAAAAGATTGAGGCCCTCTCTGGAATTAAGGTACCTACAGACATAAAAGGGATCAGGAGAGTTCTAGGAGCGCTTAACTATTACAGACGCTTTGTACCTAGCATGGCTCGAGGGTTAGTGGAACTCAACGACCTCTTAAAGAAGGGACGGACAGTACGAGTCACCTCAAAGATGCTGAGAAACATCGAAGAATGCATAGAAATGCTCAAGTCCGACCCCGTGCAAGCGTTCCCGGATTTCACCAAGGAGTTCATCGTGACCACAGATGCCAGTAACTTTGCCCTAGGAGCAGTTCTGACGCAAGTATGGCCCGCGGGAGAACGGCCAATAGCCTATGCAAGCAGACGCCTCACAGGAGCGGAAGAGAGATACAGCGCTTTAGAACGGGAACTACTTGGAGTTGTCTGGGCGATAGACCACTTCCGGCCATACCTCTACGGACGACGATTTACGGTGCACACTGACCACAAACCATTGCAGTGGGTTAAAACTCTTAAAGAAGATTCAGCCCGGATCCAGAGATGGAAGGAAAATCTTAACCAATACAACTTCGAGGTCCGCTACAAACCGGGGAAGGACAACGTGGTAGCCGACTGGCTTTCCAGGCTCCAACACGTCAACGTGGTAACTACAACTGGAGAAGGAAGGAGTCAGACGTTGCGACAGTGTTTTGCAGACTGGAATCCGGATGGGGAGCAAAGTACTCGGCAGGACAGCGAAGCGACCGCCTTTGCAGACGAAAGAGAACACACGATGACAGAGACGGATGATATCGTGGTCGGAAAAAACCGCCACATCGTCTGGGTATCAACGACACAAGGTTCACCACAGATTACATACAGTCGAAAAACAAAAAGCGGTCTTAGGTGTACGGTTCGGGCTCCAATCTCGGCTACAGAAGATGTCATTTGCCGACTGTTAGAAGATGCCTCAGTACCAGGATCCACAACGTACTTATACGTCGGCAACGCAACCGTCTGGACCAAAATAGCACGACTCTGGGAGCAGGAACGCATTGGGACGGACAGGAAATTTGTCCGGTGCACACGGCTGGGCGAAGTGATCACGGACCCTTCCATGCAAAGAGACTTAGTAGTCGCACAGCACCAAGGAAAGTCCAACCACAGAGGAGTCACCGAGACGCTGGCGGGACTGAAGCGGAAATATCACTGGAAAGGAATGGAACAGTTAGTCCGTACCGTGGTCGCTGAGTGTACCGTATGTAATCGGACAAAATACGACAGACATCCACCCCAGGCGAGCCAGGAGGAAACAGAGACCCCCCTTACTCCGCTGATCGCGCTTCAAGCAGACGTCTTCACATGGCAGAACCAGTCTTGGGTTACCATAGTCGACAACTTTAGCAAAGTCGTCATGGCAAACCCTATAGTTGCGAAGACAGCGAACGAAGTGGTCAGGAGCTTCCTGCGCTGGAGTCAAACCTATGGAACCCCAGAACTTCTAGTAACTGACGGCGGGCGTGAATTCCGCAATAGCGAAGTCAAGGACCTCTTACGTCGATGGGGTACGCATCACCACATCACTACACCTGGACACCCCCAAAGTCATGGGAATATCGAGCGAGTACACAACACTCTCAGTGAGCACCTGAGGATCGTTCAAGCGGATCGAGGAATCTCTGGGGAGGAGGCGATGGACATAGCAGTCACGGCCTACAACCACTCTGTGCATAGCGTCACGGGTTTTACCCCATTCGAGGTGCTTTTTGGTACGTTAAGAGTAGGACGAGACGTACGAGAATCAGCTGGTGAGGCAGGTATCGTAACCGCGGTGGTGCAACGCCAAGAAAATCAAAGGCGAATAATCCGGGAAACCAGAACAAGACTCCAGCGAGAGAAGAGGACCAGGGTGCAAAAACACAACCTACAAGTGAAGGACCCAGGAGCACATCTCAAGATAGGAGATATCGTGTTCCGTAAACTATCAACGAACCGAGGCAAACAGGACCTGCGTTACGACGGACCCTACACGATCATCGGGCTGAAAGAGCATAATCTGGTAACCATTCGGTCACAGGAGACTCCACCTAGACTACGGACAGTACATCTGGAACAGCTACGGATACCAGCGAACCCAAACACTAATCAAACTGATAAAGCATAAGCAAGTGCAGAGTTCTGTGTTGTGTTCTTAGTGATGTAAATATGTTATTTTATAATAGGTATGTAAATATGTTGTTTTATGTAAATATCTTGTTCCTATTGTTTACTGTTTGAATTATTTCAGGGTTAAATTATGTTTCGTTCCGTAGTAGTATAAGAATTTTTTCTTTTATATATATATGTTTTTTTTATATATATGTTTATTTACTTTAGTCTTATTGCCATTAGTATATATTATCATGCTTAAATAATACCACCCCCACCTCCTTTGGAGTTATTTAAGTTTCTGGGGGAATGTCCAGAAACTGGAGGGGGGTTGTTAGGGGAGTAGTAGACACTGTAGATGTAAACAAACAGGCTGAGGCTATATATAGCCTCAGCCGGAGGAAATAAAGTTAGTTGTTATCAGGGAGTCTGTGCGTTCTCTTGTCCCCTGTGACTTATTATTCCTTTTTTAAAAACGCCCTTTCAGTCTACCAACTCATAAGTTATATATATATATATATATATATATATATATATATATATATATATATGCATATATAAAGTCCGTCACGCAGGAGCTGTATAACTGAGCACTTTCCTCAGAATTGGGTAGTGTCGATTGCATTCCTGAATAATTTGCTTAAAATAACCTATATAGATAAATAAAATAAAAACATAAATAACACCTGTTTCAATTCAATTCAAACATAAATCCCCCCCCTTCCGATAGACCTATTTAGTTCATTTTTTACAACACATCTTCCTTATTAGATACCCAGGACGTATACCGCGTTTCGTTACAATACAGCAGAAATTACGACCGGTATGAGAAAATTAGTAATTTCTGTCCGGAGTAAACTTCCCCTTCTAGGTAACCGATTTAGTTTATTTTTACAACACATTTTTCTCTTCAGTTGAGGACAACAAATACCGAGTTTCGTTGAAATATAACAAAAATTATGGCTGGTATTGACAAATAATTACTTTGGCTCCGGAGTATACCCCCCTCCGGATGGACCGATTTTGTTGGTTAACGAACTCGTTCAATCGTTTGATGGGGGAATACGACATACCAAGTTTCGTGGCGAAAAAACAAAAACTCTGGCCTGTATCGTGTTAACGGACACATAAATAACTATATATATATATATATATATATATATATATATATATATATATATATATATATATATATATCGATAAAGATTCGAAGAAATTTTTCAAAAATTTCGTCATGAGTGCAACCTCAATAGCTACTTTCCTTCGGAGGAAAGTGCTAATATATATATATATATATATATATATATATATATATATATATATATATATATATATATAAATTTTAATGGGGGTCATTTTCGGTGTCTACTCGGTAGGATCGATAAAGATTTGAAGAAAGTTTTCAAAAATTCCGTCATGAGTGCAACCTCAATAGCTACTTTCCTTCGGGGGAAAGTGCTAAAAAGTTGCGGATCTTCTCATATATGTTTATATTTCTTAAGTATTTAATAATACTATCGATATGGTGGCTGCAGTCAGTAAGTAGGTCAGTAATGGCCCGAGGTATGTCCAAGTTCGCTATAAGCAGGCAGTCCGTTAGTATATGTTTGACTGTTAGTTCTGTATTGAAGATCTGACATGTTGGTCTATCAGTATTAGTCATTAAGTATTCCTGAGTAATGCGTGTGTGGCCTATTCGCCACATTAAATGTTTCATATTTAAAATGGTATATATTATTAAAATTACTTTTAAAACAGGCACTACGCTAGGTATGAAAGTTCGATCTAGACTGGCCAATATCAGGCGTTTCAGCCGCAGGTGCTTTGGTAGAAAAATTTTATTTTCTCGGTAGAAAAACGAGTTTCCCCATCTAAAACGAAACTTATATGCCTTCTTTGGCCCAAATTTAATGAAATACCATGAAACAAATGTTTGGCTACTTAGGAAGGGAAGGTTTCCTAGGCACCCTCGAGCCGGTCTAGCTCCGTCGAGTTTCGTGATCCGTCACTCATTCCTCTCGGAGACCATCGGATGAGAGAGAGCGTCGGATAAGAGAGAGTCTACTGTAAATTAACTTATTTATAATTATTCTTCAACTGACCCTTTTCTAAATATTCTTATCTTCGTGGACGGCGGAAGGTCAACAAATAAAATCTTCAACACTCAGTATCACCAACTTTATTTCATCCCTACATGTTTCACACCTTTATTGGTGCCTCTTCAGGGGAAAAAATTACAAAAATCATTCTAGACGTGGCCGTACTGGTGGAAGGTTATCCTCCTCAGGTGTAGGCTGTAAGTTTTATTTTTATTATTTTTGTAATTTTTCCCCCTGAAGAGGCACCAATAAAGGTGTGAAACATGTAGGGATGAAATAAAGTTGGTGATACTGAGTGTTGAAGATTTTATTTGTTGACCTTCCGCCGTCCACGAAGATATTAACTTATTTATTTAATTTTTCAGAACCCGCTTCTCATGCGATTTGCTCTATTAAACCAGTAGTGTGCAAGCAAGATTTTGAACAAAATGTCTACTGTTTATAAAAATTAATAGAAATAAATAATAAAATTAATAGAAATAAATAACAAAATAGAATAGCTTCCCAATCAGGGGGACGTTTTCCGGTTTTGTGCCCTTTTCCATTTCAAACTTTCGGGCTATGAACTGGTAAAACGACTAGATTGTAGCTAGTTTCCTCACCCCCTGACGTCGACCTAATTACGCAATCCGGATGTGACGATGAGAAATTATTCGTTTCAGGTCCGATGGGCCACGAAGTTATTCAAATTTCCCTATGTATGTATGTATTTATATATATATATATATGATTACACTCTAGCAGCCTTAAAAATGGTCCGGTTTTGATGAAATATGGTATAAAACTCCTTTGCCTTATTTGAAAGGCCAAGTGAACCAGTCGCATCCACCTACCGAAACACTACTTTTTCGGCTTTCAGGTACACATTTTATGAGTAATTTGATATGAGAAACTAATGAATCCATTTTAAGGCAATATCTATAAACGTTTTGGTGATAGATGAGAAAAAAATTAGAATTATCTTCAGATTTTCTTAAATATTCAGGTCTAATAGAAAGATCTCATTTGGAGAAATAAGCGCTTAAAATTGAAAAGTGTCGTTTTCGTTCTTTTGAACGATTTTTTTTTAAATATTTGAATGAGTTCTTGATTGTTTTTTATTTCATTTTTTCAGTACAATGCTATAAGTAAATGAGAAGCGTGTTTGTATTACTTGTTCTTTGTTATAGAACTAACCTTTAGAAAGAACAGTAGTCGAGGAGGGAATAATTTCCGCTTAGATTTGCCTACTGCCAGTTTCCTCAGCATCGAAGGATCTGTTAAAATATTTCTCGAAATATCAGATCAAAGTATTAACTTGTTCTATACCAAACTATCCAAATTACCAACGCCTCCGAGATGAAGTATTAACTTGTTCTATACCAAACTATCCAAATTACCAACGCCTCCGAGATGAAGTAATAACTTGTTCTATACCAAACTATCCAAATTACCAACGCCTCCGAGATGAAGTATTAACTTGTTCTATACGAAACTATCCAAATTACCAACGCCTCCGAGATGAAGTATTAACTTGTTCTATACCAAACTATCCAAATTACCAACGCCTCCGAGATGAAGTATTAACTTGTTCTATACCAAACTATCCAAATTACCAACGCCTCCGAGATGAAGTATTAACTTGTTCTATACCAAACTATCCAAATTACCAACGCCTCCGAGAGGAATTACGGGCCCCTGTCCAAATATGTCCACGGGCCCCTTAACGCCACTCCCTCCACGATTAACATTACCAACAACTATTTAAAACAGACATTTCTCTGAAAACAAAATTAAATACATTTGTAAATGAACAGAGTCAAAAATGTATTGTCTAAGGTAAATTGACACTTCTTAGGACTACACATTTTTTTTTTTTTGTTTGTGGTATTTTTGGGCGAAAGAACCCCATGGTCGTCATCGCCCTACCGCGCAAAACACCTACACGAATTATTCACCGCATGCTCCTGAGTATCTCTTCCTCCTTTTTTTTTTTTTTTTTTTTTTTTAAATATAACCGGTACTCGTTTATTTTTATTTATTTATTTTTAAATTCCAATTTTATGTAATTACACATTTTTGGACTACAAATATTTAAAAGCTAGTTTATATATTACAGGACGTTAAAATTTAAATTTAAATATATATTACAAATACAGAATTTAGAAACTGATCCATTGTTTGTTCTCAATAATAATTATGTGAACTGTACTAAGATAGGTATATAACTTTGTTATTTAAAATTCTCCCACGGGTCCTAGACCAATTGTCCGCTGGGCCTCCCACTAGATGACACTAGGAATATGTAAGGAAACTCGCTTAAATGACGCAGTTCCTGCGAGTCGGACTTTCGTTGTTTATTATTTGCGATCTTATATAATATTTACCACATCAAGTGCCCATCTAAAAGAGTATTTAGTTTACAAAGAAAAGTACATTAAAAAACGACAGGATTCTTACCAAGGCACAATAATTAAAATGCCTACATTCAAAGTATTGTAAGTAGATGCATTAAAAACAATATCAATCAATAATAGGTATTCTAGTTGAATGTCTAAAGAGATGGAACAAGGTGGCCTTGTCGTGTGGTGCGGCAGCATAAGACACCTGTTGCTGCTGAGAAAGACGGACTAGCAGAGTTCCCACGTGGCAGTCAGCTGCTCGGCTCGCTTCTTGCACGCTTGCCAACCTCCTCAATGGTTTATCTTATACAGTATTCTTTATTATATTTACCTCCAGTCCAGGTGAGGAAACAATCTCTGGGGGGGGGGAGTCCATATACAAAATACAGATAATAAAAGAACCAAGTAATTAATCAGTTTTGTTTTTACAGAGTTTGTAAATATTATTGTTTTTCATTAATATTTTTTTTTTTTTTTCATTACATACGATTTAGGGATTCTTCATCTATATGTTGACTATTGGGTTTTAATGATTATTTTCAAGTATTTGTATTTTTATTGCTTAACTCCCCATTGACCATAAAATTCATTTGGACTATATGTCTCTTGAGAGAAAACTAAGGCTTACTGGACATCATGCCTGAACTAGTATCAGATGGAAGTCAAAAAATAAAATTATATTTCCCAAACTGTTACTACAGAGATGGATGTTTTTAATTTATTTATTGAAGTAACTTTACTTAAAGCACGCTCCATTCCTCCCTCCATAGAGAAGAAACCCGCTTATGAGGTTGACCTCATGACGCAATCCGGAAGTGCCAACTAGAACATTTTGCGTTTCAGAACCGCTACAAAACGAAAATAACAATGGTTCGCATTTGTATATGTATATATATATATACACACACACACACACACACACATATATATATATATACATATATATATATATATATATATATATATATATATATATATATATATATATATATATATATATATATATATATATACACACACACAGACACACACACACATATATATATATATATATATATATATATATATATATATATATATACACACACATATATATATATATACATATACATATATATACACACACACACACACACACACACATATATATATATATATATATATATATATATATATATATTGGGTTGGGCAATTGGATCTTCGGAGGGTGAATAATATGTGGGATGATTTTTCAGGATTGACTTTTATCCGCCATTTTGTGAACCATGGTTCAAGCTGCTGGAGATGGGATTCAAGGTGTTTGAAAGCAAGTGTAGGATCTGAATTGCATGAGAGGGTGGCTATCGTCAGCAAAAGTAAAGAAGGTTGTGGAATCGTAGGTGGGCATGTCAGCAGAGTACACGAGGAATATGATAGAGCTTAGAATGCCGCCTTGTGGAACACCAGCAAGCTGAGGACTAACATCCTAAAACTTAGAATTGTTAGCGAGCTAAAAAAATATATACTTAATATCAGAAAAATAAGAGCTTTGGTATTAAACAAGCAATCACACACAATTAAGCTATTCTTAATTTATAAATCTGAGGTAAAACAATTAAAACCCAAATTTAATTCCCTGGAAGCAGTATGAGTTTCAAAAATGAGGTTGATTTATGATAAATATTAATAAAAAATATTTCATAGGTAGAGAGAAATCCCTTTGCTTGACCTACAGAGACCTAAAATCTATCATTTGTCCCGATGATGATAAGAATATGAGAATTTATTGCTTTTAGCACTTTTCACCGAAGGAAAGTAGCTATTGAGGTTGCATTCATGACGGAATTTTGGAAAAATGTCTTCGAATCTTTATCGATCCTACCTAGTTGACACCGAAAATGACCCCCGTTAAAATGTATATATATATATATATATATATATATATATATATATATATATATATATATATATGTGTGTGTGTGTGTGTGTGTTAACGAAACGTGGTATATAGCGTTCAAATAGCAAACGATTGAACGAGTTCGTTAACCACCAAAATCGGTCCACCGGGAGGGGGGGTTTACCCCGGACCCAAAACACTAATTTGACCATACCAGCCGTAGTTTTTGTTATATTTCAACGAAACTCGATATTCGTTATTTTGATCTGAAGAGAGAAATACGTTGTAAAAATAAACTAAATCGGTTCATTAGAAGGGGGGGGGGGTTACTTTGGACCCACAATACCAATTTGCCACTGCCAGCCGTAATTTTTGTTACATTTCAACGAAACTTAATGGGTTATTTGGAGGGGATAGTTGGGCAAACGTTAGCGCGCGCTAATATCTAATACCTTCCAGCTAATTTAGCGGTACTGATAAGAGCCTGCGCTAACGATAAGCGCATAGCGACGGCAGTGCGCTAATCGCTAATTCACCTATAATCTTTAAATATCTTTGTAGCTAACTAGGAGGAATATTGAAGGTGGAATAAAAAAAGGATATTGGAAGTGTTATTACAAAGGATATTGAAGGTCATATTTGGAAGTATATAGGAGGTGGTATTAGGAAGGATATACAAGGTGGTATTAGGAAGGATGTAAAAGGTCGTTTTAGGAAGGATATACAAGGTGGCATTAGGAAGGATATAGAAGGTGGTATTAGGAAGGGTATAGAAGGTGGTATTAGAAAGGATATTAAAGGCGGTATTTGGAAGTATATTGGAGGTGGTATTAGGAAGGATATAGAAGGTGGTATTAGGAAGGTTATTGGAGGTGGTTTTAGGAAGGATATACAAGGTGGCATTAGGAAGGATATTAAAGGCGGTATTAGGAAGGATATTGGAGGTGGCATTAGGAAGGATTTTGGAGAAAGTATCAGAAAGGGTAAAGAAGGTGGTATTAGGAAGGATATTAAAGGCGGGTTTAGGAAGGATATTAGGGGTGGTATTAGGAAGGATATACAAGGTGGCATTAGGAAGGATATAGAAGGTGGTATTAGGAAGGGTATAGAAGGTGGTATTAGAAAGGATATTAAAGGCGGTATTTGGAAGTATATTGAAGGACGTAATAGGAAGGATATAGAAGGTGGTATTAAAAAGGATATTAAAGGCGGTATTTGGAGGGATATTGGAGGTGGCATTAGGAAGGATATTGGAGGTGGTATTAGGAAGGGTATAGAAGGTGGTATTAGAAAGGGTATTAGAGGTGGTATTAGGAAGGATATTAAAGGCGGTATTTGGAAGGATTTTGGAGGTGGTATTAGGAAGGATATAGAAGGTGGTATTAGGAAGGGTATTGGAGTGGTATTAGGAACGGTATAGAAGATTGTATTATGAAGGGTATAGAAGGTGGTATTAGGAAGGAAATAGATGGCGGTATTAGGAAGGAAATAGATGGTGGCATTAGGAAGGATATTAAAGGCTGTATTAGGAAGGATATTGGAGGTGGTATTAGGAAGGATATAGAAGGTGGCATTAGGAAGGATATTGAAGGACGTAATAGGAAGGATATAGAAGGTGGTATTAGAAAGGATATTAAAGGCGGTATTTGGAGGGGTATTGGAGGAGGCATTAGGAAGGATATTGGAGGTGGTATTAGGAAGGATATAGAAGGTGGTATTAGAAAGGGTATTAGAGGTGGTATTAGGAAGGATATTAAAGGCGGTATTTGGAAGGATTTTGGAGGTGGTATTAGGAAGGATATAGAAGGTGGTATTAGGAAGGATATTGGAGATGGTATCAGAATGGGTAAAGAAGGTGGTATTAGGAAGGATATTTAAGGAGGGTTTAGGAAGGATATTGGATTTGGTATTAGGAAGGATATAGAAGGTGGTCTAGGGAAGGGTATTGGAGGTGGTATTAGGAAGTGTATAGAAGGTGATATTAGGAAGGATATTAAAGGCGGTATTAGGAAGGATATTAAAGGCGGTATTAGGAAGGATATTGGAGTTGGTATTAGAAAGGATATTAAAGGCGGTATTTGGAGGGGTATTGGAGGAGGCATTAGGAAGGATATTGGAGGTGGTATTAGGAAGGATATAGAAGGTGGTATTAGAAAGGGTATTAGAGGTGGTATTAGGAAGGATATTAAAGGCGGTATTTGGAAGGATTTTGGAGGTGGTATTAGGAAGGATATCGAAGGCGGTATTAGGGAGTATATAGAAGGTGGCATTAGGAAGGGTATAAAAGGTGGTAGTAGAAAGGATATTAATGGCGGTATTAGAGAGGATATTGGAGGTGTTATTAGGAAGGATATAGATGGTGGCATTAGGAAGGGTATTGGAGGTGGTATTAGGAAGGGTATAGAAGATGGTATTAGGAAGGGTATAGAACGTGGTATAATGAAGGATATTAAAGGCGGTATTAGGAAGGAAATAGAAGGCGGTTTTAGGGAGTATATAGAAGGTGGCATTAGGAAGGACATTGAAGGTCGTAATAGGAAGGATATAGAAGGTAGTATTAGGAAGGATATTGAAGGTTGTATTAGGAAGGATATAGAAGGTGGTATTAGGAAGGGTATAAAAGGTGGTAGTAGAAAGGATATTAATGGCGGTATTAGAGAGGATATTGGAGGTGTTATTAGGCAGGATATAGAAGGTGGTATTAGGAAGGTTATTGGAGGTGGTATTAGGAAAGATTTTGGAGGTGGTATCAGGAAGGGTATAGAAGGTGGTATTAGGAAGGATATTAAAGGCGGTATTAGGGAGGATATAGGAGGTGGTATTAGGAAGGATATTGGAGGTGGTATTAGGAAGGGTATTGGAGGTTGAATTAGGAAGGATATTAAAGGTGGCAATAGAGAGGATTTTGGAGGATATTGGAGTCCGAATAACCGTGTAGCACATAATAGAGGAATGCCCTAAATACTGGCACCAATTTGTTGCAGGAGGTATCATGAGAAAACTTGCAGTGTGCCTTGGAAACAATACCTCAGAAGTTGACAGACTGTTAAATACCTTCCTAATACTTTCTTGAATATCCATCCCTATAACACCTTCAATATCCCTCCTAATACCCCATAAACATTCTTCCTAATGCCACCTCCGATATACTTCCTAATCCCAACTTCAATATCCTTCCCTATACCACCTTCAATATCCTTCCTAATACCACCTTCTATATCCACCCTAACATCAGCTTTTATATTCTTCCTAACATCAGCTTTTATATTCTTCCCAATACTTCTTCCAATATCCGTCCTTATGCCATCTTCTATATCCTTCCTAATACGACCTTCGATATCCTTCCCAATATCACCTTCTTTATCCTTCCTTATACCGCCTTCTATACCCTTCATAATACTCCTTCCAATATCCTTCCTAATAAGACCTTCAATATCCTTCTTAATATCACCTTCTATATCCTTCCTATTACGACCTTCAATATCCTTCCTATTGCCACCTTCTATATACTCCCTAATACCGCCTTCTACTCCCTTCCTAATACCGCCTTTAATATCCTTCCTAATACCACCTTCTTTACCCTTTCTGATACCATCTCCAATATCCTTCCAAATACCGCCTTTAATATCCTTCCTAATACCACCTTCTGTACCCTTCCTAATACCACCTTCTATATCCTTCCTAATACTACCTTCTAAATCCTTATTAATACTACCTTCTATAACCTTCCTAATACCACCTCCTATATACCTCCAAATACCACCTTCTATATCCTGCCTATTACGACCTTCAATATCCTTCCTAATACCACCTTCCATATCCTGCCTAATATCAGATTTTATATTCTTCCTAATACTACTTCCAATATCCGTCCTTATGCCACCTTCTATATCCTCCCTAATACGACCTTCGATATCCTTCCTAATAGCACCTTCTATATCCTCCCTAATACCGCCTTCTATAACGTTCCTAATCCCACCTCCAATATCCTCTCTAATACCGCCATTAATATCCTTCCTAATACCACCTCCAATAACCTTCCTAATACCACCTTCTATAGCCTTCCTAATACGACCTTTATTATCCTTCTTAATATCACCTTCTATATCCTTCCTATTACGACCTTCAATATCCGCCCTATTGCCACCTTGTATATACTCCCTAATACCGCCTTCTATATCCTTCCTAATACCGCCTTCAATATCCTTCCTAATACCACCTTCTATACCCTTCCTAATACCAACTTCTATATCCTTCCTTATGCCACCTTGTATATCCTTCCTAATACCGCCTCCAATACCCTTCCTAATACCACCTTCTATATCCTTCCTAATACCACCTTCTATACCCTTCCTTATGCCACCTTGTATATCCTTCCTTATACCGCCTCCAATACCCTTCCTAATGCCACCTTCTATACCCTTCCTAATACGACCTTTATTATCCTTCTTAATATCACCTTCTATATCCTTCCTATTACGACCTTCAATATCCTTCCTATTGCCAACTTCTATATACTCCCTAATACCGCCTTCAATATCCTTCCTAATACCACCTTCTATACCCTTCCTAATACCACCTTCTATATCCTTCCTTATGCCACCTTGTATATCCTTCCTTATACCGCCTCCAATACCCTTCCTAATGCCACCTTCTATATCCTTCCTAATACCACCTTCTATACCCTTCCTAATACGACCTTTATTATCCTTCTTAATATCACCTTCTATATCCTTCCTATTACGACCTTCAATATCCTTCCTATTGCCACCTTCTATATACTCCCTAATACCGCCTTCAATATCCTTCTTAATACCACCTTCTATACCCTTCCTAATACCACCTTCTATATCCTTCCTTATGCCACCTTGTATATCCTTCCTAATACCGCCTCCAATACCCTTCCTAATACCACCTTCTATATCCTTCCTAATACCACCTTCTATACCCTTCCTAATACGACCTTCATTATCCTTCTTAATATCACCTTCTATATCCTTCCTATTACGACCTTCAATATCCTTCCCATTGCCACCTTCTATACACTCCCTAATACCGCCTTCTATTTCCTTCCTAATACCACCTTCTATACCCTTCATAATACCATCTTCTATACCGTTCCTAATACCACTCCAATACCCTTCCTAATACCACCTTCTATATCCTTCCTAATACCACCTCCAAAATCCTTCCAAATACCGCCTTTAATATCCTTCCTAATACCACCTTCTATATCCTTCCTAATACCACCTCCAATATCCTTCCTAATGGCACCTCCAATATCCTTCCAAATACCGCCTTTAATATCCTTTCTAATACCACCTTCTATACCCTTCCTAATACCACCTTCTATATCCTTCCTAATGCCACCTTGTATATCCTTCCTAAAACGACCTTCTATATCCTTCCTTATACCACCTTTTATATCCTTCCTAATACCACCTCCTTTATACTTCCGAATACGTTCTTCAATATCCTTTGTAATAACACTTCCAATATCCTTTTTTTATTCCACCTTCAATATTCCTCCTAGTTAGCTACAAAGATATTTAAACATTAGAGGTTAATTAGCGATTAGCGCACTGCCGTCGCTATGCGCTAATCGTTATCGCAGGCTCTTATCAGTACCGCTAAATTAGCGGGAAGGTATTAGATATTAGCGCGCGCTAACGTTTGCCCAACTCTGCTCATACCGGTTGCAATTTCTGCTGTATTGTAACGAAACGCAGTATACGTCGTCGGTATCTCACGAGAAAGAAGTGTTGTAAAATTGAAGTAAATCGGCCTATTGGAAAGGAGGCTACTTTAAATTTAGCCTGCCGGACGTTGGTTCCCAAAGCCGCCGCGAGGAGCGCTATCTCTCACTATCGGGACTGTATCCTGTTCCTGCGTCAGATCAAAAGACGAAATGTGAAGTTTTTGTGTATTTATTAAGTAGTACAGTATCATGTATAAACATAACTCTGGAAGCAAATTATTTACAAAATTAATAATTGAACAGTTCTCATAAGATATATAAATGAGCAGAACTATTCACGTTTTTATTGTAGTTATATAAGTTATTTACAGCAAATTATGGTAAATCTGAAGGAGAGCGTCCTCAGCACCGATTTTCTTCAAAGTTTGCACTATAACGTATTTTGATGCACTAAACACGAATCCGTTGGGAAAAAAAAACCGCTCTCAACTAGGAAAGAAGTTATTTAAAAAAAAAGTTCACTGTTATGAAGGTTAGGGAAGAATGCCTTGGACGACTTTTGGGCATAGAATTCTTTTCATTTCTGCGAGTTGGATTGACTAGGGGTTTTGATGTTTTCTTGAGCAAGCGGAGCGAGCGGAAACGCATAGCACGTATGCCCAAAAGCGACAGTTTACGACCAAGTCAGCTACCACAGGTGAGTCTAAATTTCAATTACACTTAGTCATTAAGGACTATTGCGCATGCGCGTGTTTACATATAAGCTGTTTATCCCGTCTTTTATAACCTCCATAACAGTGAACTTTAATGCTTAATAACTTCTTTCCTAGTTTTTTTTTTTAACAGCTCCGCTCGCTCAAGAAAACATCAAAATCCCTGGTCAATCCAACTCGCAGAAATGAAAAGAATTCTATGCCCAAAAGTAGTCCAAGGCATTCTTCCCTAACCTTCATAAAACTGAACTTTTTTTTTAAATAACTTCTTTCCTAGTTGAGAGCGGGTTTTTTTCCCAACGGATTCGTGTTTAGTGCATCAAAATACGTTATAGTGCAAACTTTGAAGAAAATCGTAGCTGAGGACGCTCTCCTTCAGTTTTACCCAAATTATTTAGTAATGTAGTCTACACTACAAAAATTCTGAGGAAAATGCTTAGTTATGCAGCTCCTGCGTGACGGACTTTTTTATGTAGGATTTGGTAATGACCGTGCATTCAAGTTACAATCAAGAATTTGTCCAAATGTTAAGGTTAAAAAGTCACTACCTCTTTGTAGTTTTTGTGTTATGGCAAAACCGGGGAAGGTTACAGTTATCTGTGATTGCATTTCATAACATCATAGTTTTCTATTTATGTTATGTTACTTGCTTTTCGTTCACGTATCGTGTTTAGAATGAAGTATCTTTAAATTGTTAAATTTACGGTTCACTCTATGGCTGTCTATTCTCATATATATTTTGTAAATGTTTACTACTAATGGCAGGAGGTTCAAAGAGATATAAAAAGGATGGCAATTATGGTATGTAATGTTTTTGATTAGTATTTATTTTTGTTTGGGAAATTTTACAATTTAATTATCAACAAATTTGTAGAGAGAAAAGGAAAACGCAGGAAGAAGGAAGACGAAGAAGAGGTTTTTGAAGAGGATACGTTGACTGATGTTAATGTAGAAGGTAATTTTTTAACAAGACTTTAGAAAGTAATATCGAAATACTGCCAGAAAGATAACACTTATAACTTAATACAGATGGAGTGCCTGATGCCGCAAAGAAGAATGTTGAAACTACAGATCAAGGTCTTGAAGATGAGTTTGGTGCAAAAGATTACCGAAAACAACTATCACTGAAGCCAGATCATACTAATCGTCCTCTCTGGGTGGTTCGTGCCCTGATAAACCTTAATGTACTAGTTTTTCTTTAAGATGTTTTTCTAATTTTAATTTTGCTTGCAGGGTCCTAATGGCCACATATTTCTGGAATCTTTTTCTCCAGTGTATAAACATGCACATGATTTCCTAATTGCAATATCTGAACCAGTTTGTCGACCGGAACATATACATGAGGTTATTATTTTGTTCATACTTCTTAATTTATCTTAACTAATGCTGTCATTCCTTTTAAATTAATTTTTATTGTAGTTATAAAAATTGGTAAATATTCAAAGAATATTTTTATTCTTTATTAAATATCATTAATTATCCTTTCTTCAGTCTTTACATAATCTACTGTAGTTTCTAATCGGACAAAACAAGAAATACTTGAATGATTTTTTAGGCGTTATTTTTTCTATCTGAAATGAGAATTTTAACTGTTTTTTTTTTTTTTTGTTTTTTTTTTTTTTTAATAAAACATCTCTCGCTCCAAACCATGTGGTAACACTCATTTCTAATTGAATCATAATTTATTAATTATTTTTATTCATATATATATAATAACATACTTATAATAACATAATTCGCACATTATATTATGATTTCAGTATAAGCTGACAGCATATTCATTATATGCTGCTGTAAGTGTGGGCTTGGAAACCAATGACATTATCGAGTACCTTAAAAGACTGAGTAAAACAACAGTACCAAGTGGTATTGAAGAATTTATAAAACTCTGCACTCTTTCTTATGGCAAAGTAAGTAGCTATGCGTACATATGAAATACGCCCTTGAGATGAATAAAATATTTTCATACATTACGTTTGCATATAATTTTTTACAGGTGAAATTAGTTTTGAAACACAATAAGTATTTTATAGAATCTCCTTTTCCTGACGTCTTACAAAAGTTATTAAAAGACCCAGTAATTCAAGAATGCAGGCTGAGAAGAGATGCTGAACTTATTACTGAGATCGACGGAAAGGCTGCGGCTCCTACAGTAAGTTTAAACAATTACATTTAAGAATATCATTTCTACCTTTCCTTATGTGCATTTTTGACACTTATTAATTGTAGTTCCTCTTAGATAATTTGGATTACATCATTAAAATATTGTTAAGATTAATTTTTTATAAAAGGAATGCCCCACGTTGGGCGCCATTAAATGTTAAGATTAATTTTTTATAAAAGGAATGCGCCCCGTTGGGTCGCCATTTAATGTTATGATTATTTTTTATTTAAAATAAAACGATTTTAATTACTTCAATAAGTTTTATTATATTAAATTGATTTAATCTCAGGGATAAAAGTTCCGAGTGAATGTATAATATAATATTTATCTTTTGACAATTCCGAAATACAAAACAATATTAAAGTATAATCAAACACAACAATAAAAAAATTAAATATTACAAAAAAATAATTTTACCTTTGAATTAATTTACTTCAAGTAAAATGTGAATCTACTGCACTTCAGTAATTTCTTCTTCAGTGTAGTACGCTTTCTTGCCAGGTACATATGATGGATACGGAAATCTTGATATTCTTGACTCAGTTGTTTTCTCTACCCGTCTTTTATTATAGACAGCAATAGACTGAACACGGTACTCTCCAGAAGATAGACTTTAGATCTGCACTCGACGACTGCTAGGAATAGACTGGCTTGCTAGCGGGAAAGTTGGCGTCCTTTATTTCCAACTTCCGCATTTTTGCCGGTTTATATATAAAAAGTCCGACTCGCAGGAACTGCGTCATCTTAGCGCGGTTCCAGTTTTTTTTTTTTTTTTTTTTTTTTTTTTTTTTTTTTTTTTTTTTTTTTTTTTTTTTTCTTTTTACGGCACATCTACATCTAGGTCATTAGCGCCGACATCCAGGGTGTAGCGAGGAATTTCACCAGCGAGCCGTGGGATGATAAAATTCCTGCCGGAGGTTGGGAATCGAACCCACCATCTCCCGCTTATGAATCCAAGGCGCTAGCCATTAGACCACGGGAGACCCCGGTTCCTGTTCATATCTCTATTCTCATTTGAAAAGCATAGAATAGAAACAGATAATATTTTCCTCGGCCTTTGTTCAAAGGGTTTTATGGCTATACCTGGGGTCAGGTCCGCAAGACCCTAGAATCCTCTTCTACCGATACTTCATTTCATACGTTTCAATGAATTGGAAAATATCAAATATTTTCACACATTCCTGTGTTCTTTTACTATAGTAATAATTCTACAGATAAAATCAATTAAAAAATAAAATAAAAAAACCAACAGCATAAAGGCAATTAAAAATATTCAAAAGACGTCAACGAATCTTTTTCTCTTGGCAAGCTATATTTCTAACAATGAATTGTTTTTCTTATTTTGCCTAATTTGTTTTATTGTAAAATACATTATCCAACTATAAGCAATTAAAAAATAACAAGGAATAAAAACAGACAAAAAGAACAGTTCGAATAAGCAAAATCAATTACTTTAATGTTTTAAGCACTTATTTCTCCGATTGACATCGCCTAATCAAAACTTTCATCAGAACCTTTTTTGTAGAGCATTTAGTAAGCTTTCTAATGGTATTCTTTCGTTTACCAAGATTCTCAACCTTTTTCGAGATTTTAAGGAAAATATACAAAGTTACCAAAACTTTTTAAGTCTGTTAATAAAATATTTTATTCTAACCCTTCCTTAACTCCAAACGTAACCAAAATTTCAACATATCAGTTTTGATGAAAGTAGAACATGCAGAAAATGTTTCAACTGAATCCCATGATTCTAAGTACCCAAACCAAAAACGGTATTCAAAAAATATTTTTCCAATTTCCTCGAAAACGGTTAAAGCTATCGCCTTGAAAATGGTTTCATTCGTTTTCCTAGCCCAGGAATCATATAAAACGAGTACTTAGAAGCTTATGAACTCAAAAACGTAAGCGTTACGATTTTTTTTGCGCGAATTTCGCCCCAAACGTCATCTTCCAGTAGGCGGATTTTGCTGGTTAATGAACTTGACCTTTCAAATTGGACGAAGGATTTTTGTACCAAATTTCATCAAAATCGGACCATTCGTCTTCTAGCTAGAGAGCGAACAGACAAATATATATATATATATATATATATATATATATATATATATATATATATATATATAAATAAATATATACATATATATATACAAATTTGAACCACCGTTATTTTCGGTCTCTAGGGGTTCTGAAACGCGAAATTTTCTAGTCGACACTTCCGGATTGTTTCATTGTATCAACCCTATAAGCGGGGTTCCTCCCTATGGGGGAGGGAGGAACCGCGCTAAAATAATAATTATATCTTTGCAATACTAAATAATTAATTTATTGTTTTCTGAATGTGCATTTAATATGTATAAATTATACCTCAGTATTGTCCAAAAATATTATTAATTTAAAGTGTATATAATACGAGTTTTTTTTTTTTTTTTTTTTTTTTTTTTTTTTTACGGCGCATCTACATCTAGGTCATTAGCGCCGACATCCAGGGTGTAGCGAGGAATTTTACCAGCGAGCCGTGGGATGATAAAATTCCTGCCGGAGGTTGGGAATCGAACCCACCATCTCCCGCTTATGAATCCAAGGCGCTAGCCATTAGACCACGGGAGACCCCATAATACGATGTTATTTGTATTTTATGGTTTGTGTTTTGCGCGGGCTTTTCAAACTATCGATGGTTATTTGAATTTAAAAATATTTTCGTGAATGTAATATATCATTACAATATATAAAAATTAAATGTTATTACAGCGTAGAACTATAACAAGAAAAGTTGGTTCTTTGGTGCTGGTTGGAAAAATATACCCTTTTAATAAATTAAATCCTAACTAAACAATAAATGTAGTATAGCTCATGACTTGTCATTCCTCTGATGAGTTCCCGAAAATGTTTACCTTCTGTCCTATCAATGAAAAATTACTTTTTTATGCGTATATCAACAGTTCGTCTATTAAAGTCAGGCAATCTACAGTTTGACACACTTTTATTATGCCAACAGTTGGTCACCTATTCACGTACTGACCACACCTGATGTTGCTTAACTTCAATGATGAATGGGAACCGGTGCATTCAATGTGGCTATGGTCATTGGCTCATACCTCAATTATTGATTTCTTGAGTTATTTTGAAGATATTACCACAAAAATTAGCATGTATTCTCTCAACCTCCAACTTAAAACAGATGCGCCTCCTGGAATAAAATTAACACTACTTAGTAACTTCAATACAAACTTTGCAAAATTAATACATAATTATCCTTTGTATTTATTTTTTGGAATCTCCTGCTATTCAGAAGTACTTGTTCAAGAGATTATTTAACTTTTTTCTAGTTTGGAGCAAAGCCCACAAACGACACCGCTCAGACAGAAATAACTGCTCCCGATGCTGCTGTTCCAGATGATATTACTGATTTTTATACAAAAATGGATCGAGCTGATGAAGAGGATGACGAGGAAACACAAACGAGCACTGTTTCATTTGAAGTTAATCAAGTAAGTTCTGACTTTCTCTATTGTATAGAGTTGTTAGTACATCTGCCTGCAATCTGTTGGTGTATTGTTTCTTTGTTGTTAAAGAGTATTCGAGTTTGGAAATACTAAATTATAGACATGATTTTATCAGGCTATACTCTTGAAAAGAAAACTCATTTACATTTTTAGCAGTGTTTACATAATCAACAATCTTGCTTTGACAGGCTCTCGAAATTTTTACAAATCCTAAGTATTTGGGGCTATTATTTTTTTTTGATTTAGTGTGTTTCTTCTCTCTCTCTATAGGTACGAAAACTCACTCACGACATTCACTCAGTGTTTGAATTATTAAATACACGGGGAGAAGGCAAAATAAGTTTGAAATATTCTTGAAGAAGACATGTTCAAGCATGTAAAAATATTTTCAAAGAATGAGATTCTTTTTTTTTAAAGTCTGATTGAAATGTGCATTCCAA
Source organism: Gonocerus acuteangulatus (assembly GCA_946811695.1). Classification (NCBI taxonomy): domain Eukaryota; kingdom Metazoa; phylum Arthropoda; class Insecta; order Hemiptera; family Coreidae; genus Gonocerus; species Gonocerus acuteangulatus. The sequence goes on along the minus strand of OX328123.1, from coordinate 19,172,529 downwards.
TAATTTTTAGGAGTATTTAATAAGCGTTTATCAGACCTACTTACCACAAATTGTTTATGGGTTTAACCCTCGGAGTGCCACGCCCAAATATATTCACGCCCCAATGACTTTTCCTGAAGGCCTCGCCTGAATATATTTCCGCCTTCCTTATTTGGCTTTTCTCTCATTTTATTTACCGAATCTCTTTGTAATTTATTGCCTTATGACAATGCAATGCTATTAATTTGTTTTCATTTCAATTGGTGCCTAAATAGTTGTTTACTTTATATTTTTGTATATAAAATTATATCTTTTTTTTTACCTTTAATTTTGATGTAAAATATTGGTTAGCATTTCAATGTACGTAATATTATTAGATGTCGTTCACCATATGATAATGTAATTCTACTAATTTGTTTTTGTTAGTACTTATTTTATTTCAATTAATGCACGAATTGTTTTTCTGTTTTTTTTTTTTTTGTTTTGTTTTTTAGTTTTACAAACTATTTTTAACCTGAAACATTGTAGTTAGCGATGAGATGGGAGTTGACGTTTTTTCTTGTCAATGAAGTCTCCAAGTTATATATTATATGTTATTTCTGTATTAAAAACGCTCACTCAACTCTGTCTCCATATTTGATTCCCTCCGTGCAGAGAGTATCTGAATCAGCGAAATCATGGTTTATATTAAACTTTAGGAATTCCAAACAAAAGCATATGTTTACAATAAACAGTGTATGTCTCATTTATAGCATTTAATAACAATTTATTATTAGTTGACATTTAACTATGACAATTTAGTCCCATAATACTTTGTTTTATAAATTATTATTTATTGTTTTCAGGAAAAAATTGAAGTTATACAAAAACGTTGCATTGAGTTAGAATACCCTCTTCTTGCTGAGTACGATTTTAGGAATGACACTGTTAATCAGGATATTAAGTAAGAGGAAAATGTACCTATTTTTATGTATAATTCATAAACACTCATTTTACTTATGGACTTGGCTGTAGTAATTAAAAGGTTAGAGTTGGAAAACTTTGAGGATATAATGCTTATCCACATTAATGTAAAATTATAATGGATAAATTGTTTTATGATGATGTGGGTTGGTGAGTAGTGATGTTATTAACTCTTTCTCTACCTTTGACTGCTCCAGAAGTCAAGAGTGGTCAGGACCTGTCCCGTTGACTTGTGTTCGGAGGAATGACAGGACCCACGTACCATTGACTTGTCCGCAGTTGAGAGGTCCTCAGAATGCTCGCATTCATTCTCATTTCTTAACTTTAGAGCTATCTAGTGTTGCCCTAGCCAACTTCTAGTATGCCTGCTTGTCGCTGAGGGTATTTGAAAGAAGTTCTTGGCCATGTGAGCTATTTAGGCATACATAAAAAAAAGAAGTTTTAAACTCCGCTGATGCAGTGTCCAAAGTAACAGACCAAAAAGGAGGAAGGGAAACTTATTGGCCATAGACATAGAATATATATTTCACTTGATCATTAGTCATACCATATAGGACAAATGGTGAACAGAAAAACTTTTTTGAACATTGCATGAAAAACATGCATACTATATAATTTTTTTAAAACTTTCTTTTAAACAAAATAATTCAAACTCAAAATTAATTCAAAATTAATAATGATGGTAAACAAACAAAAAACAAAATTATAAAACACGAGTGTCGATTCGAAGAGGAGAACGCTCAAAGTTGAAGTGCTACGTTCTAGAGTGGCCCGTGTTACGTTCTAAAGTATCCCGTACAGGGGGCCTAAGGCTAGGTGTACAGGAGAATCCTTCAATGGGCTTCTCTTTTGGTATGGAAAGAGTTAATGTTATGGAGAATTAGGTGTGAACTACTTTTCAAAGCATTGGCTGATGCATATAATTGTTTCAGTTCCACTATTTTTTTTCGTTTTTTTTTTTTTTTTTTTTTTTTTTTTTTTTTTTATGGCACATAGACATCTCGGCCATTAGCGTCGACATCCCTGATGCAGCGAGGAATTTTCTCAACAAGCCATGAGATGAGAAAATTCCTGCCTCCAGTGGGTCTCGAACCCGCCATCTCCTGCATATGAATCTTAGGCGTTAGACACTAGACCAAGGGGAGACCCCACTATCATGCAACTATTACTACATTTTTTAGTCTGGTCATTAGAATGCTCGAAGCATTCTCAAAAGAACATGCAAAAATGGAATAAAATTTGTTAGTAAAAAGTAAAAGGGGGTCTTCCGTGGTCTAGTGGCTAGCGCCTTAGATTCATAATCGGGAGATGGTGGGTTCGATCCCCACCAGCGGCAGGAATCTTCTCATTCCACGGCTCATTGGGAAAATTCCTTGGTGCACACTTTTTTTTTTTTTTTTTTTTTTTTTTTTTTTTTTTTTTTTTTTGCTTCTTTGGTACGGCATCTGGGTGCTCTATATGATTATTTAAGTTAATCAGTGTCAAAGTAAGCGGTAAGGGGAGTGAGAAGCTGAAAACTTTTCATACTTTCTTCTAATAAAGATTTTAAAAAATGGGTTTTAATTTTGAATTGTATTAAAGGAAGACCAAAAAAAACTTAAGATTTAAAAAGGGACCAATCGAAGATCGCTCAAATCAGCATCCCGTTCACTCGGCACCGGGATTTCACTTGCAAAATCGTACTTTTTGCCCATTTAAACAATTTTTCTTCACATAAACACTCTTGGATACCATTCATGATTAGTTAAGTAAGAATTTTAGCTCATAAAAAAAAAGGTTACAAGGTAGTATTACCCCTTAAAAAAAGTGTTTTTAAATTACCTATAATACTTAAAGTTGCTAGTTCTTCGAATAAAAAACTCCTTGAGTGTAAAGGGTTGTCAAGTTTTGATGGTTTTTTTTTTGTTTTGTTTTATTCAAGTAAGTTTATACATTTTTAAAAATTTAAATTTTGATTTTATATTTTCTTTTTTAGTATTGACCTTAAGCCATCTGCAGTACTGAGGCCATATCAAGAAAAAAGTTTGAGAAAAATGTTTGGAAATGGCCGTGCAAGATCAGGAGTTATTGTACTTCCATGCGGTAAAGATCCATGATGTAATAAACTGTTTGTGTTTTTATCTTGACTCTTCCCCCAACACAGCATTGGCCCCCAATCTTGAAATTAATTTAATTGTTATCAAATATGTTCTGTTGGTACTTGTATAGAGACATTTTTCTCTACCCATTGTCAGTTATAATTTGATTTCCTAAATGAATATCTTAGAATCAGATGATTATAGTTAGTAGGTTGTGTTTCAATGTTCAAGGAGTCTATTGATCTTTTGGTGTTATAATGTTTTTACTTGACTCCAGTCGAAGAGAGTGGGTTACATGGAACCGTTCATTCTATGCAATTCTATGCCAGTTGGCTTGAGATTTTAGTCTTATTTAGTTGCATGAAGTGAGTTATTTGGGTGCAGTGTTTTTCATGCTGTGCTTCAGTGGACGTTAATTAGAAATATTCAGAACTTTTTTAATCCTCATTTTGGCCCAGCAAAATAGAAATAAGAAACCCTATTGTTTTGGTTGAGTGTTCCCACTTCAATGGATATTCTTGACATTTGTTTAAAAAGTTGCATTTACAACCAGAATAATACGTGCAAAGTTGTTACTATAAAAAAAAAGGCACATATGTGTGGAAATTTCTGCTTTTAAAAAATATCTCTAAAATGATGGACAAATTGTTGTTTGGTTGAAACGCTTCAAAATCTTATCTTTACAAAAAGAGATTCTATAACAAGTTTTTATAGGACAGCAAACTGCTGGTGCATCCTTGGTTTTACAAGCTTCCTCCGCCTCCATTTGAAGAAACCAGCTTACAATGTAGACATCTTGGGAAGACTCAAGGTCCTCACCCTCACCCCTAATGTGCTTTAATATTGTCTTCAAGTTAACGAAAATTCGGATTATCCAGAGAATTATGGAAAACCGAAAAAAAACCCATGTAAATCACTAAAATATTTTTAATGGAGTTTGGAAATTATTATCACACACTTTTACCTAAAACACACACTCTGTATGTATTGTAATAGCCTATGCATTTCCACAGTAGTCAATATAACTACAAACTATTCTGTTATAAAACGAAAGATAGCTTACAAGCAATGTTCTTCTACATCCGCTTTAACATTAGAAGTTCATTTGGCAATATTTTGGCTTGACTCTCGAAATACACCATCAATTTCTCAATGTTTGCTACTACTTCTGCATGGGTCATAACCTCCTTAGAAATCATCTTGAAACAAAAGTAAATCAATGCCTTTTCTGATCAGATACGGTCGATGTTCCTACTCCAAACTCAGCAGCAATGTTCTTTAACCATTCTCCCTTATCGATTCTTGTCAATGCTTCCATCCTTTTTTCCATAGCCACAACATTTTTTTTATTTTTTTTATGTTTCTTCTAAATCACGAACAAGCAAACAACAAAACGATACTGTACCTCTACCGTAACGCTAGGAAAACTCGCGTAATTTACCTACTAAGAATAACAATTTATCATCTGTAAAATAAGTCTTCATTTACTACGGTGAACAATGTAACTTCTTTTTCAAAACTCGTCCGGGTTAACAAAGTTTTATTGTACCTTCTAACTTCTTTTTCTTTGGCTTTCCCGATAATTATGATTACTTAACACATTGACTCCCAACTACTCTATCTCGTAGTTTGTACTATTACATATAGGATGCCATAGGATATGCTTGATTCAGGGCTATGAGAAAACTCATAGTTCACTGCTTTATTACATAGGAAGCCGATTCTTGTGATCGACTCAAACGAACAACTCATTTAGAATCAGAATCTTCTGAAAAATACTGTGGCAGTCAAAGTGTTAATGTTAGCTTATTATAATTAATGACTTTATTAATGAACGATTTAGTGAAATGTCCTTACACTAAACAAATAGCCCACAACACTACAAAATTACAATATTTTAATTTAAATTTGTTTGCATTTTTTTGTTTTGTTTCCTAGGAGCTGGAAAAAGTTTAGTTGGTGTGACAGCATGTTGTACTGTGAGGAAGAGAGCTTTAGTTCTATGCAACTCAGGAGTTTCAGTTGAACAGTGGAAACAACAGTTTAAAATGTGGTCAACTGGTAATGATATACATAAATAGAATTATTGTAGATGGAGATAGTTAGCCGCTGTAGAGATACGAAGACAGGTATAGTTGGGATTCGGCTAGGAGAAAAACGTCAGACTTTCAAAAAGAAATCTGTATTTTGGACGTTTCGACTGCAACAATGGCAGCCTTCTTCAGCACTAGAGAATGCCTAGGGGGGGGAGGGAGGAAGACCTCGAGGACAACTTAGGTAACCATGGTAGAAGTATGGTAACCATGGTAGAAGATACTTCTACCATGGTTACCTAAGTTGTCCTCGAGGTCTTCCTCCCTCCCCCCCCCCTAGGCATTCTCTAGTGCTGAAGAAGGCTGCCATTGTTGCAGTCGAAACGTCCAAAATACAGATTTCTTTTTGAAAGTCTGACGTTTTTCTCCTAGCCGAATCCCAACTATACCTGTCTTCGTAAATAGAATTATATTATTATCCACCACTTTATCTTTAACAGTCACTTATTCGTACAATTAAATATATCTGATTTAATTTGGTGATAAATTAAATGTATTTTGACACATAGACTCACATTCAGAAAATTATGGAAATGTTCTAGATGTTATAATGGATATTTTATTCTACCATTAGAAGAAACTCCTTGTTCTTAGAGAGCATTCTCTTTACAATTTAGCTAAAAATTAATATTTGGTTCTATATGATTCAATTAATAATTAACGATTTCTTCTGTTTATGCCTTCCAATTAGACCATATAACAAAATAATACTTTCAGTCTTTAGTGATTAAAAATGTTTATTTTATTTTTTCAGCTGATGATAGCATGATTTGTCGCTTTACTTCTGAAGCAAAAGATAAGCCAATGGGATGTGGCATTCTCGTTACTACATATTCTATGATAACGCACACACAAAAACGTTCTTGGGAGGCAGAGCAGACTATGAAATGGCTTCAAACTCAGGAATGGGGAATTATGGTTCTTGATGGTAATTACAATTTTTCTTCTTTCTTTCTCTTGTCATATTTTAAAATGAGCTGTACTGTATTATTAACATTTAAATGTAGGCTCCGTGAACATAGAACATCATCCAAGAAAAAGGCCATGAACTTCATTCCCACTTGGACGTTGGCTATTCTTAAAACACCGTTGTTTTGTACATGTATGCAATTTAATAATCATTGCCTAGAAGGGGTCATTAATTTTTAATAATAAAAGTCGTATCAGAAATGGTAATTTCTTATTGCTAAGACCCCTGACCTTGTTTTGATTCTTATCCTTCAGATAATTTTTCTAGAAAATAAAATGTTTTATTTATCAACAGAAAAAAAGTCATTCATATTCTAGCTGCCAAAAAAGTGTTTGTTGATTGAAAACTCACTCTAGGATTTTGGATTATACTGCAGGATGATCAGATAAATCGTTCAGTTCAATTGCCCAGGAATGAACTTCTGGGAGGGAAATATTCTGTTTAGTTCTGCAAATTTCAATAAAAAATATTCACATGAAACACTTAAAAAAGTTATTATGTCTTGTTTACGATCAGGGAATATTTAGGGTGTTCAGTCAAGGCAGATAGTATTTAATGTTTATCACATTTAGCCAAAGCTAAGTCGAAAATCAATTTAAACAGGAGTGAAAACTTCCCAGTAATGAGGGAATAAAATAGGAAATTTTTCCTACTTTATTCCCTCATGGAGTTTTTCCTACTTTATTCCCCATGGAGTTACTCCATGGGATTATAGGCCACGCCCTTTTTCCCTTCAACCTGCACAATTTATTTGAACAGGCTATGCAATATAAAAAAATAGCCTACTATTTAGGCTGAGGTTTTATTACTTTTATGTTTTTTATTTGTTGACAATCAAGGTCATTAGACTTTTTTAAATTAATCTGGGATTTTACTAGACAAATTATTCTTTCTTTTTTTTTTATATAGTATTGTAGTTTATAACAGTATACATATTTATTTATGATTTTCGTTTTAGAGGTACACACTATACCTGCAAAAATGTTCAGGAGAGTACTGACAATTGTTCAGTCTCACTGCAAGCTGGGTTTGACAGCTACACTGCTTCGGGAAGATGACAAAATTGCAGATTTGAATTTCTTGATCGGTCCTAAACTTTTTGAGGCTAACTGGCTTGAGCTACAATCGCGTGGTTACATTGCTAGAGTGCAGTGTGCTGAAGTTTGGTGTCCCATGACTCCAGAATTTTACAAAGAATATCTACAATGTCGAACTTCAAAAAAACTTGTGAGTATAAAAGTTTTTATTACTAATTCACACCTCTTTAAAAAAAAAAGATTTACTTTAACTTCTTCTAATTAATTAATTATGTATATGTATTTAAATAGCTTACCTCATTTACAGTTGCTTTATGTCATGAATCCCAATAAATTTCGTGCTGCGCAATTTCTAATTCGTTACCATGAAAAGAGAGGGGACAAAACCATTGTTTTCTCCGATAATGTGTTTGCTTTAAAACATTACGCTATTAAAATGAACAAACCATATATTTATGGTCCTACTTCTCAGGTAAGTTTTTATTTTATATTCATTAATATTTTTCACTCAGAATTAAAATTCAAGAATATTTATTTTTATGACATAATTAAATGAAATCTAACAATTATATTGAAATTTAAAGTACATTTCAACCAGAAGCCCTATTTAGTTATCCAATAAAAAGTGGATATTTTTAAACATATCTCAGGACATGTTTCAATGACACACATAATAAAATTTATGTAATAAAAAAAGAAAAAAAAAAGTCAACCGTTGGCATGTCTCATTCTTTCTCATAATAGCTTCCATATTTTGTATAATAAATTATCACCCACCAATAAGGTAATCCCTTGGGACTTTTCACTGACCTACTAACCCCCAGTAATTGTTTTTAATGTTTTATAACATTTACACCATATTTTGTCTCACCAAAAATATTAGACTTTAAATTGAATTTTGAGGGTTAATTTATTGAATCAGTCTAAAGTGTTTTAAGAGGTTTTGTTTTATGGAAAAGTTTCACTCTTTATAATAATTTTTTGATTTCAGAATGAAAGAATTCAAATCTTACAAAACTTCAAATTCAATCCTAAAGTGAATACTATTTTTGTGAGTAAAGTTGCTGATACATCCTTTGATTTACCAGAAGCTAATGTTTTGATACAAATTTCTTCTCATGGTGGTTCAAGGAGACAAGAAGCCCAACGTCTTGGAAGAATTTTGAGAGCAAAGAAAGGTGCGTAAATTGTTTTTTATCGCACATCGGCATCTAGTCCATTAGTGTTGTAAATATTGTTTTCATTTTGTACAAAATCGCCAAAAATTGCCCCATTTCTTGGGGTATGTTGATATTTATTGGTTTAAAAATTGTTGGCCGGTATAAGTCTTTGTTTTTTAACATTTTGATCATTTGCTTATGATTAATGTCAATAATTTTGTGGAGCTTATACTGATAAGTAATTTTTCTTCCCATCAGTTTTATTAGTGCAATATTTTTGGTTAGTTGTTTTTGGTTTTAATTCACTGGTAACAGATAATCTCGAAATTTTTTCAAAACAGCTGTTTGTCACATTTCTAAATATTTGGTGGAAAAGTATATCATTTGAAAGGATTGATTATGTTGTCTGGCTGAACTGTTCTTCCATTATGAGGCTTAATTGAATTATTTTTAATAAATAAAATCATTAAATGAATATCCCCGAAACATTAGTCGAGCGCAATTCAGAATAAATACATTTTGATGAGGTGATCCATTTAAAAGAGTTTGATATTAATAGATTTAACATATTATTTCATTTGATACACTGAGCATACAATAACATGATTCTAAGAACAGATTTTTTTACATTTTATTAATGTGGCTTTGGCATTTTTCAGAATATTTAATATTTATGCATTAGTTTTTACCCTCTCTTTAGTGTGTCTCATAAAATGATTATTATTTTTATAGCATTACAATTATTCATAAGATAAATATTTTAAGTTAATATATAAGTTAAGTTATAGTTGATTAAATATAACAAAAAAAAAAATAAAACATTACTCTTTGTTTTACATTTCAGGAGCCATTGCCGAAGAGTATAATGCATTCTTCTATACACTTGTTTCTCAAGATACTATTGAAATGGGATATTCAAGAAAGAGGCAACGCTTTCTTGTTAATCAGGGCTACTCTTATAAAGTTATTACTAGACTTGCTGGAATGGAAGAGGTAAGGAATTTAGTTGAGTAATATTGAATATTCATACCCCATTAATATTTTCTTAAACTGTGTATATTAACTATGTTTTTAACCATAATTAATTTTAGTTGGGAAATGATAGTCGATTGTTGAGATAAAGGACTATCATTGGGGTTTGGTCATGTTTTGAATAAAACTATATTTTATAACTAAAATGAATTTTATTTATGCCAACATTTTGGCTTGAATTACAAGCCACAGAAATATAGCCTCCACGATTAGGAACTGTTCCATAGCCCTGAAGAAGGCTTGTAATTCAAGCATAAATAAAACTCAGATTTGTTATAAAATGTAGTTTTATTCAACGCATGTCCGAACCCCGATGATCTACACCTTCATAATTAATTTTAATGGGACATCTCTCTCTTGATGCTATGGTAGTTCCCTGTAAGTATAATATATATTGGCTGTGCAGCAGTTTGGCTGGGTTCGGCTAAAGATAACCAATGATTCCAAAACAAAACCTGATATAGTAGTACACAAAAGTGATGTAAGATTTTAGGACAGTCAAATGGGACACCGGGCAGCCAATTACTTTCTAGGACTGAAGAAAACATCATCAGTAGCTAAACACAGCAAAGGGTGCTCTCCTGAACTCTAACCAATCTCAAAACAATAACCAAGGAAGAAATACCGAACTAAAGACTAATTGAAATATACAACCGGGGCACTCTGGCATACCTGCAAATGAGAGAGCTGATGAGTTGGCTAACATTGGGCATCCGCGATACCTTTTTCACCAGAGCCAATGTGTGGAATTGCACCGGCAGTTGCCAGTTTGAACATTCGTAGATGGGCTGAAGCTGAACATAAGAGGAAATGGAGTCAAAGTACTACCCAGAGACAGGCAAAGCAATTTATGGTATTTGCAGACAAGAAGAGAACGGATACACTGCTCAATCTTTGCAGAAGCAAGGTGAAGTTACTTATAGCCCTACTTACAGGGCACTGCAAACTACGGTGACACCTCTACTCTATGGGACTCTCCAATACAACATGGTGCCGTTTATGCTCCGACGATGATGAAACTCCATACCACATCATATGTAGATGCACAACACTGGCAGCCAAGAGGTACCTGCACTTCGGAGCTGCGATAATTGATGATCCGAGGAGGATACCAGAATTGAACCTTACAACTTTTAAGGAGGTTCATTTCTGACATGGGTCTGGTACTATAACAGAACGACACGTCGGGTGGCACAATAGATCTTGCAGGCCTCAGTGCGGTTCCTCGGTTATCCGGGCACCTGTTATCTAATCTAATCTAATTTAAATATACAAAAATGAGTATAATTCTCCCTGCAGTATTCAGGCCTGCCTTAAGGAAACCGAAGAAAGAGCACAGCGGAAGAAAGAGTGTCACAAGCAGCGGACCTAAACGCCTAAATTGGACCACCAACCAAAAAAGAACCCCTGTCAGATATAAAGTACTTGCGGAATGATCTCGAACCACATTTCTCAACTAGCAGGAGTCAAAGGCAGTCGGAATAAGCTGCGGAGGCAATCAGCAATATATAATGCACAAATTAACAACACTGCTGGAGAGAGAAGCCAAATCCCCTCCAAAATTGTTACAAATAATATATACTTATAAATAATAATATGAAAGTATCCAACAATGGATTCTCCTATTAATGAGGATCTTAGTGCCTCTGGATGAGTTCCTCAATGTGTTTTGCGGAGTGGACAATCCCAAGCCCTCTGGATTTGGGTGTTTTGTACAATAGGGTGTGTATTTAAAATAATTTGAAGAATTTTGTTTTCAAATGTCTGAAATCTTTATCTGTTAGAGTTACAAAGTATTGTAACCAACTGGACATGCACAGAAGAGCACATAACAGTCTTAGCCTTGTATAAGCCAATTCAAGTTTTAAGTTGATGTGAAGTCCTCAGATAAGTCTAGTGTCGAAGTGAATGTTAACAGTTGGGCATGCATAAGTCAGTAATAGAATTTTGTATAATAAAGTTACATATTTGTGCTTGAGAGGTGTTTATTACTTAAAAGTGTGTATAATAGTCTTACTATATAAAAGGGTGGTAACCTGTAGATAGCCAGGCGTTAATAGCCAAATTGTTGATATGCCTTTACAAAAAAAAATAAATAAAATAAAAAAAAATAGTCTTAGTCCTGTGTGAACCAATTCAAGTTTTAAGTTAATGCGATGTCCTCAGATCAGTCTACATTTTTTTGTTTTTGTTTTTTTTAGGATTCAGAGCTCCTTTATAAAACAAGAGATGAGCAAGGTCTCTTACTGCAGCAAGTTTTAGCTGCTTCAGATTTAGATGCAGATGAAGAGAGGGTTCCAGGAGACTTTTCTGGTAGCAAGCCACATTTTCGGCGAGCTCATGGGAGTATGGCTTCAATGTCTGGAGCTGATGATGCTGTATACATGGAATATAAAAAGCCTGCCAGCAAGCACCCTCTTTTCAAAAAATTTAGGGGATAATTTATATTTTGTTTTAATGCATACTTATTTTTAAATATACCTTTTCTTACTACATTGTATATATTTTTTCCTTATGTAAATACATTTATATTTTTATCTGTTCCTTATCAGAATTTATCCTTTCATTTTATTCAGATGTGTACTTGAGATAAATGTATATATTTTCATTTTATTTGTCATGGAAACATAAATAAAAATATAATTTATCCAATTGAAATTAGTTTTATGACATAATTGAATTAATAAATTCTAATATATAAATAATAGATTTTTATTATCCTTTAAATATATTTCAAATGGAATTATCTACTATATTTCAGGAATGAACTAAGGTAGTCGTATATAAAATATAGTATTTAATGCATCATGGATGATATAAAATAGAATAGAAGAAATGAAGGTAGAAATTGTCAGGGTTCGGTGGTTGTGTCTTAATAAACCTTCATTTTTTATGTGTAAATGGATTTTATTATTTACCGACATTTCGGCTTGAAATTCAAACCTTCATCAGGGCTTTAAAACAAGTTGTGCAGAGTTAATACTAACATATGTATTATACAAAAAAGATCCAAAAACAGAAAAACATTATAAAGGAAGTGTGAAGTGTATATGTTGAACAGATGGTAGTCCACGGCTCATCTGTTTTTAGTTGAATGTTGATAAGGGACAAGCTAATTTTTGGGGGAATATCTTCGGAACAACTCAAATAACAATGAGTACAACAATAGGTAAAACTGAAGTTTAGGGTCCTTACAAACGATTACTTTAACATTTTTCGCTATAAGGTATTTTGATGCATTAAACACAAATCCATTAAAAAAAAATCGCTCTCAACTAGGAAATAAGTTATTAAGCACTGAAGTTCACTTTTATGGAGGTTATAAAAGCTGGCATGCGCAGATATGTAACATTGGGAAACAAAGAACTCTCATTTGAAGTGTTGATAAACTATTTATCCAAAAATAATTGTCAATTTTAAAGGCATCCTCACCCGTCGTAACATGTTGCTTATGGGCAGACGTGCTATGCATTTCCGCTCGCTCAAGAAGATATCAAAAGTCTAGTCAATCAAACTCCCTATAATTAATAGAATTGTATTAATTTTAGCAAGTTGAATGGAATAGAGTTTTGATATCTTCTTGAGCGAGCGGAAACGCATAGCATATATGCCCAAAACTCGTCCTAGACATTCTTCTTAGCTTTCTTCTCCTTCAGACGCGATGTACGGTGGATATAAATCTGCAATCACACCGAAAAAGCGCCCCTTCATATTTATGGGCACATTTAAAGAGAAATTAGGCTAAATACACATCTAAGTGGTCATCTTGTCTGCCATAACGTGGGATATTATCCCGAACTTCTCTCCAAACATGCTCTATATGTTGAGTATGGGCTCCTGCATATATATATATATATATATATATATATATATATATATATATATATATATATATATATATCATAAGATTTCCAACAATCTGATTTTATTGTTGTTCCAGGCCTACTCCTCTATTTTATTAGTGCTAAACAGTGCGATCCGGAACTGGGACAAGACATTAGCAGTACCAGGCTAATATCCACCGAAAATACAATTTCCAGGAACTATTGATTGACCACAATTGTATTTCCTTTTGGGTCATTCCATGTCAAATCAACAAGGGTCACAACCCGACCTTCTTGGATTTTAATAAAATTTGGTATGTTGGTTACTCTAACAAAAAATAACCAAAAACAATTTTTTAAAAAAATTTATCTGTTTCCGTTTTTTTAGTATTAATTTTCAAAGTATTGAAAAACCGCCTTTTTTTGGTCAACTGGAAAATGTTTATTGCTAGGTAGATTTTCTATTCTAGCTAGAACAGTCAGCATAGTCTCATTGTTTAGCTAATTAAATGGACTTTAAGTTGATATACAACAAGACCAACTCATTACAAATACTTTTCAAAAAAAATTTCGAAAACTTGTACGTAACGGTTTTCAAAAAACTGTACTTTTAAAATTATGAAAAAAATATATTTGAATCTACAGTTCATTGACTACATATGCTGTTAGTTTCATTATGGGATGGGAACGGGATCATTTTATAACATAATTTTGACTTTATAATTGTCACTGCGTAGTTGGTAAAAATATGGTGAGTGACGGATAATTGTATTGTAAATTCAGCAATAAGCATCCCTGATCAAAATTTGAATTTTTTTCAGACAGAACTAAAATTAAAGGGGGGATTTGAAAAAAAAAAACAAAAAAAAACACTGGAACCCAGAAATTGGAACCTTTCATTCCTTTAACTAAGAAAAAAATTAAGACTCAACTTTACTAGAACTTCAATAACAGTGAAATTGAACTGGTAGGTAACTGATTTAGACACAGGTACAGTAGCCCTTAATGAAAAAATATGTGGTAGTTTTATTGCCTGTGAATATGACGACCAGTGGTGGCTGACATGTGTACTCAACAAAAATGAGGAGATGGATGAAATAAAATTTAACAAGTCTCAATTATTACCAATTTCATTTTTCAAAAAATGTTTTGAAAATTTGTACAAAACGATTTTTGAAAAACTACTTTTAAAATTCTGAATATATTTCAATCTTCAGTTCATTGACTACATATGCTGTTAGTTTCGTTCTAGCTGGAATAGAACTTAATCTATCAAGCAATAAACATTTTCCAGTTGACCAAAAAAAGGCAGTTTTTCAATACTTTGAAAATTAATACTAAAAAAACGGAAACAGATAAATTTTTTTAAAAAATTGTACCATTCAAGGAGTTTTTAGAGCTATTAGGATTCAAAATTTCAAAAAAAATCTAAGAGGGTCAGGTTGTAAACAGTACTTTCATTGGTTGAATTGACATGACATGGAATGGCCCTTTTGCCGATTTTCCCTTCATCGATTTCTACAATAGCATTGGGCCCTCCAAGTTGAACTGTATTCCTTTGGGCCCAATGTAAGCATACCTAGAACAAAAATTATTTAAATTATTACAAATTGTTCTAATTTATGTAACATGTAATCATATTAATACTATATTACTTCTCGGCAAAAGGACATCCAATCGAATGTTCGAAAATGTCCAATTCTTGACATAAAAATGCGTGTCTAGGAGGATTCATCATAATAAAGTACCCAGTTATGAGGCACAGTTTTTCTAGGCCCAAATGCGACTTATGGAACCAAGTATTCAGTTTCGCGCTAGCTCGAAAATCGCACTGATTTCTTATAAGTTTCTTGTGCATATTTTTTTGGTGGTAAGTCTTTTGCCATTAAAACTGGAGTAGTAAGTTCATTTAGTTTTATATTTTCCCCATATTTTCTACAATTGATCGAATTACTATGAATACAAATTTGAGTAATTCTTCTCTATTGTGGACGAGAATTATAAATTCATGCAACTTCATTGTAACTTTTGTATAAAATGAATCTAGGATCACGATCAAACTTTTAATAACTAGCAGGCGCGAAATAGAAAGAACGAATAATTATAAAGGCCTTAGCTAATTATTAAGGGATTTCTGTTATATAAAACTTTTCATGAGCGAAACAAGAAATGTGAAGAATGTTTCATTATTTAAAAAAAATGTTTGTGAATAAATAAGTGCTGGTAAAGTTAAATAATTGATAATAAATTTCAATTAGACTTCTTTAATAAGGACTTTTCCATATCTGCACATGCGCATGTTTACAAATACATGTTCACACCATAGATTTAGAAAGGAGTAGATGACTAACTCCGCTGGTTTTCCCGGGAAAAAGTGAAGCAGGCCTAACTGGAGAGCCGCCATCTTGTTGTGGGGAGAGAGGGTCATATGTCCATTAGCCCTAATGCTTTAATTTGACCGATTTTCTCCCATATAGCGAAGTATTTTGCATTTTTATTCCAGTGCAAATATTATTAGAATATTATATTATATAATTATGTAACTAAAAACACAAACTAAGTCCTCACAAATATCAGAACACAGCTTTTTCAAGAAAATAAAATCATCAAATTAGTTGAGCTTTTTCGTTGTTTTTTGAATAAATTAATAGTTGTAATAAATAAATTACAAGAAACAATTATTTTACAAGTTTTTTAGTGAAAGCGGGGTGGAAAATAAATTAGCCCTTATTTTAAAAACATAATGGAATCATTTAATGGTAATATCCTTTTAAGGAAAATCAAAACCAACCTGCCAGGGTTAAATTTTCTTAAAGAAAACAATGTTTGATACACATATAAATATCCATAAAAAATATATAATTAAAAATGGAGTATTTAATTAAGGTTTAATATAGTATAACCAACATTATGTCATTGTGTTATTAAAAAAAAAAAAACTTAAATTATATTCATTGAGAGGAGATCGTTGACCGTAGATGATGCAAGGTAGGGATTGTCGGGGTTCGGTCACTGCTACTTAATAAAACTACATTTTATCATAAAAAAGACAAAAACTGTTTTTGTCTTTTTCCATATATGTATGTGTATGTAGGTATATATATATATATATATATATATATATATATATATATATATATATATATATATTTATATATATATATATATATATATATATATATATGTATGTATGTATATTTCAGTATTACATCCGTCCTACTTGTTTTTTTACAGCCCTGATGAAGGCTTGAAGTTCAAGACGAAACGTCGGCACAATAAAACCATTTTTATGATAAAATGTAGTTTTATTAAGTAGCAGTGACCGAACCCCGACAATCCCTACCTTAAATGATATTCATTATTTGTACGTTTTTTTCTTTTTTAAATATAATATAATATATTGTATACCTGTTCATGTAATAATCTGTAGCTGAGGTTTTTCTCTATGAATGAAAAAGTAAGTGATGCAGGATTCATGTTATTATGCTAAAAGGTAAGTTTTAAAAACTTTTGTTCGAAATACGCTTTCACATGTTGTTATTGACTTTTTCCAAAGTTTTGTGAGCTCTTCTTTAAGGATACTCTGATGAAAAGTTTAGAGGGAGCATATTAAAATTAATAAGAAATTTCATGGAAAATTTAATTACTCATTTATTTAATAGAGAACCACAATTTAAGTGACCTGTTCTTTTTATGGACATAATATTTTAATATATTAATTTGTCTGACAAAAAAATAATAAATAACATACATAAGAAATAATAATTAAAAATAAATGTTTCACTTCACTTTCATTATGAAGCAATTGTAATATAATACCATATATATATATATATATATATATATATATATATATATATATATATATATAATTATATGTATCTGAAGGAGAGCTGAGGACGCTCTCCTTCAGATTTACCATAATTTATTTACATAATTTATAGTAATTTATTATATACATCTATCTAAATGTGAATAAACAAATAACTATAAATATAACAATTTACATAAGTAATTAAGAGGTTTGTAAGAGTAATTTGTTCATAAATTTAAGTGCCTTAAAAAATTACACATATGTAGTGGGAACCTGAAACAACATTTATAAATTAGAAAAGCAACTAAATTAAATAATTAAAATAAAACTTAGATAGGTACAAATAATAACTGCTTGGTCACAGCGACCAAAGATGGATTCCACGACAGCAAATAATAAAAATATTAGTGAAATTAAGGGTAATACTGAAGGAGAGTGTCCTCAGCACCGATTTTCTTCAAAATTTGCACTATAACGTATTTTGATGCACTAAACACGAATCCGTTGAAAAAAAATTGTTGTTCTCAACCAGGAAAGAAGTTATTTAAAAAAAAAGTTCACTGTTAGCGGGTTACAAACGACCAAAGGTGCTGAGGACACTTTCCTCAGCACCGATTTTCTTCAAAATTTGCACTATAACGTATTTTGATGCACTAAACACGAATCCGTTGAAAAAAAAAGTTGCTCGCAACTAGGAAAGAAGTTATTAAGCACTAAAGTTCACTGTTATGGAGGTTATAAAAGACGGGGTAAACAGGTTATATGTAAACACGCGCCTGCGCAATAGTCCTTAATGACGAAGTGTAATTGAAATTTAGACTCACCTGTGGTAGCTGACTTGGTCTTAAACTGTCGCTTTTGGGCATACGTGCTATGCGTTTCCGCTCGCTCCGCTACGCTCCGCTCGCTCAAGAAAACATCAAAACCCCTAGTCAATCCAACTCGCAGAAATGAAAAGAATTCTATGGCCCAAAAGTCGTCCAAGGCAATCTTCCCTAACCTTCATAACAGTGAACTTTTTTTTAAATAACTTCTTTCCTAGTTGCGAGCAACTTTTTTTTTCAACGGATTCGTGTTTAGTGCATCAAAATACGTTATAGTGCAAACTTTGAAGAAAATCGGTGCTGAGGACACTCTCCTTCAGTTTTACCAAATTAAGTTAGAGCTTGTTAAGCACTTAAAAATGTTATTAAAAAACAAGCAAAAAACGTTTTTAATTCTTCAATAAAAAATAAACACCCATTTATTTGATACTAAATTTGTTTAATGTATTTTTTTACTACATTTTTCAATTTAGGTTTTTCATTTATGTTATAATGATGTAAAGTTGAAGAAAACTCAATTTAAGATTTGTATATGAAGACTTGAAAATATTCTTTGATGGACAAAACGTTATGAAACAATAAAAAATTATTAAATGGCTGCATGGGTACTTCTTTTCCCTTAAAGATCAATTGTTAATTTGTCACTCATGTATAAATTTAAACAATAATTATGGAACAGCCTAAGGGGAAAGGATTATATCCACATAAGGTTGCTGATTAAGGGCTTAAGCACTTAAAAAGTTTATTAAAAAACAAAAAAAAAACTTTCTCAATGTAAAAGAAACATCCATATATTTGATACTAAATTTGTTTAATGTATTTTTTTAATTTTTGTTTTTTACATATGTTATAAATTATAACATGTAAAAAACAAAAATTAAAAAAATACATTAAACAAATTGTACATCATTATAACTTATAATGATGTACAATTAATAAAACTCATGATATATAATGAAACTCAATTTCAGATCTGTGTATAATGACTTAAAACTATTCTTTGATGGACAAAACGTAATGAATTATTTGAAAAGTGCATGGGCGCTTTTTTTTTCATTAAAGAATTAAATCTTTTTAGCAGGATGGAACATATTTATGTAAAGAAACTATTTTTATACGTACAATGGCCTAAGGTTGGGGATTTGTTGGCTTTTTAGGGAGAAAACAAGTCACTTGTTGAGCTTGGGGAAAGAACCTTTGATAATCAAGTTGTAAATACTTACGAAAAAAAGTGAATATCCGATCCTTATTTAGCTTTGTTAGTACACCCATGAGCACAGCATGATTGAACCATAGTTGCACTAATATCAGAATAATATTCAATACAATATCAAGAAGAAATTACATGAACTGTCCAAGCACTACTGACATTGTTTATCCCCATAACAAGATGGCCGCCAGAATGTTAGGGGTGCTTCACTAAAAAGTGGGGAGTTAATCCTTCCTCCTATCCTTTCTAAATCTATGGTTCACACCAACTTTTATAACCTCCATAACAGTGAATTTTAGCGTTTAATAGCTTCTTTCCTAGTTGAGAGCGATTTTTTTTTTTAACGGATTCGTGTTTGGTGCATTAAAATACGTTATAGTGCAAAATTTGAAAGTAAACGGTTGAAAGGACCCTAAACTTCAGTTCTACCCAACAGTATAACCGAAAAATTCTCAGGATATTTTTTTTTTAAATATAAAAAAATCGAAAACAATACGTTTGTTTTCAGTCATAATAATGAAAGTACTTAATAGTAAAGTGCTTTCCCAAAGTGTCAAAAGATTCGTAATATTATTTCCTGTAATGTCCCATTATTTAGAAATGTTATTATTTTTTTTTTTTAATCAGCTTAAAATGCATTTAAAACCTCCATATTCCAGGAGGAAAATGATGATTGGTACTTACGTATTAGCGTCAAAGCAGGTTAAAGAGGCGGGTCTCTTTCAGAAGAGATCTGGATCGTGGATAACGCAATTCTATTGGTCAATCACTATCAGAGATATCATCTATTGTGTTTATAGTAGCCATCTTGTTCCCTTTGTCTTTTTAACGCAATTCATTTGTGCTTTATTTACCCACGCAATTGTTGTTGTTTTTTTTTTTTCTAAGCGATTTCAGTTTTTGTGCGACTTAGCGACATCAGAATAGCTAGGATGAAAGCTACTGTTTCGAAGCGATGCTAAATCGTTTATCAGTCCATTATCCAGCGAAAAACCATCCTTGATCTATATTATCAACGAGTTGGATTGACTAGAGTTTTGATATAACCTTGAGCGAGCGTAGCGAGCGGAAACGCATAGCAATTATGCTATTATTTATTTAAATTTTAACGTCCATTTATTATTAACTACGAATTTTAGGACGGGTTATCTATAGGTTACCACCCTTTTCTAGTCAGGATAGGGGTGATGCCTTTTCTTTTTTCGCGTAGCACTTATTTTAATTATGCTATTAAAATAAGTGCTACGCGTTTTCGCTAGCTAAAGGTTATATCATAACTCTAGTTAACCCAAATCGTTGATAATCCCGTCGCCATATTGGCAAAAACTGATTTGACGCCTTGATCCAGCTCTCTGAGAGCCGACTCTTTAACCTGCTTTGACGCTAATACGTAAGTACCTGATGATTATATAGTAAAACAAACTAACAAATTTCGTTTAGTTAGTTGTTGCATAATAATTTTGCAATTGAGATATTAGCGAAAAAATTAACATTTTTCAAATCCAGACGAAATACTTTATATATTTGAAGGTACTCCCGTATTAGCGTCAATCCAGGTTAAAGAGGCGGGTCTCAGAGAGCTGGATCAAGGTGTCCGGTCAGTTTTTGCCAATATGGCGACGGGATTACCAACGATTTGGGTTGACTAGAGTTTTGATATAACCTCTAGCGAGCGAAAACGTGTAGCACTTATATAAATAGCATAATTGCTATGCGTTTCCGCTCGCTCAAGGTTATATCGAAACTAGTCAATCCAACTCGTTGATAATATAGATCAAGGATGGTTTTTCGCTGGATAGTGGACTGATATACAATTTAACATCGCTTCGAAACAGTCTCTTTTATCCTTGCTATTATGTTGTCTCCTACTGAAATCGCGTAACAAAAAAACAACAATTGCGTGGGTTACCAATGCACAAATGAATTACGTTATAAAGACAAGAGGATCAAGATGGTTACTATAAACACAATAGCCAATGGAATTCCTGATAGGGATTTACCAATAGAAGCGAAAACGTGTAGCACTTATATAAATAGCATAATTGCTATGCGTTTCCGCTCGCTCAAGGTTATATCGAAACTAGTCAATCCAACTCGTTGATAATATAGATCAAGGATGGTTTTTCGCTGGATAGTGGACTGATATACAATTTAACATCGCTTCGAAACAGTCTCTTTTATCCTTGCTATTATGTTGTCTCCTACTGAAATCGCGTAACAAAAAAACAACAATTGCGTGGGTTACCAATGCACAAATGAATTACGTTATAAAGACAAGAGGATCAAGATGGTTACTATAAACACAATAGCCAATGGAATTCCTGATAGGGATTTACCAATAGCAATGCGTTATCCATGATCCAGATCTCTGGACGAGACCCACCTCTTTAACCTGCATTGACGCTAATACGTAAGTACCTATTTGAAATATTAATAATAACAAAAACAAAAAAATCGAAGCTTCAAGTGAATTGAATCCTGTGGCTTCAGGATTTCTTTTTTAAAGTAAAGGGTAATGTTGTAAACAAGGAATATAGAAAAAAATCTATATACTGCCGTCAATTTGTTACAATATTAGAGAGAAAACAGAAGGAAACATAAAAATATTCTTTCTGTCTGCCTTCAACTGAACTGAGGTAAGCTTCATAGACCCTCCAGGCCTGGCCGTCTCTTGAGGTAGAAAATATGATTTATAAATTCCGCCTGGCACTGACTCAACAAGTCTGTGTATCTATTCTGGAATTACATCGCACAAACCGAAAAAGTGGCAGACACAGTTTTACTCCTCATTCAGGCAGTATACTGCTGCTGTACGCTTAAAGGCAATTAAGAGAAGTTTTGAAACACGTTTCGGCTGGGATTCCGAGAGGGGGGGGGGCAAGGAGGACAATTGGACAGGGGCCCATGTTCTTAGGGTGGCCCCCGCGTCTTTTTTTGACTTGCATTATAATTTGAAATAACAAAGATATATACCTTCCATTTTCTTCTCCGTTCAATTACAAATGCATTTAATTTTATTTTCAGAGAAATGCCAGTTTTAAGTAATTCTATTAATAGTTTTTGGTAATGTTAATGGTGGGAGGGGGGGGGGGGTAAAAGGAAGTTATTAGGACTGGGGTCCGTAGCTCCTCTCAGAGGCCCTGGTTTACGGTAGTAAAAATCAAATGAGGATTTTCTTGTTTGCATGGAAAACAGAAAATAAGTCTTCTATTTACAAACTATCGGAAAATAGATTGGAATAAAGCAAAAAATCTAATTTCTACTTGTACTGTAGGTGTAAACTGCAATGTTCATACATTTTCTATGACACGTCGTGAACAAATACTGAAGTATTTATCCGTCCTAATAGATTTAATTACTCATTAAAAATAGTTTATTTTTTATTGTTTTAAAGTAAAGAAAAGAAAAAGTAATTCAGAATATTTTGAAGTTCACGAAAGTGAATATTGTGTTAGCAGTGCTTGGAGGTTATTAGTCAGGTTAATGTAGGATTCTGTTTACAATCACAAATACAAACTTTTAGATTTGTGTTTATATTCGTATTGTTCGTTATTTATCAAGGTTTGACAATTTTCTAGTATTAATATTTGTAATATTTATATGAATAATATTTCAATCGATTTTATAAGAAATAGCCGATAGAAATATTATCGTTTGTCGTCCTTTGACTTTCGTTTTATTATGTTGTCATTGACGAATTGTATAGATTCTCATTTATTTTCTTTCTGCAGATTTAGCTAATTGATATTATTTGTCTTAAAAGAAGTAATTAACTATTCATGAAATCGACTCTTTTTTTGATGTGTGAACATTCGGTGTTGAATTTACCAACAACTGCTCTGCTATGATAAAAGAACAAAACCAATAATGTTCAAAATATGGCATACATTTAGTGTTTCATTTACAAATGTCTGAGTTATTATCCAATTTTATTTGTCTTATCTGAGACCAAATACAATTTGTACCACATATACTGAACTTCTTATGTCCTCATTACCCAGGCCATTCCAGGCGAGGAAAAACTACATCGACTTGCTGTGTTTTAAACAAAGACATCTTATTGAAAGCCTTGAGTTTATTGAAATAAAATGTGAGACAATAAACAAATATGTGAGGGGGATGAATAGCTTTTATTAAGAAGTTCAGGTGGTAGTTGTGTTCTGGAGATACTGCATGTTTAGCAAGGCTTTCTAATTTCTCTGTTTATTTTTTTTTTAATGTCTGAACACTTGAAAAAATCACTAAATCATGAAATTATTTTTGTTAATGTTTTATGTTTGTTGGGGACGAGGTTAGCTCAGTGGTAGAGCACTCGACTAATGAACTGGAGGACCAGGTTCAAAACCCGAGCGCGCACTAAAGATTTTTTCTTCTAGTCCCGTCGTTCGAGGTTTGGATTTGGGATCGTACCTAGCCTTTAGTTAATTTATCAATGGGTACCTTGGTTCTAATGACTCTAGCAGTCGAAACAGTAAGAGAAAAATCAGGCGGCCTGAGCATAGTATTGACCACACTATCTCCCTAGTGTGCCATATGGTCAAGAATCAGATACCTCTACAGTATCTGCCCCTCTGGGTCCTTGTGGCCTGTTATGGGACTGATTTTCTTTTTTTATGTTTGTTATTTTTTTTGGCTTCTGGGCCTCATGACAATTTAAGAACTTCTCACATTATCAGTGTTTATTGTGAAATTTCATAACCACATATCTTATATGAAGGAAATTCAAAAGTTTTTTGATGTTATGCCCTTTCATATCGCGATCTCATTTAACACATACTACTTTTTTTTTTACTAAAACCTCAGCTAGCTTGGTCATTTCATATTTGTGTGATCCAATATGGCAGAATCTTTAACAGTAGAGATACTTGAATATTTTGCCTCATTTATGTTTTATATCAAATATTGTTTGTTTTGTTTTTTAGATTAAAATGAGCTATCACAGAGGAGGGGATGGCCAGCCGAAAGGCTTTGGTTTCGGAGGTTTCCACCTGATGAGCAAAGCTGAAAGGCAGGCTGCCCTACCTCCTCCTCCTACTGCTGCTCTCAGCAAGCAAGGTTATTCCACGATGAGCTCTATCACGGAGAATGCTCTTTCGGCCACATGGGGAATCCCAAAGAAGCGATCAAAAACTGAAGAAGAGTAAGCGTTCATGTTACTTCTTGACAGATGTTCACAACTAAATGAGAAATCACTCTTTAACTGAAGTATGCATGAGCTAAATTTTGTGACTTCGACGACTAATAGTTATAATTAGGTATTTTGAAGAAGAAGATGAGGCGCCTAAATTGGACTACATCCCAGCTCCTGGCAGCCCGTCTGCTTATACTACCAGTGAGCAGAGAATGGACTCCGATGAGGAAGACCCCCTTGATGCTTACATGGCTGCCATAGAAAATCAAGTAAGAAGTCCTTAATGTGGTTGAATTATATCTATGGATTCAATGTCTTATCTATAGGAATCTCATTTTACAGGGATCAAAAAAAGCATTTCTTATAAAAGGGAATAATATTAAATTTAGTCGTTTATTTAAAATTTAATGAAAAAAATAAATTAAAAGTGTCATAGAAATTTGCTGATAAAGTCTTTTGACATTAATCTTTTAAAATATCTATTAACTTTAAATGTAATTTATTTAACCGCTGTTAAATTTTCAGTACTTACGTATTAGCTTCAATGCAGGTTAAAGAATGGGCTCTCAGAGATCTGGATCAGTGCAGTTGAATTTTTCCCAATATGGCGACGGGATTATCAATGATTTGGATTGACTAGAGTTTCAATATTAACCTTGAGAAAACACGTAATACTTATGTTAATGGCATAATTGCTATGCGTTTCCACTTGTTACGCTCGCTCAAGGTTATAGCGAAACTCACTTAAAAAACACACATCTGCTAGTGAATTGCATTGAAAACAGAAAGTAAACAAGACGGTTACTACTAACAACTGCCTATAGAATTGCTCTTAGGAATAGGCCAATAGAAATGCTAATGAGTTATGGGACTGCACTGATGAACTAGATCTCTGAACGAGACCCAAATCTCTAACCTGTGTTGAAGCTAATACGTTAGTACCTAATTTTCAAATCTTCATTTTTTAGAAATCTTAACTCTTGAGGTTAGGATTTGATCCCAGGATTTCCTTTTTTTTTTACACTAGAGCGTGTTCTAATTTAAATTCTAGTGGGGTATTCACTCTGAGCCTTAAGTGACACTAACAATATGAGGCTTAAGATAAATATGAATCTATGTGATTGTTTGTTTCTTTAGCAGTGTACTATATATATAGGGGGTGTTTCCCCAAGACAATGGGCCAAATCGCTGGATAGAATTTGCTGTATCCTGGCACTTATTTAAATCATAAAAGTATAATGGTTTACTCACCAATTTTGAGACACCTAATTGCTTCTAGTCACTCAACGGTGATGATCAATCCTGAAGTCTTGGAGACACAGTTCTCTCAAAATAATAAATATACTCTGCTCGTCCGGAGTCTTATGGCACACACACTGCTTGTACTAGTCTTAAAGAACACACACTGCTCATACAAGTCTTGCAGAACACACTCTGCTAACAGGATCACATTCGGTCGGGCTATAGATCCGCCATAGAGGTACGATTCACACACTACCAAACAGTGATCTATTTGAAGCTTTGGCTCCATTGGAATTAAGTTGCCATATATAATTTCATATAAATCTAAGCCTGGTGTGCTAATATTTCTGAAAAAAATAATGAAAATGTAATATTATATTCCTTTTTAAAATTAATAATTGAATGGCTAGAACTATATGAATAAATAGGGAATAATTTTAGAGGGAAGGTCCATGATTTAAACAATTCAACGTGTAAAAAACTTTATTAAAACTTAGCTCTACTAGTTTAAAGAGAATTTGTAGAGCACCAAACCATAGCTTCTACAAACTTAAAATATAACGTTTTTTTAATATTTCTAGTAAGTTATTTTTATATCCTAATTACTCAGTATGTTTAAGTTTTATGTAGAGACATCAAATGTTTTGGAGAATATTTTTTGATACATTTCTTATTTATGAATTCTGTTTAAATTTATTTAGTACTTTAGAATTTCATTTTCTAGTAGTTCCTTTCAATTTTGGGCAGGTGAAAAGCCAGTCTTCTCCAAGAGGAGGGAAAAAGCCTAGTTCTAAAGACCAAAGCAAAGGAATACGAGATGATATAGAGTCTGAAGATGTTGAGGAATCGTATTACAGGTACTAGTATTTTAACTTATGCATTTAAGCAAAGTTATACATATAATAAAATTCTAATGGATCACCGTCTGTACACAGAAGATATATAGAAAAAAATACTATTGGGGGCCTTTATCAACGCAATAGTACCTGAAACAATGATTTTTAGAATTATTGTGTGTTTGTCTGTGCCCGCTAATCTCAGAAACAGCTTATCCGATTTAGTTGCGGTTTTCACTAAGATATTGTGGTGAGCTTCACTTAACATTTAGTGTTTGTTTCATGTCAATCGCCTCATAAATAAAAATGTTATGCCAATGTAAAGAATCACATCGAACATTTCATGAACTATCATTAACACGTTACATACCAGAGTTTCTGTTTTTTTCGCCAGAAAACTTGGTATATAGTATTCCCCTATCAAATGATTGAACGAGTTCTTTCTCCAGAAAAATTGGTTCATCTGGAGGGGGAGGGTTTACTCCAGACCCAAAGTAGTTATTCGCCCATACCGGCTGCAATTATTGTTGTATTGCAACGAAACTCAAAATTCAAATATTTATTGAAATATTAATAGAAACGTATGTTGTAATAATAAACTAAATCGGTTCATTAGGGGGGGGGGGGTTACTCCTCGACCCAAATTACCATTTTGCCACTACCAGCCTTAATCTATTTATACATATAATAAAATTTTAAAGGATTGCTGTCTGTACATGGAAGATATGATGGAAAAATCCTATTGGGGGCCTTTAGCTATGCAATAGTACCCAAAACAATGATTTTTAAAATTTTTGTCTGTTTGTATGTATGTCTGCTGTCTGCGAGCCACTCTATACACACTAGGGTTTAACAATCCCTAAGGGGTCAGCTTAGTAGCTCTATCACGTTTAAGCAATCCTAGCAGCCTGTATGCTTGATCCCCGATGGCTATATGTCTAATATCGTGTGTTACTGTAGCATTACTGTAAAGTAGATTTTTTAAAAATACCCATACAACGGTGTTTATGATCCAAAATAAACTAAAAGATATATCCAAAAATTCTGCTCTTAGTCACTTTTCACGTGGATGAAGTCGTGAGCCAGCTAGTTTGAAATAGATCACTGCCTTCATTTTCAATATCATGGTCATAATGGGGTTAAAAAATAAATTTTATTTTGTAGTAGTAATTAATTCATTATATACCAAAAGTACACTTCTGGTCTACTTTTGGACCTCTTCTGGTCCCATTCTGATCCACTGCCACCTCTTTCGGACATATCCAGCCATTTCCAATCCACATTCGACAATTTTTGGTCTACTCTGGCTCACTTCCATCACGCACTGGTGCATTCCTGCCCCACTCAAGTCAACTTCTGATCTACTCTGGCATACTTCCAGCACACACTGGTCCATTCCCACCCCACTCAAGTCAACTTCTGGTCAGCTCTGGCATACTTCCAAGGACATTCTAGCTCCCTCCTCGTCCACTTCCATCTACACCTGGGTCGCTTTGGTCCACATCCTGTCCACTCTGGCTAACTTCCCATTCATTTCAGATTCGCTTCCTGATGCGACACTTTATTCACTCCTGACGACTTCTGAACAGATCTGAGTCACTTCCAGTCTCTCCTGATCACCTTTGGGACAGTAGTCTCTGCTTACCTTTTTTTTTCCACCCTATAAATTTATGTATATGTACATAGAGAGCTCCAAGCCCAATGGATTGGTGGACTTAAAACTACAACTTATCCTACGCTTAGGTTCTAGAAGGGACTGTGACAATTTACATATTTGGGGGACTTAAGCCTATTTAGTCTAAAGTATTAAATCTAAGGGGAGAAAGGATATACGGGGAGGGACCGTACCTTAACCTAACTAAATCAACCTCACACGAATATATGTCTGCTTAGCAAACGCCAAAGGGGGTGATACAGTAGAACTTGGATAATTCAAACCCCTACCCCTAGGGACTGATGAAAAAGTTCGAATTATCCAAAATTTGAATTACAAAAGTTTTTTAAAATAAAGGGCTAAAAAATTGAATTAATGTTTCACACTGTTTTTAATTAAAACAAAAAAAAAATACATAAATTTTATTTAAAGAAAAACAAAAATTGCACAAATTGATGATTAAGTACATAAGTACACACGTACATACGTAACATTCCAAAAAAGTAGAAATAAAAGTCTATTGTTTTTGAAAAAAGTCTGAAACCTTTGTTTGCTTCTTTGATTAGAAGCATGTCGAAAATCACAAAAGGTTCTAAAACATTTAATTCCTTGAGAGGAGTTTGTTGACCGTTGGTGATGGGAAGGTAGGGATTGTCAGGGTTCGGTCATTGTATCTTAATAAAACTACATTTTACATGTGAAAATGGTTTTATTGTTTGCCGACGTTTTGGCTTTATCGACATTAATGAAATCTTCATAGTTTATCCCACAGTTTGGAATGACGTATTCCAATCCGTCCTCTGGTTGTAAATTGTCAACAGAATCGATGCGACTTAATCTACTTTCGTTTGATTTTAAGAATCCAGCTTTTTTAAAGCAGTTACCTGAGGGGGGAATACTTTGACAAGATTTAAGATTGGCCGCCTCTCTATCCACTTCCCATTGGAGGTTCAGACTCATAAAAAATTCGAATTATCCAATCTTTTATTCGAATTAACCACAATTTTCTGACATTGTTTATGCACTAAATTCTAGGGGCCGAGAGAAATATTCGAATTATGGAAGTTCGAATTATTCATGTTCCACTGTATACCCTTTTCTCTCCCCTCCACCGGGCGGTCTACTCTACTGATAGAGAGGGGAGGCTCGCCTAGCGTAATCATGCCTTGTCTCGCTTTTGCTAATATGACCAAAATTGTGAGTTAATTATATGGATTTTTGGGGTGAATTTAGTCAATAATCCAAATGAAAATAAAGAATAACCAATCTTGAATACCAAATAGTTTAGTGAATAATAATTCATGATGTACCCTTTGAATAAGATCATTTAGCGAATGATGTTTTATTCACTAAAAATTATAAATATATTTGTATATATATATATATATATATATATATATATATATATATATATTATTAATTATGTTTTTATGTTTTTAAGATACATGGAAGAAAACCCAAGAGCTGGTCTCCAAGATGATGAGTCAGATGTTGAGGTTGAGTATGACGAAGATGGAAATCCCATTGCTCCAAAGAAATCAAAAGTAATTTCCAAATAAATGTATTTTTGCAGCTTTCTGATAATACGTTAATAATTTCTTCTGTTAAAATTTTTATATTTATTTATTTCACAAATATTTTCTGTTTTTAGTGATTATAGTATTAATGATGAGGCTTATAAATTATAGCGTGAATGAGATTGTGGCATATTATTAAGTCTTCCATGGATCTGGCTTTATTCATATTGGTAATACTCATGTATTTTAAATACTTTTTATTGTCAGATTTATATGAGGGACAGTAATAATGGTCACAATTTTATTCATTTTCTTAAATATGAAATTCATTTTTGTAAAATTATAAATTTAAAAATGTTACATCTTTTGTTTCTTTTAGCTGGTTCTAATTTATTGAAAACTTTCAAATCGCTTCTGGAGTTTTAGCAGATTTATTAACTTAGAATATACTTCAAATACTATGATTTCAATGGCCATTGTTATTTTTGGTTTTATTTAAAACATTAAGAACTTCTTGAATCATAGATCATTTACAAATAATAATTATTTTAATAAGCCAAGTGTCATCTTACTTTCTTTGAAATAAAGATTTAGAATTGGCTTCCAACACATTTTTCTTTTGGGGGAAAATATTTGGACAATATATGTAAATATCTCTTTTGATATTTTAGATAATAAATGTTTGGTAAATGGCAAGCCAGTTTAAGATAGCATAACTCTTGGAAATGTGTTAAATATTTCCTTAGTATTGTTCTAGTTGTTTCTTTAATTGAATTGTTTATTTCGGAAACCCGTCAAGTATTCTTTTTTTTGTTCTCCTTTAGGCTTCCTCGCTGGGGCATCATCTTTCTCGTCTCCCGGCTTCTTTCTCCAGCGGTGCTTGTTCCATGGCCGATTATGATTCACAGCTCCTGCACACTTCAAGACAGCACTACGACGTCTGATGAAGCCCATTAGGAGATGGGCGCAATATAACGGCCATGGAACAAGCACCGCTGGAGAAAGAAGCTGGGAGACGAGAAAGATTCTTTTTTTTATTTTTGGAAAACTAAAAAAAAATTCCTAATTTTGAAATTAGTGAATGTTTTGACTTGGGAAAAAATCAAAGTATTGCAAAAACAAATAATGTTTGGGGTTAATTTTAAAACTTTTTTAGTTTTGTGCAAACATTTTTTAAAGTTTTTTTACTTGACGGGTTTCTGCAATAAAATGAAAATGTTTACCTAAAAAAAAATTGTTGGCTATAATATTGATTTTGAAAAAGCATTCAAAGGTTTTAAATAACAAAAAGCATATTATCTTTATGTTTAAATTGATTGAAAGTCATATAAAATAGATGGAATATAAATTAAATGAGGAACACAATATAAGCAAATATTTGAACTTGTTTGATTTTGTATTCTTCTCATCATCACATCGACATTGCTAACGGCTGGGGTCGTAGGTCACTGGAGAATTTCATCAAACAAATATTCATAGCCTGTACATGGTCAACTTCTTCAGGTCATTGATTTCCTTTCTGTTGGTCTATATCTTTCCAGATGGACATGCGATCCCTGTTGGCTGCTCGTCAACTCCAGAGATTTTTTGAGTGTGAATGTTGAGGAGGTGAAACAGTCAATGAAGTGCTTACCACTTTTCTCAGTAAATTTTGTTGTAATGAAAAACACTGTAAGTGGATACTCCAAAAGGAATCCTGTCTTCCTTTCGAATTCTCTTCCCAGAGGTTACATCTGAGTTGATAGTCTTCTTGTAATTATGTGGCCACCAAGAATTAAAAGCATAGATCTTTTGCTACTTGGTGAACAGTAAAGCACATTGATTTAAGAATCATAACAGCATTTGGTAAACTCTGTCAACTCTTTGAACAACACGTTTGTTGAAGCCACAATCTCTATCACAGGATAAGAATGACTGACCCCTGGCTGGGAAGTAGTGACAAACAGTTTCGAATATTCCTCTATCACAAAGATTCATCGAGAATCTCACCTTTCAATGATTTTTGTTTTGCTCAGGACCATCACTGAAAAGACTTAGATGCTTAGTTCCACGGGGAACTTCAGTTTTCAAATAGTGTAGTATCGTGGAGCTAGACTCCTCTGGGGATTTATAGGCTACAACTAACAATCAAATATGAACAGGAAAGAAGACTAACACAATATTTACTGCAGAAACCCATTATGTGATTCCACTTGACGGGTTTCTGCAATAAACGGAAATTTCAAGACAAAATACAACCTATTTAAAGGATTGATAGATCACATGTTTCTGCATAAGACAATTTGACTAAAGTTGGCCATTCATAATCTATAAATGATCATTTTTGAAACAAATGTCATTTGACGGGTTTCATGAAATAAACGATTCAATTTTAGTTCTCTCTTACACAGTCCTTAGGTATTGTGTGACTAATGGGTGGTTTCCACAACATTGGAAGCTTTTATCTGTCTTCCGTATTTATACTTTTTAGGTGCCTTATCAGTTCCATCAATTATCTATCTGGTCATGGTTTGATTTTATTCTTGTTTGCTTGGTCAAATAACATTTATTTTTGGCGTCCATGTTCTTTATGCTTAGAAAGAACAAAAATCCATCAAATCCAGCCTTTGTGCCTTCAAGAAAACTTTTAAAAATATGAAACAAATAACATGAAGTTACTTTGTGACAAACTATATTTTTGCGCCTGTCCAGAAACATTCCTCAAATTGTTCTGTATTTTTCCTGTTTAGTGTTATTATTAACCACAAAATTTGCTTTAATGTAGATATTTATATCTGTAGTCCAGAGGTAAAGGACACCATGTCCATTTTTTATTAAATTGACTTAACAGCATGTTCTTAATGTGGATTTGTTTAACCATATAATGATGCAGGGCACTATGTCCTGCTCCCATAAGTAACGAAGTTCAGACAGTGACAAATAAAATCATGTCCGTTTTCATTAGAGGTAAAAGACCCCATGTGGAGGACTTGGTTTTGTTTGACTATGATCAATACTTCCAATTACCTATCAATGGCAATAGCAATGTGAAAAATTGTCTTTAAACTCTTCCTATAAGTAACAAAGAAACAGATTTTAATAGTTCAAAGTTATGGAAAATTGGCTCTCCTGAATAATTACAAATATGTGTCCTTTAACCCCGGGGTACAGATATGCAATTTAGTATTTTATTTAACATTCTTGCTTTGGATTTAAATGGACAAACTATTCTATTTTCGTAATGAGGTGTACATAGTTAGCCGTCGAGATGATAAGCAGTCACAATTTTTGTAAAAATCTGTCACAGATGTTTACGAAAATTGTATTGATGGTTTCCTAGCCGAATCCCAACTATTCCCTGACTGCTTATTCTCTTTTATTTTGAATAATTTTTCTTTTTAAATATAATCTCCAATAGAACATCATGTAACTTGTTTCTTTACTTGTTAAGACACTTGTCATATCGTCTCTGTCATGTCAAACTATCGAATATAAAAAATCTTTACAAATATTATAGTCTTCTGGTATTGACCGTGTCACAAAGTTCTTTGTAGACGTTTCACTAGTCATACTGCCAGCTTCCTCCAGGCTTAGTCTGAGAATGAGGCTGTTCTTCTAGTTCTCCTGTATAAATACTTGTCCTTGTATTCCTCCGCGGGCGTAGTCTGCTCTTCCATGTCCCTGATTGGTTCCATCTGGACCGTTGATTGGCCGAATTTCGTTTTCAAGAACTTTGTGACACGGTCAATACCAGAAGACTATAATATTTGTAATGACTCGGACCGTGGAAGCCTACGAGTTAATAAAAAATCTTTTTTTTAGATCCGGGACTTTGCTCTTGGATTGTGACAATACGGCTTGTCCCAAATTGTCTCCATTCTAACCCTTTTATAGAATAGCCTTTAATGCCTTAAAAAAAGTATCGAATACGACCATTTTTAAATATATTACTTCGTCAATGGATAGAATACGTTCATTCCTATTTTTCTCCGATTTTATTATTCAATAGTTTGACAAGGCAGGGATGATATGTCCTACGAGGAGGGGCCAGAATGTTGTGAAAAATGTGGAGCTGAATTAATTGTGTATTTTTTATTTCTGACCTTCTGCCACAAATTTAAGGGATTTTTTTTTAAATGATATTACAATCTGTTCTTAAATGGTGTTTATTTATTATGTGTTGCATTTCATTCTCTTCATCACACAATTATACACAAAATCATTAACAAATTCAAATGTCTCATAGTATGTCTTTCATTAGTTAAAAATTCTATTATATTCTAATTTACATGGTCCAACTTTTTCTAGATAATTGATCCTCTTCCACCCATTGACCATTCTGCAATTCAATATGAAGACTTTGTAAAGAATTTCTATATTGAGCATGAAGAAATTTCTTCCCTCAGTCCAGATAAAGTTCAGGAGCTAAGGACAACGCTTGGTATTAGAGTATCTGGTCCAAACCCTCCCAATCCTGTTACAAGTTTTGCACATTTTGGGTGAGCCAATGATCTTAATTTTACTAGTAGGAACATTTTACTAAACTTCTTTTCATTAGTTCAAAAATCAGTTACTGTTTTACTTTTATGAAATGTTTTTTGTTTAGCCATATGCAATTTATTTTTCTTGTAATTTTAATAATTAATCAAGTGTAATTATATGATAATATATACTAATTACAGTTCATTATTTTCAGTTTTGATGAAGCTTTGATAAAAGCAATTAGGAAATGTGAATACACCCAACCTACTCCTATCCAAGCACAGGCTGTTCCAGCAGGATTACAAGGAAGAGATATTATAGGTATCTTGCTGTTTTTCAAATTTATATTTTGGCTGACTTTGGCAAAATTACATTGCTTTGGAAAAGGCCAACTTTCTTCCTCGAAATCCTAGAATGCTCTCCAATAACACTTCCTAGAGCTGAGGAAGGACCATGCTGTGATGTTTCTTCTTCCGAGGAGTCTCACACACGTCACTCACGAATATACTGGGCCTAAAATGCTAACGCCAATATATTGGTGCTTTGTCATCTGGGCCAAAGCTGATGAACACCAATATATAGGTGTTGAAAAGTCGCTCAACACCTATATATTGGCACTTTGGCGTGCTATGGGTATTTAGGGCTTTGGCAACAATTTGATATACTCAATTATTAGTTCATTAAAACTTTATTTTTATCGCCTTTCTCCAGGATCATTTATGTGTACACTTTCAACAAGAACACCTATGGAATATGAAGCTGCGTTTTAGTTTGGGCTCACATTGCTGGGTAGTGACTCAGGGTAAAACACAATTTTCAATTTTCTGAAAAATGGGATTTCTGCCAAATGTATCTTTAATAAATCTAGCTTAGGCTTCCTATAGTAATGCTATCAAGGAAGTAAAGCTCCCTTCAGTGTGATTAGAATTTAGCTTCAAAAACTGATCAATTCTTATTCTCATATTTTTTTCTTAGGAATTGCTAAAACAGGAAGTGGTAAAACAGCTGCATTCATTTGGCCATTACTAGTCCATATAATGGATCAGAAAGAAATAGGTGTTGGTGATGGGCCGATTGGACTAATTCTTGCACCAACTCGAGAACTTTCTCAGCAGGTTAGTCTTAATATGACACTTTCATTGGCTCTCGTAGATTAGGAAAGTCTTTATGTTAAAATTATGATTTTTCACTTTTCACTCCTTTATTGATTAAGTGAGCAATGAGATTCATAAAATTCTAAGAGTAGCAATATTTTTGCTATTCTTCATTATTTCCAATCAAATTTGATCAAGATGTTAAAAGAAAATAATTCAAAATCACTCATTAATGCTATTTTTTTACAATTTTGTGAAAATTGTTTCCAAATTTTCCATGATTGATAATTTGTGAGTGATCGAGCTTAACAGACTTCAGATTTGGAAGCAGCACATCACGATATGTAAGAAACACACTTGATCAAGTCAGAATAATTTATTTTACATTAGTGTGATTTTTCACAATTTTTAGTTATTTTTTGTGATCATTGCAAAATTTTATGAGATAATGTCAAAATAGGCTTTAAGGCCGATTTACACGCATCGGCTTATTACTATACGTATAAGATGTACGATTTGCTGTATACACGCTCTATTTTCTTGATACGATTTGTCGTGTTCGATAAAACATACAATAAGTCGTTAGGTGTAAACTGGCCTTTAGATTTGAATTTAGCTTGCCATAAAACATATAGGTTGAAAGATTTTGAGAAAAATATAGACTACTTTTGTGTGCTGGTGTTATAATATTCCCTTACCTGCTACAATTATAAGTTTCCCACAACAAAACTCGCTATTGAATGTTCAAAACTGTTGCTGGGGGCATTTTTTAAAAATAATCAAAATCGATCGATTAGGAGTGGGAGTTTATTTTTGTTTCAAATTTGAATGTCTGCCTAATGGCGGTTATTTTGTATTTCTCTATATAACATTTGAGGTTTCTTGTGATATTAAGAGAGCATCCTGAAATCCGTCATGAAGTTAACTGAAATTAAAATAAATTGGACTTTGGATCTTTTTGTTCCAACTTTAAATAAATATTATTCAATTCTGATTTCCAAACGTTTTAAACAAATTATTTTTGAAATGATATTGTCTCATTACAGATATATAATGAGGCAAGAAGGTTTGGGAAAGTATATAACATAAATGTTGTTTGTGCTTACGGTGGTGGATCTAAATGGGAGCAATCGAAAGCCCTTGAAGAAGGTGCCGAGATCGTAGTTGCTACTCCCGGTAGGATGATAGATCTTATTAAAATGAAAGCAACGAATCTACAAAGGGTCACCTTTCTTGTTCTTGATGAAGCAGATAGGATGTTTGATATGGGATTTGGTGAGTATTTTTTAAAATTAATATTTATATGCACTATTATTTTCTAATTCTCATGTTTAATTTGTCATTTTTATGCATACAAATTTCTCAAACTTTATTGAATTCATATGTTAAAAAGCAGCCAACGGCTAAAGCCAATTTAATAAACCTGTCCTCTTAGGTCACCAAAGTTAAGCAACGTTGGCATGGCCAGAACTTGGATGGGTGACCGCCAAACCATGTTCAATTGGCATTATTAACTCTTACCTTACGGTGGGTGGTGGAAACTGGCCGGCCCTGCAGTACAGTGATCTCTCTACTGTCCGCGCCCCAGTTACGACGCTATTCATGCCCTCTTCTATCTGTGTGAACCCTTTTCATATAATTTCCTCCATTAAAATTTCAAATTGTAGGAAACCTTTAATTTATTATTTATTTACTTTTTATTTTAAGCTCTGAATATTTAGGTTGAATTATGTAATTATATCTCCGAAAAAAAATTGTTAATAGCCACTTTTAATAAGAAGAATAAAATTGGTTTATAATTTGGGTGCAAACAATGACGCTAAATAAATAAATAACCTCTTTATTACTTAAAAAAACACTCCTCTTTTTGATTTCTGGCTTTAGACCTAAAACTAACTGAGTTAATTTGTTTTTAATATTTACATTTTAAAAATATTTACAAAGTTAAACTTTAAATTCCTCTGACAACTAGTGCTGAAAGATATAGCTAAAGCTTCCCTCAGTCCTTGCTTGCTGTACAAATCCATAGTATGGGGGGCTCGGCGCCTCTCGACTGCTAGTCAAGTCCACCTTTTCAGGGGCATGGCAGGCCTCGACTCCTACAGCAGTCTACAGTAAGGAAAGGGTTGCAACCTATCTAGCCCAGGAAACAAAATACAGTTAAAAAAAAAGATACATACATAAAAACAAGAAATAATAATATTGTTATTATTACTTACAATTGACTTTTTTTTTAAGCGAGTAGGATTCCATAGTATTTGGATTTTTTTCCTGTTACATCTACAGCTAAAATTCAGACTCAAAGAAACCTCATATACAGTCAGGCAGTTCTAAGTTAATATAAAAAATATATGTGAAATAATATCAACCATATGAAATTATTTTTTCCAAAATGTCCATGTTCAATTTATAATCTCACTGTTATTAATTATATTATCATTATTTTATTATTTTTTATCATTATTTTATTTTTTTTTATCATTATTTTATTTTCTTATTATTTGTAAATGGCGCTTCGACAACTAGGCCACTAGCGCCAATTATATTAATGTTAATAAAAATAAATCAATTTATAATTATTTCTATTTGTTACTGTTTTATAGAACCTCAAGTTAGATCCATTTGTAATCACGTCCGACCTGACAGGCAAACACTTCTCTTTTCTGCTACATTTAAGAAGAAAATCAAAAGGCTTGCCCAAGATGTGCTCATTGATCCAGTGAGGATAGTACACGGTGAAGAAGGTGGAGAGGCTAACGAAGACATCACACAAATTGTAGTTGTTATTCAACAGACTAACAAGCTTCCTTGGCTCCTTGCTCACCTCGTGTCTTTTCAAGCCCAAGGATCAGTACTTATTTTCGTCACTAAAAAGGTAAACATGTGATAATATTGTTTCATTCGTTATTTCTATTAACACGTTAAGTGCGGCTGCTGTTTGACCATACTTTCGCTGTATGCGGTGCATGCCCCCGGGGGCATGTACAGCATTATTCGCCATATGCGGTACATGCCCCCGGGGGCATGTAACCTTCCTATCTCTATGCTCTTATTTATCGACGTCTAGCAATCAGAAGAAAAGAGATAATGCACTGACATCTAACATAATAATAATCGATGCATCTAACATCAGTAAATATACATTAAAAACAGGTGGAGGATCTGTAAATATGATCAAATAAAAAATTCGAAATAATTAAAAAAAAGGATTTTACAAATATACGGAATATTCTATTGTAACCGCGTAAAGATGACGCAGTTCCTGCGAGTCGGACTTTTTAATGTATAATTATCCATTATCATTTGGTTATTACTATTATTATTATTAAATCTTGCGTGGATTACGGACAAGCACCGCACTGGATGAAAGAAGTTATGTCTCCAGTGTGGCATATGCCCCCGGGGGCATGTATGATAAAATGTATGATTTCCTTTTGTTACTTTGCAAAACAAACGCGCTAGTGGCTCCATTTGTCATTACTATTAAAATTATTCATAAAAACATGAAAAACATCAGCCGCACTGAGGTAATGATCTTTTGAAAATGCAACCGCACATACGTTAACTCTCTAATATTCAGCACTGAAATTTGAACCTGAGAGCAAGAGTATATACTAACCTGAGTAAAGTAAGAAGTCTTGTATATTTCACATGATTAGTAAAAAAATTATGAATTTTAAAAGTGTAAACGTGCAATGTATCAGGTTATCCCAATATGTAATGTCGATGGACTGTAGAATGTATCGATCCAAGCTTTTCTGCTAGCACTTCGAATGTTCCAACAGGATTTTTCTTCTACAGTAGCCTGCAGGAGTTCATCGTCAAGCTCTATTAGTCGACCTGTAGGAGGCTCGTTTTCAAGCTTGCAGTTTTCCGCTCAAAATCGTTCAAACCACTGCTTTGAATGTAAACAAAAATAAATTGAAGAGGAGGAAATATGAACAGGCAGAATATTAAAAACCGACATTACTTATGGTATGACCTGATATTTGTCTTGAACAGTGTTATAAGCCCTCTTTACTTGATTTTATAACTACAAAAGTTGCGATAGAAGCTGTGCTTGGACTGCAAAATTTTATAAGTCGATTTCCCTTAGAAATAAATGATTTTTCTTTCTGGAGTCTTCTCCTTTTTTGTTTAGAAGATGGAAAAATGTCTCTTATGATGAAGTATTTCTCAAGAAATGGTTACAAACTTCTTTACATTAACAAAGAGACTCCAGAATATAAAATAATCTACTCTTTATGAAAAGTGATATAAAATGTTACCTTCTGAGCACTGCTCAGTTAAAATTCACTGTTCAGAAATTATTAGATTATCTTTGTGTTTTATTGTTGATTTTAGAATGATGAAAGGCGAAGGTAGGGATTGTCAAAGTTCGGTTGTTACTTCTTAATATTCCTTGGTTATCCGGGCACCCGTTGTCTAATCTAATCTACGTCTTAATAAAACTACATTTTACATGTGAAAATGGTTTTATTGTTGCCGAAGTTTCGGCTTGAAATTCAAGCCTTCATCAGGGCGCTGAGAAGATGGAAATGATCCCGCATCCGTGAGGCAAAGTTCTCAATCTTATCATCGTCCTGATGAAGGCTTGAAATTCAAGCTGAAACGTCGGCAACAATAAAACCATTTTCACATATAAAATGTAGTTTTATTAAGAAGTAACAACCGAACCCTGACAATTCCTACCTTCCCAACATCAACGGTCAACGATCTCCTCTCAATGATTATTAAAGATTTTTTTTTATTTGCAAATCAAAGCTTAATGCTGAAGAGCTTGCTGAACAACTAAAACTCCAACAAATTGATGCATTACTTTTCCATGGAGATATGGATCAAGTGGAAAGAAACCGAGTCATCACATGTTTTAGGAAAAAAGAAGTTGATATAATGGTTGCTACTGATGTTGCAGGTGACTAAATTATTATTATAGAAATTTTTAATCATTGTGGAATTGCTTTGATCTTAGCAATTCCACAGTGAATCAATCCCAGTCCATTTTTTTAAAATTTACTTATATTTCTTTTTTTGTTTAGGTGCCGTGTTCATAAGTTTTACACAGTTAAACTTAAAATTTTCATTAAAATTAAGGTTTTTTTTTTTTTTTCAAACGTCTTTTAAAACAAAATATTTTTCCTTCTTTACGTCTTGGATAATATAAATAATATCTGTTGTAAATTTTAGCAAATTTAGTTAAGTAGATCTTGAAATATATTTTACACTAGTTTTGAAAATGTAATGGTCATAC
The DNA here is from genome assembly GCA_946811695.1 of Gonocerus acuteangulatus. Taxonomy (NCBI): domain Eukaryota; kingdom Metazoa; phylum Arthropoda; class Insecta; order Hemiptera; family Coreidae; genus Gonocerus; species Gonocerus acuteangulatus. The sequence continues at coordinate 19,132,359 of OX328123.1, read as the reverse complement.
CTTTAAAGTACTCTTGAAAGTTTAAACAAGTTATCTAGCACTGTGAAAAAAAAAAACAAATTTAGAAATTTCAAGGTGGTTTTACTCCTTAATTGTTTTCATAATATGAGCAAAATAATGATCCCTTCTCATTTATTCCAGCGCGTGGTTTGGATATTCCTCATATAAGAACTGTGATAAATTATGATATGGCGAAGGATATAGACACTCATACTCACAGGATAGGTCGAACAGGTAATACTTCATTTATTTCTTCAAGATCTATACATTAAGTTTAAAGTAACACAATTTATATCAGGACATGGACCGACGAAAAGTTATTTATACAAATTTAAACTAATCACTAATAACACATGTAAATGCGACAATTCAACTGAACAGACTTACGACCACCTCCTGTATGACTGTACATTACTGGACGGACCAAGGACAAAAATGATTAAGGACATTACCTTATAGGACGGAACTTGGCCCACTAACAAACCTGACTTACTGCTTACATATTCTCAGGAATTTGATGCATTTATTAAAAATTTGGACCTTGCAACTTTCAATGAAATCATCTGATTGTACACATATGTAACTTATTACATATGTATATATTTCTTTATTTGTTTTCTTTACTTGTTTTTTTTTCTTTTTTTTTTTTTTTTTGTTAGTTTTTCTTTTTTATTATTATTCAATATTGTATTAAATATTAAATTAAAATGTCTTATACATATATGTACGTAATCAAAATACGTGCGTATGGAGGGTTACTCCAACGTGGAAAACAGGAAAAAAGATCTATACATTACTTAAATATCTAGTTATTTATTCATTTACATCTTCATGGTGTGGATGCACCCACAAAAAAATGAAAACAAATATCTTAAAACCCATAAAAAAATTATATTTGATTGGTTTAAACAATCTTTTGTAATTGAAATTCATGTAATAATACTAGACATAAAGTATTTTATGTATTTAAACCATATTTTATGTATTGGTTTCTTAGTCCTATTTATGTGTCTTCATTTTCCTTGAAAACGTGTTTCTCCAACGGTGTCGATGTCAGTGTACATAATATTTTGCCGGGATCCCACTTTCACTTCATGAGATGTAATTCTGGCTAGTTACCAAGTATCCCTCATGCAGTCAGCATAGAGACAGTACAAGTTTTCATATTACTCAGGCAGTAGTGAGTAAAGTACAGGCCATCTTTGTGGCGGCTTCTGTCTTTCTCACAGAAGAAGTCACTTGGTAGAAGGTGCCAGGTCGCTTCAATTCTGGCGCTAGTGCTTTTCCATTATGTTGTCAAGCCCCATAACCCAGCTTGCCCACTGGCTTACATACCACCTCGATGTCATGGCTTCTCAGCAGCCTACTATCACACCCTTGAAGAAGGGAAGCACAATCACTCTGCTCATCACGTCCCGTTGAACTTCCTGCCTTCTCTCATATAAGGAGGCCTTCGCTGCTGCATAATTTCACAACCTGGCTGACTAACTGATCGGTGCTGGGTGATGGTGGAATTGAGCTTGAAAGTTGCATTACATTCCTTTTGGCTTCTAGTGGATGGTTTGACTGAGCGAGCCCTTGGTTCCCTCAACCTTATAACCACTATCTCTCATGCTGGACGAGCCAGATCGTGCGATCTCCACAGATATGAAGAGTGAGCTAGATCTGTGTACACTGTAACTGTGATATAAGATCGCAGGATTCCCGATCTTGGCGGCCCTCATTCTTCCCTCTATACTATTTTTCCTGTTTTACAGCTGTTAAAAAATACATTTTTCCTCTTTGTATGCCCTTTAGATCATTGACCTATAATTGTCTTTTAAAAATTACATTGGTGTAGTTAAAATATAGTTATTGTATAAATATTGTTCTATATTTTCCAGCCGCATTCCTTTTAAATCCCAGAATTCAAATTAACGTCATGTTCGAAACCAAAAATATATGTTATGAGATTTCATAACAATGTATATATTAAAATTTTTCAGTTTGAATTATTTTAATGGTAAATGATTAGTGTATTAATTCCTTATAGGCCGAGCTGGTGAGAAAGGTACTGCTTACTCATTAGTGACCTCGACTGATAAAGAATTCGCTGGCTGTTTAGTACGAAATCTAGAAGGAGCTGGCCAGGAAGTACCTTCTCCTCTCCTAGAGCTTGCCATGCAGGTAATTAGAAATATCCTGAATTCTAATTGTACTTTTCAATTATATTAATTCATTTCTATTATTTAGCTATTCAATGCCACAAAGTATCCAACTACTCCAATTCAAAAGGTACAAAAGTTAATGTCTGTCATATCAGGAGTATACATTGATATATCTCTTATGAGAAATAACCATTGTAATGGACTGACTAGATAAAAAATATTGCTCTCATTTTGGTGCATTGAATTCAGAAACATTAAGCCTACTGGGGTCTCCCGTGGTCTAGTAGCTAGTGCGCTAGATTCATAAGCGGGAGATGGTGGGTTCGATCCCCACCGGCGGCAGGAATTTTCTCATCTCAGGGCTCGCTGAGAAAATTCCTGGCTGCACCCTGCCGGCGCTAATGGCCAATATTTGTCAATGCGCCGTAAAAAAAAAAATAAACAAAAAATTAGCCTACTTTTTATTATTTCTCTAGATAAATAAGACAACTTCAATGTACACGAGTGTGCTTGACGTAAGAGTATATAGGTTTAATAATCTAAATGACACTTTTTTGTGTTTTTAAAATAAATTGTCAAAATAAATATAATAAAAACCTAAAAAAATGTTGCTGCAAGAACAATCCTAAAAACAATAATAAATTACAAAACAAATATTCCAATTTTAAGACAAACATACATGTGTACGATTGAAGTCGTCTCCAATTGTAATTTAAGAGTTTAATCAGATTTTTAATAAACCACTTTTATTTTCTTCTTTGGAAGAATATAGCATCATCTTCAACAGTGAAGATGATCTAAAGCTTTATTGTATATAAAAAATAATAATATTAATTTCTATAATATAATAAACAATAAATTAAAATATCTTTTGTTGTGATTTGATCCTTTTGATATATTTATAATTTGTAACTTTCAGAGTGCATGGTTCAGGAAAACAAGATTTAAAGGAGGAAAAGGCAAAAGTTTAGGAGACAAGGCTGGGCTTGGATTTCGGGAGAGGCCAGGACTTGGCTCATCAGGAGCTGGCTCAAATCCTCAAGTAAATAATGTTTTTTATTTTTTTAAATTGTATATCTTAAAATAGTATTAAAAATCACATGAGAAAATAAATGAATTAACAAAGTGGATGTAGTCATATTTTGGTCATAATAGTTAATAAAAATACATTTTTAAATAAAAAATGAGTTTTTATTTGTGACAAAGTTTCACCTTGGTTTTTTAAAGTCTTTATGATGGCAATGTACCGATCCATTTGGAAGTTGCTACATCGCTTATTGTACTGTGTACAAATCTCATTCATATTTAAATCGAATGTGAAGGTGGGGAAGCATCAATGGATTCTTGAAATAACTAGAAGGAGTTGCTCCCCAAAATTGTTTAAAACATGTTATAACTTTAACCTTTCAAACCTGTTAAGGTTTATCTTCAGGGATCTTAAACTATGTCATGTTAAGGTCTATTATAATTTTGATAATTTCATGTTAAGGTCCATAATTTTGAAGTGAAAAAAATGTCAATTCTTTGAAAAAAAAAAAAAATGGTGGTGCTGTGACTGACGAAAAGGAAACCTCATTTTTCACGGGCAATAGTCTGCAGGCGGCAATTTTTAATCTAGAACGAGAAACTAAAATTGTTTTGAAAGAAGAAGGTAAAATCTAGTAAAGTGCATAGGTTTTTTAAGAAATATTAATTTTTTTGAAAATTGGTGAACAATTATTCATTTTCTATTAAAACATCTGTCGAAAATCGTTATAATTCAATAAATAAAAAAAATCCCACATACTTTACTAGCAAATATCATTAGAAAGCTGCAGTTAAAATTTGAAGTTGATCGGGAAAAAATTGAAGACGCCAGTGTATCGCCCGATTTGAAAAACATAGTTTTGAGAAAACGACTTTAAAGTTTAATGTTCTGAAATATTCGGTTTTTTCCTATTTAATTTTTTTTAATAATTTCTTGTAATAAAGATAAAAAAATGGGTTTTAATTTTGAAATGTATAGAAAGAGGACCAGAAGAAACTTAACAATTAAAAATGGACCAATCTAAGCTCGCTCAAAAAATTATCTTCAAATCAGCATCGCGTTCACTCGGCATCAAAACTTCATTCGGAAAATCGTATTTTTTGCCCATTTAAAAAAAAAATTGTCTTCGCATAAAGACTCTTGGATATCATTTTTGATTAGTTAAGGAAGAAATTTAGCCTATATAAAAAAGTTAATAGGTAGTTTTTTTTTTTTTTTTTTTTTTTTTGTTTTTGTTTTTACGGCGCATCTACATCTTGGCCATTAGCGCCGGGCTGTCTATAGGTTGCCGCCCTTTTATAATGCCAACAGCATGTGGTCGGTCACCCATTCAGGTACTGACCACGCCCGACCTTGCTTAACTTCGGTGATCTATGGGAACCGGTGTATTCAACGTGGCTATGGCCGTTGGCGTTAATAGGTAGTATTAGTATTATCCCTTAAGATGCCTGAAGATGAACCTAAACGGGTTCAAAACATTGCAAATATAACTTAATTTTTTAAACCAAAAAAAAAAAAAATAGCAGGGTTGCAATTTTGGGGAGCAAGCCCTGCTAGTTGTTTTAAGAATCCATTCATATATTGATTAATGTCTAAGATCTTCGATAGATTGATCTTTCTATCAAGTTAAATCGTACCTCACTTCCAATAATAAAGGATAATGCTTCTCAAAATGTCATCAATTATCACATGTCCCTTTCTCTTATTTAGCACTTCAATTGTTCCTTCGTACAGCGTCTATAATTATTACTGCACTCTATCACTATGTATATTTATGTTTTGCAGGCTATCAAGACATCAGTGAGTATATCTGAATTGATACCTAAAACAAACAGAGGTCCAGCCATGGATAGATTGCAAGCAATGAAGGCAGCTTTTCGGGCCCAATACCAATCACAGGTACACCACAGTTTTAATATTAATATTATTGGTATAATTTTTTTTTAATAATTTAAGGTGTGTCAACCGTTGGGGTCAGGTATCAATTTTGAAGCCAAAAATTGTAATTTATTGAAGTTTTAACTAGAACTCCATAATTCTATCACTAATTCGACTCGGGGAGTAGGGGGGAGGGGGGTTACTCTGGACCTAAACTATCAATTTGCCACTACCATCCGTAATTTTTTTATATTTCAATGACACTCTGTATTCTTTGTGATCATCTACAGCATAGAAGCTCTATTGACTCAGCTCAAATGTTCAACTTGATTCTTTACATTGGCATAACTTTTTTATTTATGAGCCGATTGACATGAAACAAACACTTAAAGTTAAGTGACGCTTACCACAATATATTTGTGAAAACTGGATCTAAACCGGTTAAAATCATTGTTTTGGGTACTATTGCGTTGATAAAGGCCCCCAATAATATTTTTTCCCATATATCTTCCATGTACAGATAGCAATTCGTTAGAATTTTATTATATGTAAAGATAATGGCCAAACCCCTGACTGTTCACACCTTGGCAATCCTTACAGCCAACAATCACTTCTGGATAAATGGTGACGTTATTGGTTTGTTTAACCAACAACAAAATTTCAAACATTTTCTATTTCCTCCTATTGTATATTCTATAAAAGTCTTTGTTTTAAATATATATATATATATATATATATATATATATATATATATATATATATATATATATATAGATAGATAGATACATTTACAGGTTGCTCAAAGTTGAGTTTTATTAATCTTCATTATATATTTATCTTTATTAAACTTGTTTACATTTTTCGAATATAAGAAATATTTCTTACCCTCTTAATTTTATTTTAAATGTATATATTTATAATTTTTTTTATAGTGTGCATTAAATATTATTATTTATAAAAATCATTTTCTATCCTTGGGCTCATCCTCAATTTGTGTTAGTCCTTAGAATTCGTTGTCACTAATACTTATTCATGGTTCGTAGTTTACTGCATCAGAAGATCATACCTGGGAACAAACACTTGACAATCCGGATGGAATGCCTCGGGAGAAAATGGGTGGTCATCTTCCTGAAAAAAAAGTAAGGGAGGTCCAGAGAGGCAATATTTTTTTTGTACAATTTATGTTTTTATTAACTAGGCATTGGTGTTACCAGTTATTGCCTCACTGTAGATTTCCCCTCACTTTAATGTTTTTTGTTTTTTTTAATTATCTGTTATTTTATTTTTGATATATCGATTTTAGTTTTTTGCTCTTATTTGTATGTAATCAAGCATCCTTTTTTTATTTAATTTTTTTATGGTAATTTAATCTTACTAGCAAACAAACCCTGTTCTCTTTGCTGAAAAGGTTTTCAGTTAGCACACAATAAGGCTTTCAGAAAATTACCAAAGAATTGGCATTTGGCTTATTGCCAGTCTAATCGGCCTACTAGAAAGGCAATATAATATCATCACATCAAGACATATCATCTCTTGGAAATATTCGCATCAACTCTGGGGTGGAGCAGGGAGTATTTATCGGAGTAAATATCATTGGTTGATAAATATCATTTTATTTTGTACAATACAATTATTTTATAAATCAACATTCGCCATTAGTCAAAATAAGGGGCATATGCTACTGGGGAAAGCTATATTCCCTAGTTAAAAAGCTATATTAACTATAGTTAAAAAAAGTCCGACCGCGTCATTAGCACTTAGTGCGGTTCATTCATATCTCTAGTGCTATTAGTAAATGAATAGTAGCAGTTATTGGTGGGGTTTAAACATATTTTTGAATTTATTTGACGAAATATAAATTATTTTTAAACCATTGTATTTGTTCTTTAATATACTCTTTAAAACAAATGAATTGGCAAAAGAATCATGTTGATATCGTTTTCTAAACTCTATATATATATATATATATAATAAAAAAAAGTCGGCGCTAATGGCCTAGACGTCGATGCGCCATAATAAAATAAAAATAAAAATAAAAAAAAGCATTTTCAACCTATTTTATTTTATTTCTCAGCTCCTAAGGCGTATTGGACAGAACGCTCGGACACGTGCCGACTATTTTTCGATGTAGAATCACCAGAAAAAAAAATGGACCAAATCGGTTTAATAAATATGCAAAGTTTCATAAAAATCGGCTCCGGACACTTGGGGATGTTTCCTTGTGATAAACATTAAACACTAACTCCCTTGTCTGGCCTCTCAAATCCTTTCCTGCTCCTAAACGAGACATAATCAGTTTTTATAGTGATTCACGTTAAGTGTTTAATCATTAAAAGGCTTTGCAAATTGCGGATCAAAAGGGAGAGGGGAGGGAGAAATTCCCGCCCAGACGTTCGCAATGCGCAGTTGACTTTGGGTTTATCTGGACAGGCTATAGATGTGAATGAATTAATATAGTTTGGAGACTCCCTGAGGAAAGAACTGCAAGGATGGCGTAATAAATCCAAGTATAGAGAAGGAGATGCTCCTAGAATTACCTGGGAGGAAGGCGTTCAGGAAGTGAGGAATGAACTGGAACGCAAGGAGGGGGTTGATACAGGAAGCCCTTCGGAGCCCTCCCATCGCACATTGGTAAAAGGGGAATAAGAATATTATGATTTTATTTCTTTTATTGTAATATAAATAGTCTATTTTGGTCATTTTATATTGTAAAAAAAAACAACATTTTTTAAAAGTATTGTTTAATTTATTTTTCAAGTTTACTGCTTCTGAAGATCACACATGGGAGCAAACCCTAGACAACCCTGAAGGAATGCCTCGCGTGAAGAAAGGCCCCCTTCCAGAGAAGAAGGTTAGGAAGAGCAGATGGGACACGCCTTGAATAACTTTTGAAATTGTAAAATGACTGAGTTTTTACGTTTTCTTACAGCAGTACTAAGCATTGTAATACATATTTATTAAGTAATTTTACTATAATGTGCATTGTACATAAGTGTCATATATATTTTGTTAAAAGCTGTTGTATTAGTTAAATTGTATAGCATTTGTTGTAAAGTAATGAAGTGGCCCTTGGGTTGTTTTGATATTGTGATATATCAAGTTATTTCATAAATACAGCCAGTACTAAACAACTTATTACTTTTATCAACCTAACAAATCTTATTTAATATATTATTAACTATATATAAAAGATAACTTGTATTGCTTTCTTTGCTGACCAATATTAAAACATAGTATTTCATACAGAACAATATATCAGTAATTGAAGCTACTTTTTATCTAGTTGGTTTATTTATTTTTATTTTTGGCGGGTTAGGGATACGAAGGCAAGGCTCTGGAGAATTCAGACTTACTTAACGAAAAACATTTGAACACAAACATTTGAAATTTTTTTGATTTCTCCAAATAAGATCGTCTTATTGGAAATTTGATAAGACCAGTTTTTTTGAACAATTTCATAACCTTACGATTGGTTTCCTTCACTTACCATGATTTCCCAACAGTTTTCCAAATATTAAAGGAAATTGGAGGCCCGGTGAGGGTTAAGACGTGAGCACTTAATACTCCGTGCCAAAAGTCGTGGGTTCGATTACCACTAGGGGTAATGGCTTTTCTTTGAAAAAAAGAAAAGGCATCAGCTCTATCCTGGCTAGAAAAGGGTGGTAACCTATAGATAACCCGTCCTAAAATTCTTAGTTAATAATAATGGACATTAAAATTTAAATAATAATTAAAGGAAATTCTCAAAAATCTCAAAACTGCTCTTGTCTTTTTTACAAAATATATTTCTAATTGTTCTTCCAGTTCTCGAGTCATCTCTTCGAGATGGAGTAACTACCACTCACCTGACTAATACGTAATGGACTCAACGTAATGATGCAGGATTTACTAGCACAGTGGTTACTTCTCTGATTGTGAAGTTCAAACATTGAAGAGCGATATTTGGTTTCGAGCATCAACATCAGAGAATACATTATCTACATAACATAGGGAAAGAGGATAGGGTTTAATTATTTTGTCATTGTTTTTTACCATAAATATTTATTTTAAAATTTACTTAATTTTATATGAGTTATATTCATTAATTTTGGAACTTCAAATTAATGTTTTAAATACATCTTGTGCAATGCTGATAATTTTTTTTCCATAAGTTCTGAATTTTAGCCATTCAAACCATATCGATTTGTGATGTTAATAATTTCTTTTGAAAATTGTGCCATTGCAATGAAGAATGTTAATAAGGTGTTGACAAACTGTAAATACAAAAAAAAGATCATTTTAATTTGCACATCAGAATAGTTTTTAATACATGAAAAAATTGTTAGTGTAAAAAAATATTGTCCACTTTTGCTTCTTATTTTTTTCAAATATGAAAAGAAATCCTTTTTCCCAGGACTTAATAATAACATTTAAATTTACATAGTCGAACATACAAATTAAAAAATAAAAGCCTAACTCTGTAAGTAAAAAAAAAAAAAAAAAAAAAAATACTAGCACTATCTAAAAAACCTGAAATAAAACATATGTACATGTTAATACAAAGAAGGGAGCAAATATGGAGGGATTCTGGAATACTGGAGCAAGAAGGGGATGACAGGTGGTGGGGATTAAGAAAAATATTGTAGTAGTAAAAATATAGTAAATAGTTCAATATAAAATAATAAAAAAATTGGGAGAGTGTAAAAAGAAAGGAATAAAGAATAAATGTATAGAGAAAAAAAAAGAAATATAACATTATAAAACAAAACAAATGTGAACTTAATCAAATGAAAGAAACAACGAACAAAAGTTTCAAAGATGTATCGGGATACTTAAGTAATCTGGTCTTACACTGGTGGTAAGTTCATAAAAAGTGTCTTCAGAGGAGGATAGGAAAAAAGCAAAGAGACAGATTTTACGTACAGGAAAGGAAGGATAGTGTCAATGGAAAGAGGGATAGAGTTCCAGAAGGAGGTGGCTCGGGAGATGAAGGAACGGTCGAAGAAGGCAGTTATAAGAGTGTGGAGATTTTAGGTTGAATAAAATGACAGACTTGACTTCTATTTTTCGAAACTTTTTTGATCGATTGACAATGGCTTGGGTAACTCAAACCGTCATACCTTGAATTATACCTGCTTTTGTAGACTCGGTTTACTATATTATGATTGAGTAATTGCACTACTTAAATCGTATAATAATAATTCTTTAGTAATAGCACCTCTATTTATAATTAACATATCTTGAATTGTTATTCAATAATTTGTGGCATAAAAGTAATTTGTAAAAGATAAATAACATACAGATCCATATAATCCTGAGTCAAGTCGGAAAACACCCCATGCCGTGATTTCCAGGTTACTAGTCCTTACTTCTTCGAGAAAAAGTTCAATCTGAAATTAGGAAAAGTTAGAAGTATGTTGAATATGTTAATAACATTTTTCAACTTACCATTTTGATTTCAATGTTATAACAGTTATAACACACTTTTATTGAAATTGAAGAATTAACTTATCCTTCATTCTAAAATTTAAAAATATTAAATTTCTAAATTAGAGGAATAATGTTTAAAAATTCTTAGTCGCCAAATTTAGGTGTATTGGTTGCATCTATTGCCTTGAGACAAGTTTACTCAAAAAGTTGTCATACCTGTTGGTCATACCTGTGTTGGTGGAGACCTTCTTCACTGGCATTGGTGAGAGTACTGTGGGCGGGCGCTTTCGACGTAAGTACGTCATTATCAAGCCAATGTTTCATTAGTACTCCCCAACAGTGGCTTGATAGTAGCGTACTTACGTAAAAAGCGCTGGCGCACAGTACTCTCATAGGTGCCAGTGATGGCTGCCTCCACCAACAGGTATGACAACAGTATATTTACTGGCAGATCTATCCCCTTAGATTATTAGATTACTCATGAAGGTTTATTAAGCCTCACAGATTTAATTTCCTTTGGGAAAATTTTGCCTGACAGAAATTTTAAAAATTAGGGCTACTCAACACTATAATTAGGGCTATTTATAATTATGACACAAGATGAATGCTTCATTATCCATAAAAGTATAGATAAATGCAATGTAATGTATTTACTTAAATTTTTTTAAATTTATTATCAAGACTCTCATAACGCAGATGATTCCCTTTACTTAAAAATTAATCTTCATTGCAAAATCTAGTTTTTATTTACCTGCCTGTAACTTTCCAAAAATACCGATATGGAAAATGAAATTTGGTACAAAAATCTTTCGACTAATTTGAAAGGTTAAGTTCGTTAACCAGCAGAATCCTTCGGCCGGAACATGGGTTTTGGAGAGAATTTTGCCCCCCAAAAATCGGATCGCTTACGTTTTCGAGTTCATATGCTTGCAGGTACTCGTTTTATAGGTTTCTTAAAGTAGGAAAACGAATGCAACCATTATTAGACCGATATCTGTAAATGGTTACGAGAAATATTGAGAACATATTTTCGAGGTTTTCTCGTAATTACAAAAGACAGAATTTTTGTAAAAATCTGGAAAAATTAATGTATGTACCCTTAACATTCAACTATCGAATAGTGTATTTTGAATATCTCAAAAATTTTCAATTTTTTTTATAGCTAAAATGTGTCCGAACTCACCCCTATGTGTGGGGTGAGTTCGGACAGCCTTTAATTTCTGTAAAAATCTTAACTTAACCTATAGTTGGAGTGAGCTCGGTCATAATTGACGATATTCTGAAGAGAAATATTTTCTATAATATTTTTTAGATTAACAAAATATTCTTTCACTTTTTCCTTATCAACTTCTGCTCTACACCTTTTGATGTTTTGATGGCTGTTTCTTTTTCATAAAGCAGTAAAACCATTCCAGTCTGGGCTTGCCTTAAAATCCTGCGATTTTTTCCTGACCATCCAAATATGTTTTAGCACTTTCCTCCGAAGGAAAGTAGCTATTGAGGTTGGACTCATGACGGAAATGTTGAAAAATTTCTTCAAATCTTTATCGATCCTACCTAGTAGACACTGAAAATGACCCCCGTTAAAATTTATATATATATATATATATATATATATATATATATATATATATATATATATATATCTGTTAAAACGATAGCGGCCAGAGTTTTTGTTTTTTCGTCACGAAACTTGGTATATAGCATTCAATTAGCAAACGATTGAACGAGTTCGTTAACCACCAAAGTCGGTCCACTGGAAGGGGGGGTTTACCCTGAACCCAAAACACTAATTTGACTATGTCAGCCGTAATATTTGTTATATTTCAACGAAACTTGGTATTCGTAGTGGTAATATAGAGAGAAAAGTGAGATATAAAAATGAACTAAATCGGTTCATTAGAAGGGGGGGTTACTCCGGACCCACAATACCAATTCGCCACTACCAGCCGTGATTTTTGGTATATTTCGACGAAACTCGGTATTCGTAGTGGTAATCCATAGGTAAATATGTTTTGTAAAAATAAACTAAATCGGTTCATTAGGAGGGGGGGGGGGGGGGTTTACTCCAGACCCACAACACCAATTCGCCACTACCAGCCGTGATTTTTGGTATATTTCGACGAAACTCGGTATTCGTAGTGGTAATCTACAGGTAAATATGTGTTGTAAAAATAAAACTAAATCGGTTCATTAGAAGGGGGGGCTTACTCCGGATCCAAATTCCTAATATACTCATACCGGTCGTAATTTCTGCTGTATTGTAACGAAACGCGGTATACGTCGTGGGTAACACATGAGAAAGAAGTGTTGTAAAAATGAGCTGAATCGGGGGTTTAATTTGTAATATATTTCAATTGAAAAGCCCGCCAGATGTAGGTTCACAAAGCCGCCGCAAGGAGCGCTTTCTACCACTAGAGTGACTGTATCCTGTTTCTGCGTTAGATCAAAATACGATAATATGAGGTTTTTTGTATTTATTACGTAGTGTAATAGGTACCATGTGTAAACATAACTCGGGAAGCAAATTAATAATTGATCAGTTACTCATTACAAATTTAAAAGAGAACTATTCATGTTTTTATTTTATTTATGTAGGATATTTTAAGCAAATTGTTCTGGAAAGCAGTCTACACTACCCAAATTCTGAGGAAAGTGCTTAGTTATGCAGCTCCTGCGTGACGTACTTGTTTTTTTTTTCTTCTTGACTCAATTTTGTTTGGCCACCGCTTTTTTTTTTTTTTTTTTTTTTTTTTTTTTTTTTTTTTTTTTTTTTTTTTTTTTTTTTTTTTTTTTTTTTTTTTTTTGTGCATTCCTCTAACTTTATCATTTAAAGTCAATTTAGGTATATTGTTGTACAACAAAATACCTAAATCGATCCGCTGTCTCTCAGAGTCTTCTTCTTGGTTTTGACATCGTCAATCAAATTTTTCAAAGCCTCTTTGGAATAAATACTTTTTTCCTTCAAGCCAAGAGGACGCGGGTATAATTGATGCATGTCCAAACTCGCCCCACGCTATGCGAGTTTTTACTTAAACGAGAGAAAAAAGCTTTTGTACCAAAAGCAAGGCTCGGCTGAATAAGAGCCAATGCATGGGCATTGAAAATGGGGCTAAGTCCCTGAAAACGTTTTGCCAATAAAACACTTGTGGGAATATTCGACCATTTTTTTCATCCTTGAAAAAAATAAATATCTTTTTTTATGTATTACTAGCTGACCCGGCGAACTTCGTACCGCCTAACAGTCGATTCAGCGAACTTCGTACCGCCTAACAGTCGATTCAATAATTTTTTTTAAATATTTATTCTGCTATTCAGGACTCCGGGTCAGCTATCAAGATGTAGACATCTGGCGGGGATAACTAATTAAATGACGATTGATCAGTTTTCGTCCGGAGAGGAAAAATGATTAAATTACTAAAATGGCTATTAAAAAATAAGGGTTGATCGTAGAAGGGTGAAAATTGAGGATTGTATGTATTTTTGTATGTTGTATCATAAAAAAATAGAAATTAAAAATTTTGTCTAAAAAATAAAAATAAAAAAATTAGGGGTGGACTACCCCTAACATTTAGGGGGATGAAAAATAGATGTTGGCCGATTCTCATAGATACCGGATAAGCACAAAAAATTTCATCAAAATCGGTCAAGCCGTTTCGGAGGAGTATGGCAACGAAAACTGTGACACGAGAATTTTATATATTAGATTAGACAACTATAAACCTATTATAAAATATGAAAAATTAGGTTTTAATTACTTACACAGCTTCTACACAGAAGTTTGTTTCTTGCATTTCGAAAATCATGGAAATTACAACTCACATTAAAATATTCGTTACTCCCTTCAAAGTGTTCTCACGGGGATTTCGGCTTAACTATGTGGAAAAAATACAATATCGATCGTATTTGTCAAGCCAAATTATGACCCTAATGAAAAGAATTGCTCCAGGTCACGTTATTTCCTACGCCATGCACTATTGTCCGAACTCGTACGACCTGTCCCAACTCACCCCAGATGACGGTATTTAACTAATTTTCAGTTTGGATATTCAGAAACGATTGATTCAGTTGAACCTCGTTCCAGATGTTCGACATTCATCTAATCTAAAATATTTAAATTTTGGTTGCGTTTTGAGCTAAGGAAGTATTAGAAAAAAAAATTAATAATAGATATGAAAAGTTTTCGGATCTCAGCATATTTTCTAGAATATCTCGAAAACGGTTGAATAATCGTGGTAAGTGTAAGGTAATTATCCGAAAGCTTATGAAATTCTCTACAAAAAAGGTTCTGATGTAATTTTTGATGGAGCGATGTCAATCCGAGAAATAAGTGCTTGAAACTTCGAAATTGCTTTAGTTTTTTTTTTTTTTTTTTTTCTTTACCGGCGAATCGACATCTGGGCCATTAGCGCCAATCGAAATTGTTAGTTTTGCTCTTTTGAACTGTGTTTTGTAGAATGTGTTTACTTAACGTATTTTTCATTGTATTTAACAGTAAAATAAGTATTTCAGTAAAAGAAGGTAAGAAAACGTGAATCAGTGTTTCCAAGAGCGAAAGTTGTGACAGCGGATGGACTAATTTCCGCTTAGGTTACTGTCAGTTTCCTGTTGTCGCGCCTTAAATATTCCTTCTCTTTAACAACGGAACCGCGCTAAGATGACGCAGCTCCTGCGAGTCAGACTTTTTTAAAGCGTTCTAGTACCTAGTGTAATTTAGAAAGTTTAGAATAGATATAATATATCTATTCCACACTTTCCAGACTACATATTTTATGAATAATCTAAACACCTATTCCATTCATATTCTGTAAGAAAGTGATACTTTAGACACCTCATGCACAGAAAAGTAAGAGTAGCGTAAATTACACAAACGGCATATTCGGCTTCCTCTCAGAAAAATATACATTACAAACAACAACAAATTGTTGTTTCACATCGTACCTATTTTGTTTTACTGGCAAACTCATTTTACTAGGCATTTCCTTATGTTTTGTATTAGGTTATTTTAATGATCTTTTAGGAATCTACTATATATTTGTCAAATACCACTCACTCACTCACTCATCTATCAACGCCCAGCCCAAACCGCTCGACAGAAAATTTTGAAATTTTGCATGGACACTCCCTATATAACGTAGGCGCTCGCTAAGAAAGGATTTTTTGATATTCGTATTTTTAAGCATTTTTAGGGGGGTTTAAAGTTTGAGTTGGTTAGAGAAGGCAAGCCTAGGCAGCCTGCGTTGCTAGGACGATAAAGAAGAGCTGTTACCTTACATTATCTATCTCATAGTTTTATTTCTAATTGAGGTTAATTTCAACTATGATGGCAGACCTTGAATTACTAGAAATTAACTGTCCCTCATAGAGTTTTAATTGCGTTTCTTTTCTGCCTGTCCCCGTCAGATAGGCTTGCCATATTTTTGGAGAGTTAAACCGAGACACATTAATATGGGATGGGCATACCAGGGGGGGGGGATAAAAAGAGTACAAATTATAAGCAAAATGGTTGGTGAGTTTTAAGCCTAGCAAGTAACGGGAAGGGGGAATCCTAAACTGTTAGTCTACCCAAACCTTAAAAATAAGAACGGAACTTTTTTTGCTACTTGATTTTCTTAAAACAATCTCTCAGCCAAATAGTAGTGTCTGGCAGCTGGCAGCGCTGTGCAGGTAGTTCCAGCGTTTTACAGTTAGATTACTTCTCATATCTTTGACACTGTGAGCAGTAGTAAAAATGTTGATTGTAGAATAGTAACCGATTTAAAAAAGATTCTTATAAACATGAATTCATTACTTTTTACATCTTACAGTCTTTTCCGGGACATTGATAAAACTGGACGGGACACCGAAACAATTGCAAAATACCGGGACAGTCCCGGTCAAACCGTGATGTATGGCATATCCTTAGGTTTTCCAGGCGAGGTAATAATATCCGGAACCCTTGCACAGCCTCCACGCCTATAACCTTGGTAATACTCGTAAATATATTGGGTGTTACCATATGACTTCTTGGAAACATAAACTTTTAAATTTTAACGCCCATTGAATAAAATATAGTATGACGGGAACCGTGCTGTAATAAACTGCACAGAATTGTATAGTAACGTAATTTTAATGAAACATTATTTAACGCAATAAAATAACTACTTATCTGCCGTGACGAAGCACGGGTATTCAGCTAGTGAGGCATAAAAAACCATCTTGCCGTGAATGTGCTGAGTCATGGAGGAAAACATGAAATAGGGTTATTGTTAGGTTTCGTTTATCATTAGCATATGTTACAAATAACTCGACAGAGAATCGGTTTTCAGCAGGCTTTAAGACGAAATCAGGGAGTTTTTACTTTTCTCTATCCAAAATGATGCACAGACTTAAGTTATTAAAGGTAGTTCAAGAAGAGATAGAACAAGAAAGAACATTTGACGCAGATTACTGTCCAATTTGGTTGGGAAATGGCCCTAATATACCTAGGGCATTGTTCGTTGAAAATCGAAAGAGGCTTTCTACCAAAATGAATTCTATTGATCGGTTGGCGATTATCTATATTGAAGGAGGGAAATTCTCAAACGAATATAACGATGAGACATTAGATACATTTCAACAAGAACCGTTTTTCTACTGGATGTTTGGAGTGTTGGAACCAAATTTTATAGGTGCTATTGATGTCCTCAACGAGCAATCCTACTTGTTCTATTCGTCTACAGCTGGTTATTCGCTGGAAGACCATGATTTGATCAAACAGAAGTATCTTGTAGATTTTGTCGAGAATGAAGACAATATAGTTTCTACCTTGTCAAAATTCAATCGAAGAAAAATCCTTCTGCCTTGCGGTATGAGAAACATTGGGAAAAGAGTGCATTGTAATACTTACTGCAATCACAACACAAAATTAACAGGTTTTAATTTGGACTATACCTTGCTATATCCTGTTTTATGCGAACTACGAGCAACAAAAATCAGAACTGAGATAGACATAATGTCCTTCGTCACTGGTATTGCAGCGAATGGACTTCGGTATGTCATGAGCTGTCTTGTTCCTGGAATGCTGGAATATAAGGGGGTCGCTTTGTTTTCCTTGTATGTTTCCAGGCTGGGGAGTTGCGAAGCAAATGAACACGAGAACATTTGCTTGTCGAGCTCGAATTTAAAAATGTTTTTACATTATGTTCATGATGAATTTAATGGCGAAAAACTTGTTGAAAATGATTTGTGTGTACTTGATATGGGTTGCAATTATTTTGGATACAACGCAAAATTATCCGTTACATTTCCTCTGAATGGAGTGTTTAATAAAGAGCAGAGATCTTTGTATGAACTTGTTCTTAATGTCCGTCAGGATATTTATGACCATCTAGGAAGAGGAATACTTTTAGAAGATCTTAATAATTTTGCAGCGAAGCGTCTTCTTGTCCAATTGAAATTGGACTACGATATATTGACTCATAATGTTGAAGATTTGTTGAAAGCCGGAATAGACAAGGTATTTATGCCACATGAGTGTTGTCATTTTATTGGCTTGGAGACTGAAGACGTTGGCGAAAAAGATGTGGCTTCATGCTCCCCAGAAATGCGAAAGGATGAACCACAACCGAGAGTTTTAGTTCCAGGGATGATCTTAGTGGTTGGACCGGGGTGTTTTTTCATCGATGAGCTTATAGATCGTGCATTGCAAAATGTCACTCAAGGGAACTATTTTCGAGATAAAATCAACGAATTCAGAGGCTTTGGAGGGGTATTGTTGAGAGATATGGTATTGATAACAGATTTGGGATATAAAATACTCTCTGATATTCCTAGAACAGTACAGGGCTTAGAGGATTTGCTGAAGGAAATTTCGTACAACGTAGTTCGAAAATCAACTAAACATCTTCAAAATAATATTCCTGATCTAAATGAAATTAATTTAATTTAATTAATTGATCTATCACTCGAGAAAACTTAAAATGTGCTTTCCATTGGCATAACTTGATTACTTTTCAGTTTTGGGCCATCCTCAAGTAAAAGGATTTGAATTTACATAAAATACTACACAAAAGTAAAAAATGTAATAAATCTGATCATTTCCCCAGTCATGTTAGAATTGCATGTATAGTCTGTAAAGTGTTCTATTTTAAACATAGGTACTCATGGCACAATACTGGTTCAAAATGCTTTAGTGGATATATAGCAGTCTTATTTCACTGAAATATACGTGTAACAGACATTCCAGGGCCCCCCTGAAATACATCAAATTTATTTCCAGATATTTCGCCATATTTTTACCAAATACTTAAGTGAAATGTGAGGTTTCTTACCTGCTTGCAAAATTCTTCGCTTTTGTCAGTGAGGCCTATATTTATAAGATCGTCTTCCACTGCATATGCCTGTGAGAAAAGAAGTATAATATACTTTTTTTTACAATCAATTTATATCCATTTGGCCTCTTTTGCCCGAATATACAGAGTGACATCAATCCGAAAAAATCAGACATAATGTTCAACCTAAGAAATACCTTGTTTCGTTTGATCCACCTCCTCTGAAATGATTATAAATAAATTTACATCTAGCTTATATATGAATAGATGAATTTTTCAATAATATAAGATAAACTCATTAATAAACTCTACGCCTCAGAGTATAATATCGTGATATGATTTCCACAAAATCACATCACGCACACATACAAATATGAGCTACCTTATTTTCGTGATCTTTAGGGTCTGAAACGTGGACATTTCTTATCGGCATCTCTGAATTCGTCCTAAGAGCGACGTCATAAGCGGGTTTCCTACTGATGGAGGGAGGGAGGAACCGCGCTAAAAACAACTATTTATTTGGAACGAATTATCCACAACAACTAATTCCTGAAATTTACATGAAAACTCGAGAAAAATCAAAGAAAATTTACTGCTTTTCAAACATAGTAGTACATAATTTCTTCCGTTTGCAATAATATCTCAGAACAATACTTGTCAACTTAAGTCAGTAGGAGTATAAAGATTAAATATAAATAAAAAAAAAAAAAACTTGAAATAATAAAGATAGTTCACCTGTTCTATAAGTTTTGTTGAGAGGCGAGCTGGGAAGTACACTGCTGACATTCCATCTAGTGCTCCCAAAACAAACGTCACGGTAGTTGCTTGTGCCTATAATATGATTAAATTTATATTAATGTTCTAATAAAATATACCTACTTACAAAACATAAAAATTTATATAATTTGTCATGCGACACAAAACGTATTACGAATTGAGCCTCTATTTCATGTGTTTTATATTTCAAAAAAATTTCTTTAATATGTTCAGAAAGATTCGATAAAACGACGAGTTTTACGATCCCCTGACAAGTTCTGTAAATATTAAAGGAGTTATGCCACCTTGAGATTTTCAAAATCTTTGAAAAGTTTTGCGGTTAGAAAATCCGTGGTGATTGGAGGTTAGCCATTCGGAAGCTTACTAAATTCTCTACCAAAAAAAGTTCTGAAGCTATTTTCGATGGGGCGATATCAATTGGAGGAAAAAGTGCTCAAAACTTTGAAAGTGTTACTTTTGTTCTTTGGAACGGGTTTTTAGCACTTTCCTCCGAAGGAAAGTAGCTATTGAGGTCGCACTCACGACGGAATTATTAAAAAATTTCTTCAAATCTTTATCGATCCTACCTAGTAGAGACCGAAAATGTCCCCCGTCAAAATTTATATATATATATATATATATATATATATATATATATATATATATATATATAATATACATAATATATATATATAGATATATATAAAAGCATATAAGCATATATGTATGTGTCTGTTAACACGATAGCGGCCAGAGTTTTTGTTTTTTCGTCACGAAACTTGGTATATAGCATTCAATTAGCAAACGATTGAACGAGTTCGTTAAAATCGGTCCACCGGAAGGGGGGGGGTTTACCCCAGACCCAAAACACTAATTTGACCATGCCAGCCGTAATTTTTGTTATATTTCAACGAAACTTAGTATTCTTAGTGGTATTCTACAGGGAAAAATGGGTTGTGAAAATAAACTAAATCGGTTCATTGGGAGGGGGGTTTACTCCAGACCCACAATACCAATTCGCCACTACCAACCGTTCATTTGGAGGGGGGGGGGTACCCCCGTACCCAAATTACATATATACTCATACCGGTCGTAATTTCTGCTGTATTGTAACGAAACGCGGTATACGTCGTGGGTATCTCATGAGAAAGAAGTGTTGTAAAAATGAACTAAATCTGTTAATCGGAAAGGGGGGTTTACTTCATACTATGTTTCAATAGAATAGCCCGCCAGACGTAGGTTCACAAAGCCGCCGAAAGAAGCGCTTTCTACCAATAGGGGGACTGTATCCTGTTCCTGCGTCAGATCAAAAGAAAAAGTATGAAGTTTTTTTGGATTTATCATGTAGTGTGGTACCATGTATAAACATAACTCTGCAAGCAAATTAATTACAAAATTAACAATTGAACAGTTGCTCATTACAAAAGTAAAAGAGAATTATTCATGTTTTTACTTTATTTATATCTTCTCTTCTTTCTTGGCGCTACAACCCTAGGCGGGTCTTGGCCTCCTCTATGAGCTTCCGCCAACCATATCTATCTGCTGCCGCCGCCTTTCAGTTCGGTGTATTGAGAAGGACCCTAGCATCAGCTGCCACACCATCCACCCATCTTAGCCTGGGTCTCTCCCCCCCTCCTAGTTCGTTCCATCCTGGGTTCGAGGACTCTCCTTGGTATCTCTCCTTCCCCCATTCGTATGACGTGCCCAGCCCAACCTAACCGTCCGAGCTTTATGAAGTTGACAACGTTCAAGTCGTTATATAAGCTATAAAGCTCTCGGTTTTTACGTCTCCTCCAAATTTGATCTTCCTTCAAAGGGCCGTAAATGCGTCTTAAGATTTTTCTTTCAAAAATCAGCAAATCATTCTCATCGGCCTTGGCCATGGTCCATGCTTGCGAGGCGTAGGTCAGTACCGGTCTAATCAGGGTCTTGTACAATCTGATCTTTGTCTGCCTTGTGAGTAATCGGCTCCTTATTTGCTTTATTAGGCCAAAATAGCAACGATTGGCCGACATTATCCTCCTGCTTATCTCTTTGGGCTTCTTATTGGTGGATGTTACAAGAGATCCAAGGTAGGTGAATTCCTGCACTCTTTCAAATTTGTAGGGGCCTATTTCGATAAAGGTTTCGCCTTGATGAAAATAAACAGCAGACAAGCCAACCCATCACCCTGTCGCAGACCCCTATCAGCACGAAACTCACTTGAGCACTCTCCTTGTATCCTAACGACATTTCTTGTCTCTTGCATGGTCATCTTAACAAGGCGGATAAGCTTTCTAGATATGCCAAAACCCTCCAGTGTGTCATATATCTTTTGGCGATTAATACTATCATAGGCATTCTTAAAGTCTACGAAAAGGTGATAGGTTGTCATGTTGTATTCTATTCCTCTTTCCATGAGAGTCAGATCTGATCTACTGTCGATTTACCCCTTCTAAAGCCAGTCTGGTATTTTCCTACAACTTGTTCAGCTTGAGGGTACAGTCGGTTATAGAGGATTCCAGATAGAATTTTATACGCGGAGGGTAGGAGAGATATTCCTCTTTAATTCTTACATTCCAGCCGATCAGCCTTCCTTAAGATTGGGAAAACTACTGCTTTTGTCCATTCTATAGGCATAGTTTCATCCATCCAAATCTGGACAAGCAGATTATGCAGAGTTTTGTGCAGATCCTCTCCTCCATATTTAAATAGCTCTATAGATATGCCATCTATTCCTGGACTCTTATTATTCTTCATCCTATTGATGACCTCCAGAACGTCTACAAAATCCGGAGGGGGTTCCGTCTCATCTTCCTCATCATAGTTGACACTCTGATGATCTCCCTGCATAACCTCCTCTCCAGCGCCTGCATTCGTAGAGGTATTAAGTAGCCCACCAAAGTGACGCACCCATCTCTGGAGGATTTCCTCTTTTTTGGTGAGTTTACCCTTGCAGAGAATAGAGGTTGGTTTAAAATCAGCTCTTTCCTGATTTACTCTGCGATAGAAAAGTCTATCATCCTTTGCCCGTTCTAGATCCTCAATTTCCTCTAGCTTTTTCCTTTCCCAGGCTTTCTTCTTTCTTTTAAGGATTCTCTTTTCCTCCCGGCGCACACTTTTATATTGTTCTGAAGATATCCTGGTGTATCTTCTTTGCACCATCGACTTGTAGGCTTTGTTCTTCGCATCCGTAGCTAACTGGCACTCTGTATCAAACCACTTTATTTATATAGGCCCTTTTAAGCAAATTATTTAGTAATGCTGTGTACACTCCCCAAATTCTGAGGAAAGTTCTTAGTTATGCAGCTCCTGCGTGACGGACTTTTATCTTTGTTTAACTCACTTTTAGCACTTTCCTCCGAAGGAAAGTAGCTATTGAAGTTGCACTCATGACGGAATTTTTTAAAAATTTCTTCAAATTTTTATCGATCCTACCTAGTAGACACCGAAAATGACCCCCGTTAAAATTTATATATATATATATATATATATATATATATATATATATATATATATATGTATATGTCTGTTCACACGATAGCGGCCAGAGTTTTTGTTTTTTCTTCACGAAACGTGGTATATAGCGTTCAATTAGCAGACGATTGAACGAGTTCGCTAACCACCAAAATCTGGTTCACAGAGAGGGGGAGGGGGTTTACCCCGGACCCAAAACACTAATTTGACCATGCCAGCCGTAGTTTTTGTTATATTTCAACGAAACTCGGTATTCATTATGTTGATCTAAAGAGAGAAATACGTTGTAAAACTAAATCGGTTCATTAGGAGGGGGGGTTTACTCCGGACCCACATTACCAATTTGCCACTACCAGCGGTAAGTTTTGTTACATTTCAACGAAACTCGGTATTCGTGGTGGTAATCAACAGAGAAAAATGGGTCATAAAAATAAACTAAATCGGGTTATTTGGAGGGGGGTTTTACTCCGGACCTAAAGTACTAATATACTACTAGTAATTTCTGCTGTATTGTAACGAAACGCGCCCGCCAGACGTAGGTTCCCAAAGCCGCCGCGAGGAGCGCTATCTCCCACTAGGGGGACTGTATCCTGTTCCTACGTCAGATCAAAAGACGAAAAATGAAGTTTTTGTGTATTTATTAAGTAGTACAGTATCATGTATTAACATAACTCTGGAAGCAAATTATTTACAAAATTAATAATTGAACAGTTCTCATAAGAAATGTAAATGAGCAGAACTATTCACGTTTTTATTTTATTTATATAGGTTATTTACAGCAAATTATTCAGTAATGTAGTCTACACTACAACAATTCTGAGGAAAGTGCTTAGTTATGCAGCTCCTGTGTGACGGACTTTTTAATTGTTTGTTTTAAATTGCATTTA
This sequence comes from Gonocerus acuteangulatus, assembly GCA_946811695.1. Classification (NCBI taxonomy): domain Eukaryota; kingdom Metazoa; phylum Arthropoda; class Insecta; order Hemiptera; family Coreidae; genus Gonocerus; species Gonocerus acuteangulatus. The sequence goes on along the minus strand of OX328123.1, from coordinate 19,108,508 downwards.
ACAGTAAAATGAGTATTTTAGTAAGTAGAAACATTTTTATAGTTTTGCGAACGAGGAAGGAGAGATTTCCGCTTAGGATACAGACAGTTTCCAGTTGTGGCGCCTTAAATCTTCCTTCTCTTTGAAATTCTATTTTTATGTTTTTCCCGAAACTTGAAAACCTACCAATAACAGCTTCTATTCCTTTACTAATGGCACTGGGGATATAAGATGACGCAGTTCCTGCGAGTTGGACGTTTTTCCACTTCCCTCTGAAAGGTTCATACAATTTTATGAGAAAATAAAATGCTAAAATCGAATTACCTGATGATAAGTGTTCATGTAAACATTTAATAAGTAGTCTGTCCCAATGGATACTGTAGTAGTGAACATGCGAAGCTCAAAGGCTCTTGAAAATTCTCTTAAACAGTTAGAGAGTGCAGCATGGGCTAAACGACCTTGTTCTGGCCATTCCACCATTTCTCTCACTGTCAAAAATTAAAAGAACAAGTTAGGTAAATAGAATTATGTGTGCGGGGTTGTTTAATAATCAACACTGTATTATAATCTCTAAAAATACCTGAAAGTGTTTACTATGATAAATTAATCATAAGTTGGTACCTACACGTAGTTTTATGTAAAGGCTCTTCTATTATTAATCATTTTTTTCCGAGTCCATTAGTACTTTGAATAACTGACAAAAAAAAAAACTTGATTTAACACTTCCCTTCTTCAAAATATACCCAAAGTTGCACGAAAATTCCATGAAAATCCCAGCTAGATGGGATTGAGCAGCAGGTCGGATCAGCACGCACGTAGTCACACGGCTGTCAGTTCCGATGTGAAGTAGCTGATTACAATAGTGTAATTACGAAAGTTCTTGGGTAACTGTGCGACCAAAAGTCGTGCATAGTCGGTTCCAGTGTGAGATCAGCCTTAGATCGGTAATCTTAAATACTTACGTCCTGTTATTACCTATTTGAAATCTTCTCCAAAGCTGGTGAACAAAAAAAGCAAAGAAAACGGTTTGTTGTGGTTCCCTGTGCCAGATGAGTGCAACTAGAGGCCTTGTTAAGGCACTAGACAGTGTCCCATCGTAGGAATAACAGAATGCAATAACTACATACGCTGAAACAATAACAAATAAATTTACAAATTTAATCAGTTAAGATCAAATAGTAAACAAAAAAGTGAGATAATTGGTTCAGAAAATTGAATAATAAATTATTCAACAGCTTGTTCGGAAATTATTCTGAGCATTTTCGGACATCTCTCAAAAGGTCAACATCAAAACTCAGACGTCGTAAAGGGTTTTCGATATTTCTGGGATTCGTGTGACTTTCAAATAGTGTCGTCACTAGAAGATATAACTTGGTACACAGTTTTGGTCATGTACCACCAGAATAAGCCGACGGGAATTCTAGAGAAATATTCTCGTTTAGGATATTGTACTCCTGGTGAAATATGCACGGGAGTAAAGAGAAGATGGTTACATAACTTTGGAACTGACAGACAACTTCAGGGTGTACCTTTGTGAAGAGTTTTGAATTTTATCAATTTATGTATACTGATCTTTTGAACATTTTATTAAATTTTGGAACTACCTTGAATAGCCATAGAGATAATTTGTATATTTAGAATTGAGTACTAATCCAAAATCTTTTTTTATACTCACTACAGTAGATAGAGAGAGATAATACTGGCCAGAACCATCTATTCCTCGTCTCCGGTCTTCCTATGAGAATCTTGTCAGTTTTAATGAGGGAATCGACTAGACTAGCGACAATTCCGAATGTCATTGCAGCTGGCAGTCCTTTCAAAAAGAGCTGTAAGCCATAGACACTCAACTGGCCCTGGAAGATAACTATTTTTAGATTTAGATTTATATATATACATACATAGGAGACGCGGCACAAATGTTTCCGTAATTTTCGTTTGATTACAACAAAACTAGCTATAAAACATTTGAAACTAACGAGAATGATTTATTCAGGTAACCAGCCAAATTGGGAAAAGTGGGAATAGATACTTAAGTCAACTAGTCATACTGGCAATTGAGTAATACCAACATACGAAGACTTCCGAGATTTCAGAAGAAAATTGTTCCAATTATTTTAAATGAACCTCCTCTTATACGAATCACCAAAATACGCAGAGTGCTCGGGGTTGTCGTCTCTGCTGAGTAAATTGAAAACTCACTCAAAGGCACTATGAAAAACTCTGAACAGTCTGAGTAAGCTAATTTCAACTTGGAGAGAGGATTGGAACCCATTTGCTGATGAGCAGTGTAAGGCTTGACCGGGTGCTGCGGGCTGGTGCCTCAACAATCACCCAGTGCTGAGTTCTGAAAGTGGGTATAAGGTCTGACGGCTAATAGTCATAAAGCTGGCATAAGCAGGGCCACCACATGGGGGGGGGACAGCCGGGTACTGTTGATCCGGGCCCGGGCGCTGTGGGGGCCCGGGCCGGGCCTCGCTAATTGGAAAAAAATGTATAGGTTATGAGCTTGTAAAAAGAATGGGGTTTAGAAACATAGACGGGCGTAGCCTATATTTATTGGAATGGGATCTATATTTTTTTTAATGTACATAAACGACAAAACAAGAGCAGTCCCAGAATAGTATATTTCATTAGGAGTCGTAATAAAACTACAAGTACCGAAAGTGACCTTTGCTGCACCGATTGTCGGCTTTTATTCTCATTTCGCTCAAACTCAAGATGAAAATAATTTTAAAAGGTCCAAAGTCCTATAGCAAAGTATTAGAATTTTAAGTCTGGCTCGGAGAAGTGAGGGCCCGGCTCTGATATGTGGCGTCCCTGGGCATAAGAGTCTTATAGTCGATTTAGATATCGCTAGATGCCGTTTCTGAGGCACAGAAATATTTGAGAGCAGCAGTTAGTCAGAATCTGTGTGAGAAGCACTGCAGGCGCGCAGCGCTCACCGCACTATTTCGTGTTAGTTGCACCAGAGGCACTCTGGCTTAGTGCACAGATCTGAATTTGTAGCAGCAAATGGGCTAAAGCCAAGATATTATCAAGACTTATTTCAGTTGATATAATTTACGCCATTATCTTCTAATTCAAAAATGTTTTGATTATTTTCATTTTTTTATTAGTATTATTTCTTAATGTACAATTTTTGCCTCTCTCAACCATTGGTAAGACGTGGTACACGTATTGGTTTATAGTATAAATTTTTTTACATTCATAATTAAAGTCATTTATAACATCTTATATTGAGGAAACAGGCTTACCTTACGTGCGAGTGACGGCCCTGTCATTAGAACTACTCTGGTGAAAGGAATGCCCCAACAAACCACGACGTGGAATAGTGAACAGATGGCTAATGGAGAATAGTAGGAAAACTTGATCTTTTCTTTTGAAACTATTGCAGGAAAAAAGCCATAGAGCCTTAGTACGAAGGCAAGAGGCCCAATATCAAATATCAACGGAGATCTTGACTTCATTGTTTCAGTAGCAGCAGTAGAAGTATCGACAAATCGAAGTTATCTTCTACGCTTCATTACACAGGTTTCTCCATATTACTCCTTAATAGAATTCCTTGTTTTTGATATACCTATCTACTTGAACATCCGAAAGTCTATTACATTTCCTTTAACAAGTTCGGGTCCAGATGTGTTCTGCGGGCCCAGAGTTGTGGCGTGTGCGTCAGCAGATAGCTTGCCTTTCTTTCAATCCCGCTAGTCCAGGCATTGTCCTATAGCGGCCCCTACACGGTCAGTAATAATGACATTACCTTATCAAAATGACAGTAATAATGATAGTGTAAGGTGGACAAAGTTGGAATGACGAACAGTAATGATGTGAATCCGGATTTTCTGATCTCGGCTTCATCATTACTGAAAGTGGAGGGGATACTGTCATTAGTAATGATGGTGTAGGGAGCGCTACATCATAAATCCGTCATTACTCAGTCTATCTCGAGCTGTAACTAGGTGGAACAGGTGTAAAGGTTGAATTAGATTGAGTAGTAAGGGCAAAAAATAAGATGAATTGAAATGTATGACTCTACCTTGGTAACATTATAGTTATAAAATAGTTATAAAAGTAATATATATATATACATATATATATATATATATATATATATATATATATATATATATATATATATCAAAGTAACGAGTCCGCATTAAGTCTAATTAAAATATATCATAGCATAAAATATATATAAAGTCATCTATAAGGTACCAACCACTTTTCACATTCGTTACTTTGCATTTGTATCGACGATTTAAAATAGGTTGAAAGTGCTTTATTTTTTATATCGACTTTAGAAAATAATGTTGACGTGATTCTTTTGCCAATTCATTTGTCTTATAGAGTAGATTAGAAGAAAATATAATCGTTAAACTATAATTTATATTTCGTCAGATATATTCAAAAATATGCTTACGTTTTCAAGCAAACTAGTATTTATATATTTATAAATGACTATTGTATTATCTCAAAAGATATTTGCGAAAAATGGTTATCAAAATAAAAATAAAATGTAAACTTTTTTCACATAACCTCGGTCCCAGAACACGTAGAAACGCCCCGATTGGAAGGATACGTGTCATATTAAGGCCTTTACGAACGTTTCACATGTTTTTTGTGGCTAGTGTCGCAATTATATCTACACAGGCGACTTTGCGAGGATCCATTATTAACAAAACGCTTCTGTCACGGAGATGACAATGCATACTGAAGAAAAGTAATGACATTAAAAATGATCCATGGAATGACGGTGTAAGGTGTACATTGTAATGATGATATGGAATGACGAGAGTTGAATAGTAATGACATTACTGATAATGTCATTATTACTCACCGTGTAGGGGCCGCTTATACCCTTCGTATTTGATTTGGTACCTCATTACGTTACTCCCGGTTAGGTTTGCGGGTCTGGTATCGTATGATACTGAATCCGCCCGAAAAATTCCTTCAGCAGGCCCGTTGTCGTGGCGTATTTGACACTTAACTAAATTGTAATTAATCCACTAAGAGTACATAATTTCAAAAGTTTCTTCACTTTTTTTTTCTTTTTATATGTGTGCCGAAATAATTACACGAAATTGTTTTAAACAATTTTGGGGAGCAACTCCTGCCAATTACTTCAAAATATAAATTCCTATTGACGAACACCGAGGTAGGGCCTTACCGTTGGCATAGTAACATTTTAATTGTACCTAGGTAATCAAAAAGATCCTAAAAATAGAAATAGTTGAATATATTTAGGGTTATCTATACGTAAGAAAATCTTTTGATAATTAAATTCTAACTTTGGATGGAAATCTGCAGAAATTAACTTCTTTGTATGTAACCTTAATTTGGAAGTCAAGTTCTGACAAAATTATCGATTCTTCCAAACAAATTTACATCCATTGACAAATTGATATCTGTTGAAATATTCGAATATTTTGGTTAGGCTTGGTACTAACTAACAGTAATTTGTGATTAACTAATGTTCTAAAGATGTGGTTGTAAATTTATTCTGTCTGAATCATCGACTTTAGGTATGTGGTGGTCAATTTGTGTTTCTCTTGATCAAGTTTTTTTTTTATTTGTTACAATCTGATTAAATTACATTGATTTTATTTTTCTTGTTTTATATTTTTTAATTGTTCTTTTTTCTAATTGCCTCTTTTAACTCATAAAGATTCTGAATTAATTTATATTTCTTATTGCCCTTATAATTGTAATTTATTTTTGATCTTAGAATCCTTGCCTATTTTCCTGATTGATACTTGAAATTATACTGTGTGGTTGACTTAGATGTAAGTGCTATTTATTTTTCAGGATTAATCTTTAAAGGTTGTATTATTTGGCATCCTTCATAAATTTATTATTAATTAACTAATCATCTTCAGGCCAAATTTTTGCACACTGGTGTTTTATTGTTATTTTCAAATAATCCATTGGTTTTCATTGTTGATTTTTTAATGTGATGCACTATAACAGGTATTAGTGAAATACAATTTTCCGGAATCCTTGATTACTTGAAGAACAAAAGTGACAGGAGGTCTCATTTTTTTGGACAATTTATATGGAAGTCTTATCATTCGTGTTTTTGGTTTCGAACAGACTTGAATTGTTTTTATTAAAAGTACATTTATAATTTATATATTTCTATTATTTGTTGTATTTTATGTTTTAATTAGATTGATGTTTACTTTATCGTTATTTTAGATTTATCTTTTTTTTCTATTATCTTGAAATGTTTTAATAATTTATCAAATAAAATAATAAAATGATTGGTCTTAATTTAATGATTAAGATTTAATTTTTTTTATGTGGATTCCTCCTGAATGAATAATTATTCTTTTCAAGAGACTTCATTCTTCAAGTCTGTTCTTTCGAACAGACTTGAATTGTTTTTATTAAAAGTACATTTATAATTTATATATTTCTATTATTTGTTGTATTTTATGTTTTAATTAGATTGATGTTTACTTTATCGTTATTTTAGATTTATCTTTTTTTTCTATTATCTTGAAATGTTTTAATAATTTATCAAATAAAATAATAAAATGATTGGTCTTAATTTAATGATTAAGATTTAATTTTTTTTATGTGGATTCCTCCTGAATGAATAATTATTCTCTTATTTTGTTTAGCATTATTAATTAGTTGCTTTTGTCAGCTTGTTCAGTGTGAAATCATGATTCTTTAGATTAAGGCTGCTTTGTTTTATATTGACTCATTGTTTGAACAAAGTCTTATATGCTGCTTCTGCTTTACGTTTAATTATAGAAATGTTACAATTTTTTATATATGAAATATCACCCAAAGTATGTTTTTGTATTACCAGTACTAAAAGTTAACCTGTATCAACAACTGCAAACATTTTTCTTGAGATGAACACTGCTGATTTACTGCGATGTTCTAGCCTGTCAGTGTGATGTTAATTCTTTCGACTGCAATAGTACGAGTATAATGCCTCAGGTATGATACGAGCCATGAGCAATAAGCGTCAGAGTAGCGTCGTTCTCATTAATGTACTAAAGTCACAGACATTTACTCAGTCTTAATACCTCTATATCTATGGGCTTAGTGTAATTTTTTTTTCTTCTAAATATTTTATTTTATACTAGAAGTCTTTAGTTATATTTTCCCACATTTTTTATAGCATCAAATGTGTGAGATATTTAATATTTTACAATACTGTTTCAGAACTATGGATGGTGGAGGGGAGAAACCCCGTGCTAATGAGAGACACCTCAGGGGTACCTCTCAAGATGAAGGATACGACCAGTCTCCCGATCCTTCTTGGAAATCCGAGGAGGAAAGTGCTGAAGAAGGGAATCAGAGGGAAGAGCCGCCGTCTCAACCAGAACTTGATAGTGGAGGCTACAACTGGCAGGCTTCAAAATCCTCTCTTAAAGAGAGATTTTCATATCTCTTTAATAATGAAATTTTGAGCGATGTCCATTTTCTTGTTGGCAAAGAACCTGGAATTCAACGGATTCCAGCTCATAAACTTATATTAACTGCTGGAAGTGCTGTTTTTGATGCAATGTTCAATGGGACATTAGCAACTCATGCTCCCGAAGTAGAGCTCCCAGATGTCGAACCTACTGCATTTCTAGCACTTTTAAGGTCAGTTGTACGATCATTTCTTATTCATTTAAAATATTTTCTCTAGCTTGAACATATTGGGAATCTATTGATTTTTACCATTTGGTTTGGAAGAGGAAATTATGAACTTACTATTCATATACTCACCTGAAATATATACTCATTCATAATGAAATAAAAAAATGTCTTTAGGTTTCTATATTCTGATGAAGTACATATTGGGCCAGAATCAGTTATGACCACTTTATATACAGCCAAAAAATATGCTGTACCTGCATTGGAAAGACACTGTGTTGAATTTTTAAAGGTAATTTTTTTAATTGTGTTTAAAACTGGGATAGGCTATTATGTTTTGCAGTATTATTTGTTGAAATCTATCCACCGTCCCTTTGCATTGATTTCCCCAATGATTTATAGCTTGTTCAATTTAATTTATTTAATTTTAAAATGAATGTACCATCGATGCGCGGAATGTTAAGGGTTCCAACGGAATGTTAAATATTCCCAACGGTTCCACCATTTGCGAACTCCTATTTCAAGGAACAACACAATACATAAAACATTATAAAAACTGATTATGTCTCTTTTAATAAGGAAGGCTTTGAGAGGCCAGACAAAGGAAATAGTGTCTAATATTTATCAATACTTAGCCAAAGCTGAGACCAAAAACATTTTAAACCTCCTAGTGATAAGGTTACAGCAGAGAGAATTTTTACTGCCAATTTATTGCATGGGAAATATAGGCCACGCCCTTTTCCTTCCAACTAAACCATCTATTTGAACAGGCTTAAATTGTTTTTAGCCTTAGCTTTGGCTAAGCATAGATAAATATTAAACACAATTTCCCTCGCCTGACCTCTCAAAGCCTTTCCTGATCCTAAACGAGACATAATCAGTTTTTATTGAGTTTAAAGTAGCGTGTTGTTCATTGTAATGAAAATGCAAATGGTGAAACCGTTGGGAATATTTCCCTCAGAATTTCGCGTGTGTGAGATTAGAACTCTTCCATCTAACTGAACGGGCTAAAGTAGGCTCAAAAGAAGAACAAAGCAGGAAATTTATTTCAGTAGATTTATTTGAGTTTTTTCATGAAAATTCATTCAGTTAACGTTGTTTATATTTTTGTTTACAGTCCAATCTGAGTGCAGATAATGCATTTATGCTGCTTACTCAAGCCCGACTCTTTGATGAACCTCAGCTTGCCTCGCTTTGCCTTGACACTATTGACAAGACGACTTCCGAGGCATTGTCTGCTGATGGTTTCACAGATGTTGATCTTGAAACACTATGTGCTGTTTTGGAGCGAGATACTCTACATATTCGGGAAACTACTCTCTTTCAAGCTGTAATGAGGTCATTATTTCAAATCTTGTATGATTTCTTTAATTAAAAAATATGTTACTAATTTAGTGTTTTCTCTGTTATGGAATTAAGTATGTATTCCTTAAGAAGTATTGCCGGCTCATCCATAGACATCTTGAAAATACTGATATTTTTACTTATTTATTTTATTTTAGGTGCTAGGCAATTTGCTCCTTGGACTTTCATTATTACAGTCTACAAAATAAAGTTTAGAAAATTACATAAACATAAATTTGTCAATATTAGGATAAATAACAAATAAAAAGAGAATTAATGCGATAAAATTAATTTTAACACATTAAATCAAAAAGACGAAATTATTGAAAGCAATCGTTACGGCTGTGCTCACTATATTAAACTTAATTAAGAAATGCTTATTTTTCTTAATACTTTATTCTTGACCTCCTGTGTCCTTGGCCTGAATTCTTGCAGTTTTTTGCTGAAAATATTTAGTTATTTTATCCATTTTTTTTTTTAACGGCACTTCAACATCTAGACCATTAGCTCCGACATCCATTAGGATTTGAAAACTTAGTTTATGTTGTACAGCTAAATGATTGCCTTTGCAAATAAAACAGCTGCTTTAAAATATATTTTCCATTATAACTCTTTAAATCTTATAACCAAAGAGTAAGACAGCTTCTTGCTATGTTCTGGATTATAACTAAGCACATAGGCTAAGGATGGATCATGAAGCCCAGCTTTCAAACAACAAACGGACAAAACTTTGACAATTCCTAACCACTTAAAGGCATCTTCGATGGCTTTGTTATGTATTGCTGGAAAAGCATTGACCCAATTACCCTTTTAGCTTGGTCTAGGAGATGTTTTATTAGTATTTCATGACCACCAATATTTATAACAGGATGTTAGTTAATTAATCTATCCACTTCATTCTTATTGCTAAAGGGAGAACAAAATCTACCTCTTGAAATATAGGAGACGCATTTTACAGATTTGGGTTCAAAAATATCAAGCCAACTTAGTATTTAATCTTCCTGTTTTAATTCTTTTACAGTTTTTAGGACTAAAGCATTTTCGCTAGAGTTTCAATTTAGTCAAGATCAAAAATTATTAGTTACTTATACTTATTTGAGAGTACAGCCGGGGGATAGTGTTGGCCTACTCTTGGAGCTTCCGCCATCCATCTCCGTTCGCTGGCCCTATCTTTCAGTTCGGTATGTTGATAAAAACCCTAGATTAAGCTTCCACACTGTCCACCCTCCTTATTCTGGTTCCATCCCTCACTCTACTTCAATTCGTCCTAGGCTCTAACATTTTCCTAGAAATTTATTGTTCTTTCATTCTAATTATGTGTTCAGCTGATCCTAACCATTCGAGTTTTGTGAAGTCAACAAGATGTTATAATGATATTGACCTTTCTTCAATCCTCCAAATATCATAAGCCTCCCTTCACCAGCCATTATTTACTCAAACTTTTCAAGCTCTTCTCCAAGTTTGAACTTCTTTCACAGGTCATAAATTTATGCTACAAAGCTAATGACTGCTTTTGTCCATTCTTTAGACAGCAATTGCCAAATCTCCACAATTAGATTTTGCGGTTCTTCACCTCCTAATGTAACTAGCCCTCTTGGTTGGTCATGTGTACCTGAACCTTCATTATTCCGCCTTTCTTGACCTTGAAGAAATTCTGAATCTGTAGGGGTCAGTCTCATATTACTTTTCATATTCCACATTCTAATGTGTCTGATGATTCCTGCCTGATCTCTCCACAGCACGTTTATTCCTTTATAATTTAGCAGGTATTCTAATTGTCCCATCCACCTTCGGAGAATTTCATTTTCTTTTTTGTGAATAACATACTATTCTCACTCTGGGAGAGAAGAGAGGTTGGTTTGAATTTAGCTCTTTCCTGGTTTAATTTACAATAAAGGAATCTGTCTCTTGTCGTTTATATATTTCAGGTCCTTTAAACATCACACGTTTATCTAATTGTTTAGAAATGCCTACTTTATTATTTGAAAAATTGAAATATAAGTAATTTTGTTTGTTTGTGTATATATTTTTTCAGGTCAATGAAAAAACGTCTAGTTCCTTCACAAACAGTTTATTTCCACGCTGAGCGCTTTCGGTAGCTCTTGCTACCATCCTCAGAACTGTGACAAAATGAATAGAATAAGACAGTTGCATGACAGAAATCTTTTAAATATTAAAATGTTCACTAACCTACACGTAAAATAATAAATAAACACAATAATCTTGATTCGTCAACATAAACACTAAAAAAACAAAAACAATACAAACAATAACACAAGTCATACATGATAAAATGAAATGGCTAAAGTTGAGGAGAGAGACTCACCTATAATGAGTTCAGCTTCACTGCTGAGGGCTGACTGAAGGGAAGCAGGGAGAGAGCCTGCACAGAGACGTGACTCAACATATCAGTTTGATACGTATATGTTGACGAAATTCAGAATTTCGTCAACATTGTCTCGCAGCGGGACACAGCGAAGCTGACCATTCTCTGTATATTTTACATTGCCGGAAGAAGTCTGCACAGATGAACGTCCTGGAAAGTATAGAGATACGTATCGACAAGATCCTGAGCTCCTGTAATTTAAATAAAAGGACAGATACGTATCAAACTGATATGTTGAGTCACGTCTCTGTGGAGGCTCTCTCCCTGCTTCCCTTCAGTCAGCCCTCAGCAGTGAAGCTGAACTCATTATAGGTGAGTCTCTCTCCTCAACTTTAGCCATTTCATTTTATCATGTATGACTTGTGTTATTGTTTGTATTGTTTTTGTTTTTTTAGTGTTTATGTTGACGAATCAAGATTATTGTGTTTATTTATTATTTTACGTGTAGGTTAGTGAACATTTTAATATTTAAAAGATTTCTGTCATGCAACTGTCTTATTCTATTCATTTTGTCACAGTTCTGAGGATGGTAGCAAGAGCTTCCGAAAGCGCTCAGCGTGGAAATAAACTGTTTGTGAAGGAACTAGACGTTTTTTCATTGACCTGAAGATCTTCCTTCTCTGCCAGCAACCTCAAAGTTTTTTATATATTTTTTCTGTGCAGAAATATTACACAATCTAATTACTTAAATGTATAGTTACAAAATCTTATAATATAATTTATATTACAATGCTAAGCAACAATGTTTTATGTTAAAAATTGTTTGCATACCAATTCCGGTGTTAATTGAAATAAAATAAGTAGTACAGTAAACTTTTTAATCTGGCATGTTCGGGACTTGAAGCATACTCGATTATCAAATACATCTCATGGCTCGTTGAGAGGATTCCTCGCTGCACCCTGGATGTTGGCGCTAATGGCCCAGATTTGTCGATGCTGCGTTAAAAAAAAAAATGAAATTTCACACTGTTAGAATTATACTGCCTCAGTGGAAAGCTATAAACTGAACTCGTAACAAGTACGTATTTGATCACAGAGCGGGTTTCCGGGAATTTTTTTACAACCCCGTCAAGCACCACATGGTTGTTGAGGTGGAGCAATTGATGCATAAGAGCTGAAAAGGCGAACTTTTAATGTTTGGCATTGACACCGCTATCATGCCGGATTATCAAGTGTCCCAGACCATAGGATGCTGGATAAAAAATAATTTAGGTATTAATTTAAATAAGAACAAATTAATCAGCGCTAATAGCCAAATAGTTGATGCACCATTAAAAAAAAAAAAAAAAAAAGAACAAATTAATATCACAAGGCAAAGATGATAAATTACAAGGAGATTCCATAAATAAAACGAGAGAACAGCCAAAAGGAGGGCTCCTATATATCGGGCGTAGCCTTCAGGGAAAGTCTTTGGGGCAAGAATATATTTAGACGTGGCACTCTGAGGGCTAAGAAAAAATTCTGTCACGCAGGAGCTGCATAACTAAGCACTTTCCTCAGAATTTGGGTAGTGTAGACTGCTTTCCAGAACAATTTGCTTAAAATATCCTACATAAACAAAATAAAAACATGAATAGTTCTCTTTTAATTTTGTAACGAGTAACTGATAAATTATTAATTTGCTTCCAGAGTTATGTTTACACATGGTACCTACTACACTACGTAATAAATACAAAAAACCTCATATTATCGTATTTTGATCTAACGCAGGAACCGGATACAGTACCTCTAGCGCTCCTTGTGGCGCCTTTGTGAACCTATGTCTGGCTGGCTTTTCTATTGAAATATATTACAAAGTAAACCCCCCTTTCCGATTGACCGATTCAGCTGATTTTTACAACACTTCTTTCTCATGAGTTACCCACGACGTATACCACGTTTCGTTACAATACAGCAGAAATTACGACCAGTATGAGTATATTAGTAATTTGGGTCCGGAGTAAACCCCCCCCCCTCCTAATGAACCGATTTAGTTTATTTTTACAACACCTATTTACCTGTAGATTACCACTACGAATACCGAGTTTCGTCGAAATATACCAAAAATCACGGTTGGTAGTGGCGAATTGGTATTGTGGGTCCGGAGTAAACCCCCCCCTCCTAATGAACCGATTTAGTTTATTTTTACAACACATATTTACCTGTAGATTACCACTATGAATACCGAGTTTTGTCGAAATATACCTAAAATCATGGCTGGTAGTGGCGAATTGGTATTGTGGGTCCGGAGTAAACCCCCCCCCCCTCCTAATGAACCGATTTAGTTTATTTTTACAACACATATTTACCTGTAGATTACCACTATGAATACCGAGTTTTGTCGAAATATACCTAAAATCATGGCTGGTAGTGGCGAATTGGTATTGTCGGTCCGGAGTAACCCCCCCTTATGAACCGATTTAGTTCATTTTTATATCTCACTTTTCTCTCTATATTACCACTACGAATACCAAGTTTCGTTGAAATATAACAAATATTACGGCTGAAATGGTCAAATTAGTGTTTTGGGTTCGGGGTAAACCCCCCCTTCCGGTGGACCGATTTTGGTGGTTAACGAACTCGTTCAATCGTTTGCTTATTGAATGCTATATACCAAGTTTCGTGACGAAAAAACAAAAACTCTGGCCGCTATCGTGTTAACAGACACCCATATATATATATATATAGATATATATAAATTTTAACGGGGGTCATTTTCGGTGTCTACTAGGTAGGATCGATAAAGATTTGAAGAAATTCTTCAAAAATTTTGTCATGAGTCCAACCTCAATAGCTACTTTCCTTCGGAGGAAAGTGCTAAAAGAGTAGGGATATTCTGTTATGGAGATGCAGTTCCTACAGATTTTCCTGTAGTCCTTCAAATTGACGGTGAAGGTCAAGGTGAAAGGACCTTCACTGGATTGTCAAATGAACTTGCACAGGTTGGCATTAGGGAAATTTCCCCTTGCTTTAGAGCGTAGCTAATTTTTTGTTATTGTAACTTATGATAAAAATCAGGATATAGAATAAGATGAATTGGTTTCTATGACCACTTTATTTTATGAATTGTATGTCATTCAAAAACATACTCCTGATCTCAGTTCTTAAAAACAATTGGCAGCTATTAAACATTAAGCAGAAGTCTTACAGTTATTTTCGGATGTCTAGTTGCTTTAAATATAAAACTCAGTAAGGAACTTTTCAGAATCTGAAAATAACTCACACTATATGCCAGGTTCAAGGAAGAAGGAGTTTTGTATACATAGCGTGTCAGACAATCTTTTATGATACATGAATTGACACACTATATGTACGTACTTCCATTGAAATTATCTCAAAGATCATTTGTCTGACACTCATCATATCGGATTCTGGAGGACATGAGTTCAAATCCTGAGCAGGCACTAAAGATTTTCATCTTCTGGTGTCTTTGTTCATGTGTCCGATTCAGCCTCCATGACTGTCCCTAGGCCAACCCAGCCTTTAAATAATTTATTAATGGGTAGCAGTCAAAGCAGCAAGGGGAAAATCAGGTGGTCGGAGCATAGTACTGTGCATACTATCTCCCTAGTGTGCTGTACGGTCATGAATCAGATACTTCTATAGTATCTGCCCCTCAGGGCCTTCATGACCTGATATGGGACTGATTTTTTTTTTTCATTTATAGTAAAAGGAAGAGTTAATTTCATTGGAGGAGGCAATAGTGACAAATGACGGACAGGCAATCTAATGACTTAGTCTGTACTAGGTGCTATTTTTTTTTTTTTTTTTTTTTTTTTTTTTTTAACTGTTATATGCCACTTCTTAAATCTAATATTTTTTTTTGTAACTATTTACAAACAAAGCTCTTTATCTAAAAACTACATGTATATTTGTTAACTATTACGTATGAATTTCTAAATCTAGTTAACCCTTTCTGGATGGTGGGCTTCTCTAGCTGCCACCTCACTCTATATCTTATAAGGACAGTCGCTTCTTTTCTTTTTTCGTATTTGGTTCTATAAGTTTGTATTTTTGTATAAATCTGTATTTGTTGTATTTTAAAAAGAGCAAATGGCCGTCATTTCAAAGGGCAAAAATTAAATTAAAAAAAAAAAAAAATAAGGGCAGTAGGCTTCTCCAGTTCTTTTAGAATATTAGTGAGATTTCTTAGTAGACGTGTTTGAGACTACTCGGAAGAAGATGATACATTGCAGCAAGGTCCTTTCCCAGCTCCAGGAAGTAATATTGAAGAGCATTCTAGGATTTCGATGAAGACGTGAGCTTTGACCGAAGTGTAAACAATGTAATTTGCTGAGGAAGCATTGCAGTTTCCAGGGATATAAGTTTTCTTTCAGTAGTACAAAGGTTTTACGTGGAAAGGGTTTTGCACTAATTAAAGAATATATATATATTACTAATACGAGAACACAAATCTAAAAAAAACAAAACAAGGTAACTGTTGAGCGCGCGTGGAATAGAGCTAGTCAGTAGCCCTCAGGAGGGACACGCAGGTATCGGGAGGGTCCCCTCACCAGGTACCCTATGTCATACAACTCCCGCCCTCTTTATAGGGTTAATATTCACTATAGAACCCTAAACCATTTTTTTTTAAATTATTTTTTCTACTATTCCTTAAAGCTAACCACTATTTACAATAAAGTCCTAAACCTATATTTACTTTTTGAACCAAACGTTTGTATCTAAAGAGTGTTCAACAAAAGTATGCAATTCTTGTGCTACTAGAGTGATGAAATAGTTTCCGATCCTTATTTACAATTTCTGTTTGTTTTTAGATGTGATTTTAAATGTAGTATTGTTTGTTTGTTTTGTTTGTGCTATTCCTTTATTATTTGCAGTTTCACTAAAAAAAAAAAATAAAAAAAAAATGCCCCAAAGAACATTTTTACCGTCCACACGTCTCACAGACACATGTTACTTATAACGTTGAAAATTTGTATGTTACCAGTTAAGGTTAAACTAGAAATTATCCCCCTTTACTGCTAGAGCACTCTGTACACGCTCAAGGCTAAAGATGGCTCGCAATCAAGAGATACAGCTGTGGCAAGAATACTTGGGCGTCGCCTCTGGAGCATGACATTCTCCGGCGAGTATTCTCGGGTGACGTATCGTAAGGGTTAAATACTTTCTACATATGGTGGTATAGAGTAAAATATTTTACTATTATTATAATAAATTTTTACTGACTCATTCTTGTTTTAAAAAACTTATGTATTTTTAATGTAAGAAAATAAATAAAATCTTATGAATAAGATGATTATTATATGATATTCTATGTGGGTTGAAAGACAGGTGGTGCGAGAACCGGTGTGCTCGGCACCAGGTGCCAGCAGTCCCTGAGAATATGAGATCGCTCCTTGGGAAGGGGCTCTCGCTCATCAGATTCCCTTTGATGACGGTCGAAGAGTTTGCCCAAGGACCAGCTCAGTCAGGCCTTCTAACAGATCGAGAGCTTGTTTCACTCTTTTTATATTTTACTGTCAATCCAAAACCACCCATTCCTTTCAGGTAAGATTTATTCACTTCTTGTAATTAGAAATGAATACTTAATTATAACTATTTTATAAACTCCTCCAAAGAAAAATATTTGGTACTCATTGATTGAAATAAATGATTTCCACAAAGTAGAATAATTTAATTTGTTTCATTATTTGATGTCAAATTTCAGTTTACGAACATTGTTTTTATTGTTGTGTTGAATAGCTGCTATAATTTGCCATATAAAAGATATTTTTCTTGTTATTAAGTTTTAAGTATATTGCTGTAATATTAATAAAATTGAAAATGATCTCGTAGATTTGGGTTTTTACATATTTTCAGAAATTGTTAACTTAGCTGAAGCAAGATCTGTCTGAAAAGTATTTTTTTTTTTTTTTTAATCCACTGCATTAGACACAGTGGTATATTCTGTCAATGACTTAATTTTCAAATCAATTTAAAAATTACCAAGTATTTGAACCCATCTGTTCCCATTCTACTCTCAGCTATATGTGCCAATGACGCTACTGGGCTTCATATCAGTTTTGGGTTCTAAATTCTGGAATGGATACTATTTTTTTCTGTGTTGAATATTTTTTCTACAGAGGAAATATTAACTTGTTTTTGTTAATATGTTTTCTTGATAAAGCCAATATTTATAAATAAATAAAAAAAATAAAATTATGTTAACAGAGATACTCCAAGATGTTCTCTCACTGGTAAAGAACAGGCAGTACATAGATTTCAACAAGTGGAGAGTAGATGGGGCTATAGTGGAGCAAGTGATCGCATAAGGTTTGTATTACACTTAATTAGATTACTTTCTGATGATAGCTGTATTCTTTGTATAAAAATAAAAAATAATTATTTAGCTACCAATTTTCAAATCTTTGAAGAAATCTAACTACATACAAAGTTCTGTAGGGAATTTTTCTCTCTGTTTTAACAAAATGATTGAGCTGATAATCCTAAAGGTTGGATATTTGGAACTAGCGTGCTTTGGTCAGAAACTTTAAAGCCGGGTTCACAAGCTCAAGCAATTTGTGCAAACTGGTTTGCCCAAGCCAATTTGTGCAAATAAACTGTGTCAAAATGAACTGTTCACACGTTCAGTTTGGCTTCAACAATTGTGAAGTGTTTAATTGTGGTCTAATTTACCCTGAATATAGTGTTTGCTTATAGATAAATATATTTTATTATAGTGATATAATGTTTCCTTTTTGAATAATGGAATATTTTGAAGGAGCACTAATTTTTGCATAATAAAAAATCATTGAAGGTGAAAAAGAAATTGAAATTTCTCAATCATGGTTGCTAAAATGAGATTTGTTTTCTCATACCTATTTAATCGTTGAATTATGCAGTGACACTGATGATTTACTCAATTATTTGCAGGTCCACTTTTTTTAAATAGTATAGGAATATACGTTAATAGTAATATACTTCTCTAAATAGTTCTACTAAAAAGGTATTCACATGAGATTTAGCATTGTGGTTGCTGTATTCTTTGCTGCTGATTTTCCACAAGCACGGTAAAAACTTGAATTTTTCATTAAATTCAGAATTAAATTATTTTTTCTTCGACATTCTGAATAATAACTGAATAGAAACAGTGAAGTGATACTGATAATTAATACAGGATCAGAAACAGGTGGTCAAACATCACTGCCCATGCTCAAGGTTGTTAAATCGTTCAGACTCTCATGCCAATACACCATAGCCGATTTCCTGGCAAGACAGATTTTACACAAGAAAAACGTTTTGGCTTGTGCAAGCCAAATCATTGTGTTCACACGCTTCGATTTACTTGTGCAAATGGGCTTGCAAGTAACATTTCTTCATCAGCACATTCACATTTTTCAAAATATCATGGCTGTAATCTTATTTCAAAAACATCTATAGTTTTGTTTAAATGATACCTTAATGTATCATTCATAGTTTATACATTTTATTGTTCATACTTAATTTCTTTCTTCAATAAAGTATTTGCAATTTAGACTTTCATTTTGATTTAATTTATTTTTGAATTTCAGATTTAGTGTGGACAAACGTATCTTCATTGTTGGTTTTGGATTATACGGCTCGATTCATGGGGCAAGAGAGTATGAAGCTAAAATTCAAGTATTACTATCTTCTTCTGGAAAAGTTTGTGGATCAAATTTTGCAAGGCTGACTTGTGATGGATCTGGGTTCACCTTCAGGGTTATGTTCAAAGAACCTATAGAAATCAGGGCTCATACTAACTATTTGGCCTCAGCAACAATTAAGGTAAAACTCTGTTGTTTAATATTGTTAATATTAAAACTAATGTGTTGTTAATAAATCTTGAATTTGTAAGAGTTGGAGAATTAGTTGGTCTATGATAAATTGATTTACGTATTTGATTCTTGTAATTGGGAATTAACATTAAGCGATACACCGCCATGCGGGAATTTCGGAACTAACGACAAAGGGAACGTGCATTGTTTACAAATGTAAAGCTATGACAGTTGTAAAGTTATGACGTGTGTTGTTCGTGTTTTTTTTGCTATTTAATAATTTCCCAACAGTTTTATGACAAATTTGTCTTTATAAAGACAACATGAACCTTTCCCTTTCACAAAGTAATTATTTTTAAACAATATATGTAAGAGGTAGTGAAATAATTCACATTTATGCAACCTTCACTCTTGTGTGACTATAAACAGCTTGCAACCCATTTTACCCGAATTTGATTTAATTTTAGAAATTCAGAAGGTATAGATATTGATGAACAAAAGTATGTACAAAGGAACTTCTTTGGCTATCTAGAAGCCTTAAGTAGTTTCAGGTGCATAGTTGAAGGTGAAGCAATTGTGAATGCACATCCATTACCTAAATACCTGTGGTATTTTGAAGAAGACCAACCATTCTATTAAGTTGTTTGCACTTGCACAAACACACTAATTAGGAATGGCTGTATTAAATTTAAATGAGTTCATACCTTCATATTTGATACATATGACTCCTTTCATAAATATTACCGGTGCCTTTTGATAAAGTATATTTATACAATTTAATTACAACCTTAATAAGTAAATGAAATGGTGCATGTAATATATGAAATAGAGATTCAAAGAAATTTTGAAATATTTTCTCAATTTTTAAGTTGTTCATGATTCGTTGGTGTTCAATAATATGCAATATTTATTATAAAATAAATTTATTGTATTCAAATCTTTTCACAATGGTATGAAATTATATTTACATCAGTTATAATTTGCAAATAATGTAAGCAATAATTAAAATTTGTGATCAGAAACGATTCAAAACTAAAAAAAATAATGGTGAATGTAATATGTGAAAATAAAGATTTTGAAGTATTTTTTTTTCAATTTTCAAATTGTTCATGATTTATTGGTGATCAATAATACGCAATATTTATTATAAAATACATTTATTGTATTCAAAGCTATTCACAATGGTATGAAATAATATTTACCTCACTTTTGCTTATCCATCACAATAACAACAACTCACAATAACTCACTGTTAGTACAATATTCTTACATATTTGAGTACACAAATAAAATAGAGCTTCCAAAAACCCTGTTTCTTGATGAAAACACTAATATTAACGTGAAATAGAACCACAACAACTGCGAAAACACTTGTTATCAGCAATCACTATGTACAAATGTCACAGGTTTCCCTTTGTAAACAGCCATTTTGACAACGACAGTGGCGCCGCCATCGGTAATGTTAATTCCCAATTGACCACTTTTGCTGCTTTATCTAAAAATGAATTTATTTTACTAATTAGACCAAATGTTGAAGAAAAAAAAAATGTTTCCCTACATGTGAATGTCACATACTAGATGCTTGGACTATGATCTCAATACCCAAAAAGCTCTTGTGCTGGGAGTCTTCATATTTCTCTTGTTTTTTTTTTTTTTACCTTCCATTGTTTCCAGAAGCTACCTTCCTGTACCTTTTGTCCCATTCAGGACTAAGATAAGAAATATCTGTGAATAATAGATATGTTCTTCTAAAGTTGAGTAAATTGTTGAACAAAAAAATTCATTCTGCTTTCCTATATTCATACTACTGAAACTTTATTTCTTAATTTTTGAAAAGTGACTCTATTAAATGCACTTATCATATATTAGACCAGGGTAAACCGCACCAAAGCCTATAAGATCTATTGTTCCACCCAACATGTCGGACTGTTATAACATCAGACCTGTAACAGCAATGAACCCTAAGAGGGTATTAATCTTCCTTGCATCGTCGATGAAGTCTGCACAAAAATGCTGATATCTCTAGTGTTAGACATCTGCATATAATATGATACGGAGTGTCATCGTCCACAAAGCATAATCTGCACCATTTAGTCCTGGTCTGCCCCATAGAATAGAGATGCCGATGCAGTCAACAGTGTCATGTATGGAGAGCTGTTACTGGTCTTACCTTAGTCCAGCACAGATTTAGAAGAGTCCCTGTCCCCTTCCTGTCTACGAAACACAAAAACTGCTTCTCCTCTCTATCGGTGGAGCTGTTAAACCACGTCCTCCTGTTTTCGGCTTCCACCCATCTTCTAATCTGGCTACCGCCGTTGTTATCCCGCATAGGGGTTTCAGTGAGAAGGGAACTGTAGATGCCATGATATTGTGCTACTCCTCCACTTTTTCATTACCCTGGACGCTGGAATGTCCTGGAAACCACTCTAGCCTCGACTATCCGAGAATATGGCAGAGCGCTTGTCCTAATGAAAACCTACACTCAATAAGTTTTGCACCTAAACTTAAAACTATTTACAGCCACAGTAGGCAAGTACAACTTCCACTATCATGACATGGCCCTGATAATGGACTATAACATTGATGAGACACTAAAGGAACAAAACTAGTTGAGTGGTGAATAATAAATCATATTTAGTACTCGCATATCTTCTTTGTTGACCTTCTGCCTGATATATAATAATTATAACTACATTTCTTAGTTTGCCCATTTGTTTGGAAATAATATCATTATACCAATGAACTAAATAAAGGAGGCAATTTGTCATCTATATTGAAACAAACCACCTTTGTTTTATCTAAATCGTGAGAATTATTAATTATAATGAGAAAATTTAGGTCTTCTCTGAACGTCTAGTTGAAGATTTTTTTTTTTGTTTTAATTAATTAACTGAAATAGCATTCTATACCATTTAAATGGTTAAAAGCTGCTAGCACATTTTGCTTTTACATATATAAATATATTATTTTACAAATATCCAGTCTTGAGTATGGTTATGAAAAGTATTAGCTTAAGATTTAGCTGCCACCTTAAGGAATAGCAAAGGTGTGATATTTCAATTTTTACTTACGTTTTAGTTACACCACAGGTTAGAGATCTGGATCATCAGCGCAGGCGCATAACTCAGCATTTTGGGAAATTCTATTGGCCGTTATGTTTGTGGTGTCCGTCTTGTTTACTTTCTGTTTTTAACGCAATTCATTTGAGTTTTTAACACAATTTCTTTCCCTTGTTTGTTGCTTGTGTTCTTAGTGTTGTTCTTATTTCTACTACAAAAATGAGTCTTTGCGATTCGCCTAAAACTGAAAAAGATACTAGCACCTTTAGTTGATTTCATATGGCGACAATATAACAGCAAGAACTGTTTTGAAACCGTGTTAAATTAATTTCGGCCCGTTTCCCACCAAAAAACCAGTGTTCTATATTACCAACAAGTTGGATTGACTAGAGTTTCAATATAACCTCGAGCGAGCGGAAATGTATAGCAATTATGCCATTAACATAAGAGCTATGTGTTTCCGCTTATACAAGGTTATATCGAAAGTCTAGTCAACCAAACTGGTTGATAATATAGATAAATACTCTTTCCGAGGCCATATTGGCAAAAACTCAATTGACTTCTGCACATGCGCTGATGATCCAGATCTCTGAACGACACCTACTTCTCTAACCTGTGGTGTAGCTAATATGTATATACCCAATTTTTTTCACTAATTTGAAAAAAATTGAATTGTTTTAATGTTTTATTAAATCATAAATTCATGTTTCTCCTCACTCTAAGCATTCTGTTTTGATAATATCTATAGTATTCTATAGTATATAACGTTGATACAAATGCAAAGTATCGAATGTGAAAGCCATTAATTTCCTTTTGGACAGTCAAATAGTCGGCAGATTCGACCTTTTGACTGTGGTTACTATCCCTTTTCACTGATTAAACTTAAATTCGAGAGTTTGCCGTACATCAGTTCAACAGCAATCAGTAAAGATTGAAAATGAAAAATGTGTTTTTTCACATTCGATACTTTGCATTTGAATCGACTATATAATTCAAAAAGTCCTATTTATCTCTTTATGTTTGCTCTTTATTTCAGGGGCCTGACTCTCATTACGGGACCCAAGGTTTGAAGACAGTTACCGTTGACACAAAATCAGGGCCTGTTACATTCCAGTTTATGTACGCTCCTGGGAACAACAATGGCACTAACGTTGAAGATGGCCAGATTCCTGAGATACTTTTCTACACATGAATAGTCACCGCTCACTATTTCCCCATCATAAAACATTTCTCCGTTTATACTTTTTGAACTTGTTCTTTATATTCCCTTTATGGGCATTCAAATATATTCTAAAATCTATTGTTTTTGCGAGTGTTTCATTGATAGCCAAACATGAGAGTAATTTTGAGAAATGGGCTGTGATAAATACTTAGTTAACACAGTTAGTTTAAATTAATTTTAAATTAAAGTTCTGGGAGAATACTCTGAAATATATTTAATTTGTTTAAAGGGAAGTTTTTATTTATTTTTGTATTCTGAAGAGTCTTTATAATCCATAAAAGTATTTGCAGTATCAGGAAAACATATAAAAAGCTTTCAAAAGAGTAATAAAATAATTCCTAATATTTCTATTATGCTAGTTCACTTGTTGAATTACCATTAGAGGTTAACATAATTTAGGCACTGCAGCTTATTATATTTCTTTTCACATTTTGTTGTTGAATGCATATAATTGTGTATGTGTGTATAATACATATATATTACTCACGTACATGTTGAATTGTATACAATGTTGAATCCCATTATTTTATAACAGTGAATTGATTAAAACTCAGATTATAGTAAGCAAAATAATTGTTTTTATATTATTTCTTCTTTGGCCTATGTTAATTTAAATTTCAAGCTTTTTCTTCTATGATTTTATTTTTGTATCAAATTATTTTGTTGTAAAGGTAGGCTAGAGAAAAACTGGAATATTTATTTTCCAACGTAAATACTAAGTACTGATATAAACTGTTTACAAAAAATAGCTATTCATCTCTCTACCTTTGTCCTTTTCTCAGATTCAAAGTAGTGTTTCATTCAAATTTATTTTCGACTTTCTTTGCAATAAGATAAGTTTATTACATAAAAGCTTTAAAAATTGTTCCTTGTAAAACGTCAATCTTAATGAAGAGGTACTTAATAACATCCTCAAATTATTGTACAAATTATCTAGAATTCTATATCTATGAAAAGTTACTTCATTCTCTCTGTGTATTCTTATAGAATTATTCTATACAAATTATCTTAAAATAAATATATAAGGTCTGCTTCATTTTATGCAATGTTATTATTCAGATTCGAACCGATTTTGTTTTCTATGAAAGTTTTTGTATCAATGTTACAATGGATTGTTTAAAGTAAGATTTATAAGCGTAATCTTAAAACTGAATTAAGTTAAAAAGTAATTTTATTAATATATTGTGTTTGTGATCTGTGTTTTATTTGGTTTAATCAATGCTGAATTTATTATTTTTGCTTCAGTTTTTAATTAAATTATTTTAAGACCTATGATAAATATTAATAAATGTTATATAAAAAATTGAGTGATTTATGGGTTATTTTACATTTTCTTCCCAAGAGTAGTGCTTAGTCAAACCCTTCCTCTAACGTTGACTACTCCAACAGTCGAGTGCTCCTCATATTTCTCACCGTTTTTCTCTACAAATTACTCAACTTTGGAGCTACATAGCGTAGAGGGTATTCAAATCAACTTTTTGGTTATATGAGCTATTCAGGTGTCTTACAACTCTTTATCCCCTCAAACTTGTCAAATTACCGTAAGTACTTGTACCTCTGTCCAACCCCAAAAGCATGTTCATTAAGTATATATTTCTTGTTTATTATTCATAACATAAAGGACAAATGGTAAACAGAAATACTTTTTTTTTTTTTACAAGCACACAATATAATTTTGTTGTTAATTTATCATCATTATAATTTTTTTATCACTTTTTTCAAATTAAGTTATTCAACTTCAAAATTAATTCAAACTAAAAATTAATTAAAGATAAATAAAAACTGATAATGATAGTCGCTAAATAATAATAATAATAACAAGTGATGGAGGACTGGTGGCTGTGAGTGTTAAGGCGTGACCACTTAACACTCCGTGCCAAGGGTCATTGGTTCGATTCCCACTAGGAGTAGTGGCTTTTCTTTGAAAAAAAGAAAAGGCATCAGCCAGTACTCCTGGTAAGAAAAGGGTGGTGACCTATAGATAACCCGTCCTAAAATTCTGAGTTATTTATAATGGACGTTAAAATTTAAATAAATAAATAATAAGTGATTGCTCAAAGTTAAAGTGTGATGAGCGAGAGTGGCAAAAGTATCCCATTCAGTGGGCCCAAGGCTGGGTGCGAGTATCCCGTACAGGAGAACACTTCACCGTGCACCTCTTTTAGTTAGGAAAGGGTTAAGTGAAATTTCTTTTCAGCAAGAAAAATGAAAATATTTTCTGGTATCATTTATTTTGGGATATTCTGAGGTGAAATGACTTAGGTTTTTGAAGTAGTTAATTCCTGTTAAGTCTTCAGTATTGTGTTGTGTAAACATAAACACTGTTTTTAAGAAACCTTGGAATTTTTTTGACTCACCTTTAGAAATAGCTTGTGGTGGAAGATACCATTTTTCATTGATATTAAAGTATTGATTTTTTTCAATTTTGAAGAAATGAATTCTAAATGTTGACTCACCTTGTATTCTTACAATACTGTTCCTAAATAAAAATGAAGGGGGTAAGATTGTTTTTCATTATTATTTCTTGTAGGATTATCGGGATTGCATTTGTTGGTGGGTAACGAATTATGCGAACATTAGAAGTTAGGTTTTTTTTCGGTTGGATTTAAGGCGTGTCAACCTAACATGGGTTAACTCCAGAAAAAAAAATAGGTAAAAAATTAATAATTGAGTCAGCTGTTCATATCAAATATAAAACAGTTATTTATGTTGGTTATTTCCAGAACTCATCCTTCAGAAATATGGCTTAGACTAACTACCTTTGTGAGATATGTACTTATTTATGAATCTCAAATACTTGATCATAATTAAAGGCCATACTTTGATCAAACTAAAATACCAATAAGGTTTAACAAATTAAATACAGCGGAAGAGGAGTGAGGTTAATAATTGAGCCAATTGATAAGTTTTTGTTAAGTGTGTATAATTTTTGACTTTTTTAAACAATCCTTTGTGCAAGACGTAACAAAAATGGGTGGAGATTCTCGAATTGAAAACATCTGTCTTGATTCCGACCTTTTATTTACCTTCAACAAATTTGCTGAAATCATACACAAGACTCCACCTGCAGAAATAAAAATCATAATAGACTAAAAAATATAACAGAATAGGTCATAATACAAGGTAACATTTTTTTACTGCTATATAGCCTTAATTAAAATTATAGAATTATTTTGGAAATTGATTTGAAGATAATTTCAGTTGTTTTCTAATACATATAAAAAGGTTTTTTGGAGAATAAAAAGGTATAAATCTTAATTGAGAGATTCTCCAGGTGCAAGAGTAGTTTCAATTTCATTTTTGGCTTCATCAAATGAATTTCATCTATCCTTTAACCCATTTGAGACTGATAGCCATTTTCATGACAACGAGCTAGCATGCCCTTTGGCCTGATAGCCACTTTTGTGAGAATGGGCCAGCATGCCCCATGGACTGAAAGCCACTGCTGTGACTGCTTTCCGATATCTAGTGGTAAATTTTGAAAGCTCTAGTCACTCTTGTATTCGCTGGAGTTCATAAAAATGGAGCCTATTGATTGGTGGTTTCCCTCTGCTACTTGGTCCCTTTGCATAGTTTGGGTCTCTCTGATGAGGCTTAATTGTGATTTATCAGTTAATGTGTTTATTAAGATCATATTACCTTTATATTTTACGCTGAGTTATTTGGCTTGGTAATATTAAAAAAAAATAAAAGAATTTCAATTTTTTTTAACACGTTCTGTGCGGTGTGGGGTTGATTCACCCCTTGTCTAACTTTACACTAATGCCGTGTGTGTAAGAGGTAAACATTAAAAAATGTTCGAACCTGCTTCAGCTTTGGACCTTTCAAAGGGTTGAAATCCTTTTTTTAGTTGAAAAGTTAGTAAACTTTTGAAAGAATCAACCTAAACCTATGGAGTAGGAAAACAAATGATTTTGCCAAAATTAATCAATTTTTTTTTTTTTGGGGGGGGCTGATGTTTAAACTAAGGAAAGAACACTGGGCCAATTGACCCTGCGACACACTTGTGAATAGTTACTGCACGGGGTTAATTGACCCCGTGTCGCACTTGTCGATAATTGCGGATTTTTCCATTTGCACTGAACATGTTACAAAACAAAATTTTAAAATTAAAAGAAATAATTTTTAAGCCTGCGGTTGACTGGTCGGAAGTCCAGAATGTAAAAATGTTGCAGTATTAGGATAAATTAGAAGAGATGGGCGGTGAAGTATCAGCTATTTTAATACCGCCCTGTAGAACCAGGAATGGGAAATGGGCTTCGCTCCATGGACATCTAAGGTTGTGTGGGTTGAATTATGCATAACAATCTGAAAATCCCTTCACGTTGTCAGGGCATCTTTTTTCCTTCTCTTTAGATTTTTTCTTTCTCTATACACACACGTACACGTGTGCAGTTTAACTCAGCTCTAGTTTACTGAAATAGTGTAGTTATTACAAATATCCAAAAAATTACATTTATATATGATTAGAATATATTGTACCTTTTATTGTCCATATTATTATGTACGGCCAAACATTTATTGGCAGATAACCTAAGATAAAAATATTGGTTGAGTAAACAAATGATGCCATAAATATAGTTGTAGGTGGTTTTCCTAGCATACGAGTATGTTTGAGTGACACCCACTCCAGGAGAACCATTAAGCTCAAAGTTCCTGAAAATGTAATTATGAATGATTAAGATGAACAGAGGTTAATTTAAAACTAACCAAATAAAACATCAATAGTCCCAGATAAATAAGGAAATCTGTCCTCGTTGAATTCATTTCTGAGGCAACCCAATCATAAGAATGCTAGTAGAAGCCATAAAAAATAAATAAAATAAAACCAGATCCACTACAGAACCCACAGATCAAAAAAAAATTAATGAGATATATATATATTTAATACAAATTTAAATCATCGTTATTTTTGTGATCTATGAGTTTTGAAACATGGACTTTTCTAGTCTGCACTTCTGAATTGTATCATTAGGTCAAAGTCATAAGTGGGCTTCTTGCCTATGTAGGGAAGGAGGAAACGTGCTAAAAGGGATGTTTAAATTGAAACAAATAAAGTTATAATTGCTGTGGATAAATTTTTTAACCCAAAGGAGGGTTCTAGTGGTAACTTTTTATAATGTGCAAAGAGATGAATTGATTGGAACATACTGTTCTACAGGTTAATTAATTCAAAACAGGTAAAAATAAATATTGAATTTTTAAAGTGTTTTAAGAATCTAAAGAAAATTAAAGGATTATTTCTAACCTAAGATTTTTTTTTCTAAGCAGAAATAAAACATTTAAACTATTTTTGACTTACTTGAAATAATTATTTTATTTATAATTTTTAATGTCCATTATTATTAACTAAGAATTTTGGGACGGTTATCTATAGGTTACCACCCTTTTCTAGCCAGGATAGGCCTGATGCCTTTTATTTTTTCTAAAGAAAAGCCACCACCCCGTAGTGGGCATCGGGCCCACGACCTTTGGCACAGAGTGTTAAATGCTCACGCTTTAACACTCACGGCCACTGGGCCTCTGATAAAATATTTAAGATTTTAAATATTTCATTAGGCCTCCGATGAAATAATTAAGATTTTGTATATTGTTTTCTACCAATATGTATAATTCTGTAACTTGGAACAAAAAAGGGCCAATGCCCCAATGTGAGTGAGCTGCACAAGACACATCAGGGTGGATAAATATAATTGTTAAAAGGGCCAATGTCTTCCCATTGTTAGTTATTGAGGAAAAGAATATTTTTCTTTAACATTGGCCCTTTTAATAATTATATTTATCCCACTCTGATGTCATTTGTGCAGTTTACTCATATTTCAGAGGTTTGGAAATTGGCCCTTTTTGTTCCAAGGTACAGAATTAATTTGGCTATAATTTCTGCAATTATCAATGTTTAGTTCCTGGGCTTTATCAATTACACTGTTCTGCAAAAAAATACTTTTCTCCCCTCCCTTGAACAATTTTGCCTGTTTCTCATGTTTTCAGGTGTGCTGAGTACGAAAATGAACTCAGAAAAATTCTATCACCCTCTGATTTTGAGAGAAAAGAGGAAAAACTTGGAAAAAATGAAAAATTGTATTTGAAAATTATTGTCTTTATTATAACAGATTTTTTTTTCTTTTTCAACGGTAAAATATAATTAATTGAATCCTGCATGCTATCAGGTATAATACTAGATATGACACATCTCAAAATATACACACATCGTCAATGAGTATTTTTTTTTCTTTTGTACTCTTCCTCCTCTGCCTCCCGCTGCAGTGTCCAGCAGTAATCCGCCAGCATCTTCTCATTCCATTTGCCAGTATATCTTTTTTCCATTCTGGATATGTCTTGGTGGAATCGTTCTCCATGTTCGTCCGAAACTGCACCCAAATTTGGGGCGAAAAAGTCTAGGTGACTATGCAGGAAATGTATTTTTAAGGACATATTGCATCCCAATGTTTTATATGAAGTAAGCAGTTCTTGGACTATTTTTCGGTAGTCTCTAGATTTTTCGTTTCCCAAAAACTTAGCACATACCTCTCGAAAAGCAATCCAAGCCTTTTTCTCAGTAGTATTTAACTTTGCTTCAAAAGTGAGGTCCTTGAGTAGATGTCGAATTTGGGGTCCTACAAAAATTCCCTCCTTTATCTTAGCATCGCTGAGATGCGGAAATTTTTGTTTTAAGTACATGAAACCTTCTCCTTCCTTGTCCATCGCTTTTACGAAGTTTTTCATTAGCCCCAATTTTATGTGGAGTGGGGGTAAAATTATTTGGTTTTTGTCCACTAATGGAGGATTGGTAATGTTTTTTTCACCTACTTTTTCCTTACGCTCTGGCCATTTTTTTACGACATAATGGTCTCCTCTTTTTCTGCTGTCCCACTCGCACAAAAAACAACAAAATTTAGTGTAACCTCCTTGGAGTCCTGTAAGCATGGCTACCACTTTAAGATCTGCAAAAATGTGCCATTTGTACTCATGGTACTTGATTTTTTGTAGAAGTATCTTCATGTTGTCATAGGTTTCTTTCATGTGGACCGAATGAGCTACTGGGATAGATGGATGTTTGTTTCCATTATGAAGGAGTACTCCTTTTAAACTAAACTTGGAGCTGTCAATGAATAGTCTCCATTCCTCTGGATTGGTTGGCAGATCAAGTTCCTGGAGCAAATGAAATACATCATTGCAAAATACAAGATTTTCTTCCATCGAGAAAAAGCATAGAACTCCTGATTCCCGTTTTCTGAAGAAAGATATATTCACGCCTCCTTCCAAGAGATTCCATTGTTGCAACCTTGACCCAAGCAGCTGAGCTTTTGATTTTGGGAGATCTAAATCACGAACAAGATCATTCAATCGCCTCTGATTTATGAGCTGTGGCTGAGTTTCAGAGGAGCTGGACGAACTTGAAATTTCTTCTTGTTGACTGGTTCCAGGTTGAGGTGAAACGCTTTCAGAATCGCTGCACTCCTCAGAACTAAGACGGAACTTACTCGGATTTGGTGGGATGGGCATGGAGGCATCATGTGGAGCTGGTCTCATGGCAGAGGGGATGTTGGGATAAACAATTTTCTTTTTGCTCTTGAACGAGAAACCTTTGATTGTGGTCATGCAAAAATAGCAATCGGTCACGTGATTTGTAGGTTCTCGCCATATCATGGGAACTGCAAATGGCATTGACTTATGTGTCCCATTTAGCCAACCAGTCAGAGAATGTGAGCATGAACTACAGCATATTTTAGGAGCCCAGGATTTGCCCTGATCACTTACTTTACACCCAAAGTATAACTCGTATGCCTTCTTCACCAGCGGAGTCAGAGGTTTCTGAGTGGACTTGAATGTGACTTCACCACAAACATAGCAAAAGGAATCAGGCTTATTTATACACTGTCGTGACATTACAGAGAAAAAGTGAACTGTTCCCAGAACAATGATAGCACAACTGAATATCCAAATAAGTGCGTTTAGCGAAAGCCTCGAGAGTACTGATCAAATACTAGAAGAAAATAGTGACAAGAGAGGGGCTGAGTAGGAGGGGGGGAGTTGGGGTATTGAGGGTGAAAGGGGGGCAGGTAAGGATTTGAATGAAAAGGATACCACCATAAAAGAGAAAGGAAGGTCATTCCCCTAAAGATCCAGGTAGAGACCAAATCCCTGCCTCAAGATCAAAAACTGAAAAAACACTTTTAGCCATATTTCTTCAACCACTTGTAATATTCCCATCAAATTTTTTTCCGTTCAAATATACTTCATTGCGCTCAAAATCATTGGGCTTTTGAATTTTTTTCACTATGTTTTGATGCCAAAAAAAATTCGTCAAATTTACAAAAAACTCACATTTTTGGATAAAAAACTAGAATTTCTCAAGAAACTGTGCGTGATAGACAGAATCTGACTTCAAATTCGTGTTCAGCACATTTGAAAACAGTAAGAAAGCATGTTTTGGTTTGAAGGAGGATTTTCGTGCAGAACAGTGTTATCGAGCAGCTGCCAGGTTTCCAATCTTAAGCACCGTTTTCACGGGGCAATAATACAAATTCATGGAATTGCCCCAAAATTCCTCCTGTTTTGGATCCACTCTCTCGCCACCAGCACTTTTTTTTTCGTTTTATTATATTTACTTGACATTCCCTGAACTTATTGGCCAAAATACTTCCTTGTAAAAGCTCCTCCATGATTCCCAAGCAAATACTGATTCGTGGTCGTTTGGGCGGTGAAGCTATCTCACGCTTCATCCCCACTTGGGTTTTAGTCGAGGCAAGAACCATGAAAGCGAGATCAAAAGGTAGCAGGCTTTCGTATTATTGCCTAACACATAGCTTTAGGTTCAGTTATGAGGTAAAAACCTCATGTATATCCATTCTTAATTATAGTTTTTCAAATAGAAATTCTTTTTTTCTTTTTTTTTAATTATTCATTAAATGACCCTTAACTCAAATATATAGAACTGGCGAATAAGGCGAAATGTCAATAAAATTACGCCACACACTTTCACACTTTTTATTTCTCTTCACTACAGGTGCGAAACATGTAGGGAAGAGAAATAAAAAGTGTGAGTGTGTGGCGTAATTTTATTGACCTTTCGCCTTATTCGCCAGTTCTATATATATATATATATATATATATATATATATATATATATATATATATATATATATATATATTCATTTATAATTCATTAAAAAATAATAGAAAATAGAAGAAAAGAAAACTAAAAAAGTGGACAACAAATCTGGTGATTTGTGCCTATGTATGGAAGTACAAAGCAGAGAGGAAGAGGCAAGACTCCACATTAAGCGTCTGCATATTGGAAGGCATATAATAATTAATTTATTGGTCATGACTAGGGATCAGATTCTAAGGTTTTTACCTTTTTTTTTTCCTCCTAAACATGATAATGATCGGTAATTTATATGATTCACGTCTTGTAGTATTATTCATAAATAAATAATTTTGATTGATAAATTAATCAAAATTATCGATGTTTAATTATAATAGGTTGAACCTATTAAAACATTTTCATCACCTAAAAAACCTATAATGGAATTTTAATAAAAACCTAAAAAGACCTACTATGCCTTTAGCAAAAACCTAATTGCATGCTTATTTTATCCTAAAATTCCGTTCCCTAGTCATGAGTATTTGAATTTACTCAATCTGCATCAGTTTATCTTTAAATAGAGTGTTTCTTTCCTCATACTTACCTAATATTAAACAAATCCCCAATGTATATAAACTGCATTGCACAGCCAGTGATGTAAGGAATGAACAAGTTGTAATTGTAACCAAGATCATTTTGAAAATATAAGAAATACTTCTTAGGTATGTTTCTGTTGCCAAGTTCATCCCACTTACTACCTAAAATATTTACAACTTTCGTGGTAATAAATTTGGTTATAAATAAGAAGACTGTAACAAAAATAAATTACATGTATTTGTGCCATATATTCTTCAACTATTGCATCAATATCGGAACAACTGTCTGTGTCGCTTAAGCTATTTTCATTTTGTCCAATGTCTAGTTTAAGATATTCATTTCCTTGCTTGGTGCTTTCTGAGGCTAAAACATGAATGCTTAATTATACATAAAAAAATAATAATAAAATAAGTAATGAAATGAAGAACTTCTATTTAATCAAATTGGTGTGAGAGCTTTAAAATGTTCAGTCAGTAGAAAAGTGTAGTATGAATGGCTTGAATGTAGAAGGAATTAAGTTCATGATTTATGAGTAGATTAGTTGCTGACTTGTACCCTTCGCATCCCGGGGTGCACATCGGCCTTTTGTTATACATGGTGATTCAGGTCTAAGTAGACAAACTCTAGGAGGTGATTCTAGACATCATTTCCAAAAAAACATTGATTTGTTGAAGTATGGTCCGATTCCGAAAGGAAAAATAGTTATGTCCAATTTTCTGTTAATTTAAGGTAGACATATTTTTTATTGAATAAGAAAATATTGCTCAAAAACTGTTCAAGATAATTAAATTCTAATTATGCCATCATAAAATAGATAAAATTTCCTTTAAAAAACTGTGATTCAATTCACTAAACCCATTGATAGATATTTTCTGGGCGTCTAATAACGCAATTTTGTTTTTCTCAATAAATCAGAGGTTTCTCTCTGAATGCGTTATTGGAAGTCTAGAAAATATCTTCTTTCAATGGGTTTATTGAATTGAATCACTGTTTTTATAAAGGAAATTTTATCTATTTTATGATGGCATAATTAGAATTTAATTATCTTGAACACTTTTTGAGCAATCTTTTCTTATTCAATAAGAAATATGTCCACCTTAAATTAACAGAAAATTGGACATAACTCTTTTTCCTTTCGGAATCGGGCCATACTCCAAATCAATGTTTTTGTTGGAAATTGTCTTTTTTTTTTTTTTTTTTTTTCTTTTTTTTCTAGCGAGATTTGCAACTTAATATAATTTTCCCCCTTGCTCCACACCACTGATCCTGTTCCACAACCTGTTTTGGAGCCATCATTATTTATGAGATAACATTTTCTAAAGACAGACTTCAAGATTTCTGTTTATAATTTTTTTTTTTTTTTTTTTTTTTTTTGTACGTTCTGTTCCTGTAAAATCTTGTGTTTAATTTAATAAATTTTTGTAGAAAACAAACAATTATTCTGCAAACAATTGAATTTATTGCTCAGTTCAAATAAATCTGTTTTATGGATTTACCGATTTGTTATTGGCTTTAATAGTTGCCAAGAATACTCCTTTTACTTCATTTGTATTTTGTTCACAGAAGTTTTCATGCTCAAAAGAGTTCTAATTTTATGCAGGGTAAGTTTTCATTTTCCCAAATACTATTCAAACATGTATTATGACACTTAATAGAATGGTAATACAGTTTCTTTGGAATAAAGATTTCTGTTTTTTTCTTACCTTTGCAGTTTGAAATTGTAGAATTAAGAACACACAGTATTTCAACACACATTTCCAATAGGAGGCTTGTTCCGCAAATTAAGAGTAAAATGGATGGGACACAAAAATATACCATGCTACAACATATAAAACCTGAAAATAAATATGTTTATTGATTTAAGGGAATTTAGTAGTATTCAAAAGCAATTTTTGAAATAAAATGATTATAAAATTTGTTAGACATATCTTTATTTCTAATTAAAACATTAAAAAACATTTGAAGCTCTATGAAGTCTTTAACACAATTAAATGAGGAAAATATTAAATAGTTCAGTGCAGCAATTTTATAAAAATTAGCATTTTCATTTTTGAAAGGATAACTTCACATACAAATACATATTACTTTTCTGTAGTTTAATATTTCCTCACATTAGTACCCCTAGTTTAGTTCGCATGTACAACCAAATAATTTTATTCTTATTTTTTTTTTATTTACCTTTTTTTAAAGTGAAAGGAAATTAACATAAATAATAATGAACAAATTAGTAATCATATTTAAAGAAACAGTTTTGTTATTTTGAATGGGTTTTTGTCTTTGTTAAACTCACTTTTAATTGGCTGGTTTTGTTTAAAATTGAATTTATCAGTAAAATTATTATTTTAGTAAAAGAAAGCAAGAAATTGAGAAACTTATTGATAATTGTGTTTTCCTAGAGTGATCGTTGAGAGGATGGGGGAGTTATTTCCGCTTAGGATACAGTCAGTTTCCTGTTATGGTGCATTAAACTTCCTTCTCTTTGAGATTTTAATTTATATTTTCCACAAAAAATCAAGCACTGCCAATAACTGCTTATATTCTTTTACAAATGGCACTAGGGATATGAACAGAAACGTGCTATGATGATGCAGTCCCTGCTAGTCTGATTTTTTTTTTTTTTTTATTGTTTCAAGCTTCAATGTGTTAAATTATTTTCCTCAGAATTGTGTCAATCCAATAGATGACTTAAGATCATTAAATTCTTTAAAAATATCCTATTTTCATCATTCTTCAGAGAGTTATTTAAACTTGTCTCTCCATCTTTTGATTTTTTTATACAATTCATTGTTTGAAGAAGTTCCAACAATGGACTGATGGAGTAAGAAAAGCGGCTTAGAAAATAGTCCCTGTTTACTAACGAGTAAGCTTTATGATCTATCATTGAAAGAATATAAATTAAAAGTTGAAATAATAATTTATCATCTACGTACCAATTATGAGAGGTGGGATTATATTTATCCTGCTGAATAGCACTCCGAGAATCTCATTCAACTGGGGAGATGTTTTCAGGAGATCTGAAGGAGCTACAAAGAAATCTGGCAAGCTTAGACCAAGGCATGATATGCTCAGGGCTAGATATATTGGTTCATACCATTTAAAATACTGTACAATGCAATTAGCAATGCCACTACATGCCCTGGAAAAACAAAATGTATCAGAAAAAGTATTCCTAGTTGTAACACTTTCCGAAGGTAAGTTATTTTATAGAGCTAAACAAAATGAAAAAGTTATTAAAATTTATCAGAAAAAGTATTCCTAGTTGTAGCACTTTCCGAAGGTAAGTTATTTTATAGAGCTATAAATATTTTATTGCGTCCAGCTAACCATATTTGAAGTGAAAATTATTACCTTAGCTACAGTAATTTGTAAAACATCCCAATTTTTTTTTTTTTTTAAAAAAAGAGAAAAAATTCTCTACATTGGTTTGTATCAGTACTCTGGAGGTAAAGAACACCATGTACATTTTTTATTAAATTGACTTAACAACATGTTCTTCCGATCCATATAATGGTGTAGGTCACAAGGCTATGTTCGTTAATAACGAAGATAAGACAGTGAAAAATAAAATCATGTCCATTTTCATTAGAGGTGAAAGACACCATTTTGTTTGACAATGATCAATACTTCCAATTACCTATCAATGCCAAAATCAATGTGAAGTATTTTCTTTAAACTGTTTCCATAAGTAACGAAGAAAACAATTTTTATTGTTCAAAGTTATAAAAAATTGGCTTTCCTGAGCAATAACAAATATGTGCCACGGTGTCCTTTATCACCGTGGTACATATATTCCTTTATTATTATTTAATAAATTTACTTACATTTTTCCGCTAAATACAGTTATTATTCCCATTCCCAGCAAATTGAGGCAGGTATGATTCACAATGGAAGATTTATTACTTACTTTTTTGCCATTGGCTTCTATCATGAGGGGACCTAAGAAGAATGGCATTCCAGTTGGAACCTAGAACAGTAATTTCCTCTTTACAGAAGTATAATTTTAGAAAATTTGAATGAGCATTTTTGCTATATAATAAAATTATAAATCTATTGTTGTAGTGCTTTGCTCCCTCTTTCCATAGGAAGGAAACTCGCACTACTGTTGGCATTATAAAACGATCACCACTTGTAGATAGCTTAGAACTAATATCTCGGTTTTTGACAGGCTGTAAAAATGAATAAATAAACAAAAACAAACAAACAAAAATGTAATTTTCCTACAAAAATAGCAAGAAATTTGAAGAAAAAAAAAACAAAAACGTTTAACAATTCCCATTTCAAGCTTTTCATATCTCTGGACCACCAGAAGTCCTGTGTCGGACTTAAACTCTTATTTTAATAAATGAAACTTCACATCAAACTGAAATGTTTCAAGTCCTAAAACTCTTTGAAAAATACTTTCATTAATAATAACATGTCGGGGTCTCCTGTGGTCTAGTGGCTAGCGCGCTGGATTCATAAGCGGGGGATGGTGGGTTCGATCCCCACTGGCGCCAGACATTTTCTCATCTCAGGGCTCGCTGAGAAAGTTCCTGGTTGCACCCTGGATGTTGGCGCTAATAGCCATGATTTGTTGATGTGCAGTAAAAAAAAAAAAATAAAATAAAAATAACTTGTCAGGTGTTATGTAAAAATAATGTAGTTGAAAAACTCAATGGTTTACTGCTTTACAATAGACCTCTGTACCTTAAACCTAGAAAATGTGTAAACTATTGGGTCGTTCTTGAAATATTAAATCTATAAAAATAGATTCATTGGATAAAGGCATTAATTTTGAAAAGAATACTCGAAGTGCGAAATAAATGTAAAGAGTAATTTAAATTACCTTGTCAAGGACATTAAGTTCTAGTGTGACACTTTTGTAATTCTCCCATATCTTGTAACCACTTAAAGTAACCAAACTTATTAAGAGTATACCAAATAATAGATTAAAAACCAATTTCAGAATTGATGAAGGCTAGAAAAGAGCAAATTTATATTAAAGTCAAATTTTTGTCATTCAATAAAATCAATTAAATTAAATTAAAAAAAAAAAAAAAAACAAAAAAAAAAAAAAAAACAAAAAAAAACAGGAAATGTTGTCTTCTAGTGTTATAGTTCAGGGGTAGGAACCAGGTAAGACCCCAAGCCCACCTAGCCTCTAATGGGCACCTGCCAAGAAGAAAATCTTGTGGCTGGAGCATAACCCCTAGTGAGCATAGGTAAAGTATATATATTAGATACCTTAATATAAGGCGGGGGCGAGGTTAGCTCAGTGGTAGAGCACTGGACTAATAAGCTGGAGGCCTGAGTTCAAATCCCGAGCAAGCACTAAAGATTTTTTCTTCTAGTGTCTTCGTTCATGGGTTGAATTCGGCCTCCCTGACCGTCCCTAGGCCAACCCAGCCTTTAATTAATTTAATTAATAAGAGTACCTTGGGTGCTAATGACTCTAACAGTCGAAGCAGCCAAAGGGTAAATCAGGCGGCCGGAACATAGTACTGACCACACTATCTCCCTAGTGTGCCATATGGTCATGACTCAGATACCTCTATAGTATCTGCCCCTCAGGGCCCTCGTGGCCTGTTACGGGACTGATTTTTTTTTTTTTTTTTTAATATAAGGCACCTAATATATTGTATTATTATATACCTTATTTATTGTATTTGTATTGATATTAGTGATATATGAGAAGTTTCCCCCTCATTCTTCATTTTTATTTTATTTTATGTAGATGCATAATGATGAACCTAAACAGGATCGAAATGTCGCAAATATAAGTTAATGTTTTAAAGCATTTTGGGGAGCAACTCCTGCTAGATACTTCAAGAATCCATTGATCCTCCCCCCCCCCCCTCACCTTCAACTTACTAATTTATATATAGAATGAATAAAAAAGAAAAACGTTATTCATAGATGAAGGTGAATATGGTAAATATGTGTATATATGGTATCGTTATAAATTAAAGGCAGAATAATAGATTTCTTACTTAAAATATGGGTAACATAACATTTTAATAATAATAAATAAATAAATAAAGCCTTTATTGCATAAGAGGAACAATACAAACAAAGAAAACTATTTCCAAAAAAAATAACCAAAATAAAAAGTAATAAAAATTTAAATTATTTTCCTTTTAAATTACTATTTACAATATTTACAAATACATGTTTCTCATGCAGGCCTCCCCTTGATGGGGGTAATGGTCTAACTTCCCTGGAGACCAACCCAACTAGGAAGTGGAGTTCCCTGTTTCATCCAACAATGCTTTCCATTTGTCTTTGTTCCTGGCAACGTTCATCCAATTCGGACCAGCAACGGACTTGAAGACATCACTCCAACGCCTACATGGTCTTCCTCGTCTCCTCCTTAAGTTAAGCGGAATCCATTCCGTAGCCTTCAGGGTCCGGATAATAAAATATTATTATTTTAATAATAAATAATAATATTTTTTTAAATTTTTAATATTAATAAATATTTTAAGTTTTAAACCTCTATACATCTGCCTTGAATTTAATCTATAACTATAACACACATTTACCACATGTATCATCTTTCGCCTTCACCTAAGTATAATGTTTTTCTTTTTCATTCCTTCTATATATAAATTAGTATTAACACTCTTTATCCTTTCTACTGCCCCAATGAAAGCTTGAATTTCAAGCAGAAACATCGGCAAAACTAAAACACATTTTTTTTATTAAAAAATCTAGTTTTATTAAGTTAACACCAAGCCGGGCGGATCGGTTCTGCTACACAGACAGCTCAAAAACTGAATCTGGCACAGGAGCTGGCGTTTTGATTCAGGGGTCCACACACAATGTTGCCCTGCCACTGGGGAGGTTTGCTACAGTATTCCAGGCTGAAGTCACTGCCATTGGCGCATGCGCAGACCTTATGAACAGCGGCTCTCCCATAGACAAGCGCTTTACCATATTTTCTGACATCCATAAGAGCTCTATCCATGAACAGGATCAAGTCAAAGGTAGTACAGCAATGCAAGGGCAGCTTAAACACACTGGGACTACATAACAAAGTCAGACTAGAGTGGGTTCCAGGCCACTCTGGTATCCAGGGTAATGAAAGAGCTGACGAGTTGGCCAATATCGGTGCAGCGACAGTTCCCCTATCACCAGAACCTCAATGTGGGGTTGTATCAGCTGTGGCCAGATTAAGAATAAGAAGGTTGGCGGAAGCTGAGCATAGGAGGAAGTGGTGTAGCAGCTCCACCCAGAGACAGGCGAAGCTGTTCCTTTCCTTTGTGGACAAGAAGAGGACAGAGGCTCTCCTCAATCTGTGCAGGTCTAAGGAAAGACTAATAACAGCTCTTCTTACAGGTCACTGTAGAATGCACCGGCACCTCTACTCCATGGGGCTGACCAGGACTACATGGTGCAGACTGTGCCTTGAAGACGATGAGACGCTGTACCACATCATATGCAGATGTCCAGCACTTGTAGAGATACCTGCATTTTGGTGCAGACTTCATAGATGACCCTAGAAGGCTACCTGAATTGAACCTTAGGACTCTATTAAGGTTCATCACGGATACGGCCCTGTTGGTGTAACAGGCTGGCTTGTCGGGTGGCACAATAGGCCTTGTAGGTCTCGGTGCAATTCCTTCCGGGTTTTCTCCGGGCACCCGTTCTAATAATAATAATAATAATAATTTATTAAGTTACAACCAAACCCCGACAATGTCTACCTTCACAATCCTAACGGCCAACAGTCAATGAATTCTCATTCCTGTAACACCTACTCCTGTCCTTCCAATCTTTATATTTCCTCCCAATTTATAGGAATCCCAGTTCTTTTGAAATTCTGGAATTCCTTACCCCTATCCATCCTCCATGCAACCACTCTTGATGAGACTCTTCCACCACTTCTAATCCCTAAAATACTCACCCAACCCCTAGAATTACCAATCATGTTTCAGCCCCAATATAAACTAATTTAATGTTTCATAGTAATTTTATCAAATTTAAAATTATTCCCAAGGGATAAATGCTCCGGAATGGGAATAATAAAATGTTCATCTCATTTACTTTAGGAAAATGTTTCATCATGTAGATTAATGATTTTTATTATTAATGAATACTTGTGTACTAGGATCAATGTAAATAAATAGTCTACAGATTCCACATTATCAAGTAAAAGACATTACTTACCTGAAGTCCAAGAACGACTAGTAGGGTGATTCCTAATGAAACAGTTATTGGCATCACCCAGGGAATCTGTGGGAAAAGATGATAAATTGCTTGTTCAGAGCTTTGGTAAGAAACTAGAAGATGTCCGAGCCAAGAACAGCATAAACTCAGTCTAGAAATCAGAGTCAAAAGGTTGAACCAAGCTCCTACTTTACAATAGGGCCTTTTTTCACCTAAAAATTAATGATTTCATTAAATAAATGTCATAAGTTCTTAAAGGTTCACTAAGAGAGATCTTTGTTGGATAAAAATAAATGTATATATAGGATTAAACTTTTTATACATATACAGCGTGTGTATATTTTTATATACAGTAGTGGGAATTAGAAGTTACAACCATAGTCCAATTCTCAGAAATTTGGAAGATAATTTTAATGTTATAATTAGTAAATACAATTTTGAATAGCTAGGAAAATAGTGGACAGGCAGGAACCTGATTGTGCAAAAGAAAAGAGAAGATAAATTTTTTTCGCAAAGACAGTTGGGCATTATTTTTCTTTGCTCCAGAAATTAGGACTTAAATTTATTTTTTCCTACATATGGTAATCGGGAGTAAAAAATACATCGATTTCATTTATAAAAGTACATATATTTAGAGGGGAGGGGACCCTTTCCACATTTATGGACATTCCATATGACCAAAATATTAAATAACTACAAACAAACATTCTTTAAAAAATCTCAGACGATTGATGATCGACATTTAATAGTATCTAATTTATAGCAGAATAGCAGCAAGAGAACCAAATTTGGTTCTTAGAGACAAAATCTGTCGAGGAAGGCTCGGGTAAAGAAAAGAGTAAAATCTCAAATTCTCAAGCAGAGGCAACAAATCCAAATGTATTTATGAGTGTGGCAAATTCACCTTACACAAGCACTGTAGCACAATGGACCCAGGTATCCGTATATCCGTTTAAGTAGTCCGTGCCAAGGCAGTGATTGCCTGACACGGACTAGCTTATGTCCTTAACCCGACTTCAGTGTTGCCCCGAACCTCCCGAACCTAGCCAAATCACCGCCAGTGTTGCCATCAGTGAAAAACAGCCGTGAGGGGGGCGCTACTACAGTATTGAGCACAGCCATCAAGCTGAATTGCAACTCAATTCCAGTTCGAACAATTCCTGGCAGAAGCTCAGGATTCCGATGCAGAGCCCGCAACAAGCCTGAAACTCTCCCCCACGTCCTGGGCGTCTGTCAGAAATCAGAACTTCTAAGAATAAATCGACATCATAAGGTGCTAACCTATGTTGCTGATTTATTCAGGAAGAAAACTGGATTTGAGGTGTATGTAGAAGTGAGCTGCATAGCCGAAGATGGTTCCACAAGAAGGGCAAAAATTGTGATCATAGATCACCAGGCATCCACCGGAATTATTTTGGATCCGACTGTGAGGTTTGGGATAGACGAGAATCAGCCCCTATCAGTTGACAAAGAGAAAAAATCCATTTATGAAAAATGTATTCCCTATTTCCGTAAAAATTACAAAATCGAAAGTTGGGAGGTAATCGGCCTTCTCTTTGGTGCAAGAGGTTCCATGCCTTCATTTACACAAAAAGTTTTTAAAAGATGGAACATTAAATGCGACTTTGAGTCACTGGCTCGTTCAATAGTAAAAGATTCCATAAGGATAGTAAATCACTACTTGTACGGCTGAAGAAAGAATAACAACTCATGAACACTAAAAAGAAAAAGAAAAATTCAGAATTCCACTGAGAAAAGAAAATTAATGCAACAAAATAAACCACATGTAACCAACTGATGGCTTATATGTAGGCTGTAAGCTTATTTTCATTCTAAGAAGAATAAAGAGTATTCGAAAAAACAAATACAAAAGAAGATTATCCTTGGAATGATAAGAAAGCTGTCGCCAAATTTGGTCTGCCATCAGTTGGACATGACTGTTTGTCTCTCAGTCCATCTTTTTTTCGGCTTGATGAAGGGGTTGAACCTTAAGCCAAAACGTTGTCAAAAATATAAAACATTTTATAGGTAAAAAATGTGTTTTTATTACCCTGTTCTTCGATCGCTGAGAATATTTACCTTCGCAATCAAAACGGTCATTGATTTCCTATCAAACAAGTATTTAGTTTTTAATTTTGTATACATTGACGTAGAACGGTCTTACTCATTGTTAAGGTTTAATTGTTAATTTTATTTAATTGCCTGAAGATGTCTAAGGGGGAAATATTGAATGGAAAATAAAAAGATAATGGAGACCAGAAGTTCTATTTAAATCCATGAACCCAATTGGCATATATTTTATTTGAATTGAATTTAGAAGTTTATTTTATTTG
Organism: Gonocerus acuteangulatus; assembly: GCA_946811695.1. Lineage (NCBI taxonomy): Eukaryota > Metazoa > Arthropoda > Insecta > Hemiptera > Coreidae > Gonocerus > Gonocerus acuteangulatus. The sequence goes on along the minus strand of OX328123.1, from coordinate 19,065,041 downwards.
TAATCATTTATAAATTAACAGGAGGAGGAATGGGTAGGTTATTTATTTAAATTTTAACGCCCATTTATTATTAACTATGAATTTTAGGACGGGTTATCTATAGGTTACCACCCTTTTCTAGCCAGGATAGGGGTGATGCCTTAAGAAAAGCCACCACCCCCTAGTGGGAATCGAACCCACGACCTTTGGCACAGAGTGTTAAGAGCTCACGCCTTAACCCTCACGGCTACCGGGTCTTCATGGGTAGGTTAGAGTTGAGGTGAAATCTGCTTTAGCCCAGGCGCTGTCCGATGCCATAATATGGTAACGGGCCATAATCGATGCGTAATAATAGAAAGTTTGAAATTCTTGTTTAAATAATTGATTTATAATATAATAAAAATAATTATAAGCTAAAATAACAAATTAAAAAAAAGCGTCCGTGCTAATGGGTTAAACTTTCTATTTTTTTCTTCTTTAATCTTTGTAGCCAAACAAAAGCGACACCTAGTCGCAAGTTATTTCCTTCACCAGTCACTCTTGCTTTTCCTCGAAACTTCAATTTAGTTATTCACTAAAGTACATTATAAACCAGCTTATATATTTTTTCGACCCAATTGTTCATACATAGAACTGAAGATGTAAAACCACTGATGAATATGTAGATTTGAACTGCAGATGAATTATCTTTGCCCCTCCCTGTGGTACTCCACCATAGGCGTATATAAGAGGGGGGCTACAGCCCCCCCCCCCCCCGAAATTTTGATTAGATCGGTAAAAATTTCATAAAACCCTTAAAAATAAATTAAATAAGATCATTTAGTTCATAAAACATATTATATTTTGGGTGTAATAGCGTTTAAGTTGGCTACAACTCTTCCAAGATCTAAATTGTTAGTATTCCATACACCGGAAATGGTCTCAGCCCCCCCCCCCCCCGAAATTTTCCCAGCCCCCTCTGAAATTATTTTCTATATACGCCCATGTACTCCACTACGAACTATGAAGTGAATTAGATAAAATATTTATGTATTCGCTTTTCAAGGTTAATGAAATATCTTTTCATATCAAATAGTTAAAAAGATCGAATCACTAGTCTGATTAGCGTTTTTGCATATAATGCTTATCCCTGCTATGTGTTAAAAAGCTTAGAATAGAAGGTCTTATTATATTGCTTTCAAACTTCTTGTTATTTTAGATTTATAATCTCATTTTACTGACAAAGTCTAAGAAACCTCCAGAAAAGGCTAGATATTTGTTTTTAAATGTATTCAATGACCAGAAAACGGTGTGCTCATGCTTAGATATTAGAAAAACCTCAGAATTATCGTAAAGAAGGTAACTTTGAATCCATAAAATAACCTTTATTTTAATACCCACAGGCCACTAAGAAATATAAAATCATTTCATTATGACCTAATGGTGGAATTAAAGTTAGTAGTGGAGTTAAGTTATTAACTAGTTGCTGCTTTCTTATCTTCATCCTCAAATCTGCATGCCAGCTGGGCTAAGAACTCTACTACAGTCCTTGTAGGCCGTCCTGACATACCTTTTCGCAAATAAGACCACGTTTTTCCATCTGACATATTAACACCGTAAGTATCCAGATGAATCCAATCAACAGGTGGAATAAATTCCTTAAGAAACGCCGCACAAGTACAGGGTGCTCCCGCTGATCTGTACATGTCGCGAACGTCAGCAACTGGATGAGCAGTAACTTTATTTGTAAAATGTTTCCAAAGTGGCATTCTCCAGATTCGATCTCCCGTGTGAATACTTGCGTTCCTCATCATTTCGTAGAGCTGATCATTGTTTGAAAAAACGCCTGTTGCTGCTGCACCCATGAGATCTTGCATTTCGTGACAATGAGTGCCGACATCAAGAACGAATTTAGGATTGAAGATTGAAGCATAAGACAAAGCATCTGCTAGAGATATCCTACCGTCGAAGTCTGTGTCTTCTACTAATATAGTCTTACCATTCTTTGCTCTTATTATATCTCCTGGTTTCATGGCGCATGTTCCAGGGAGATTTTCATAGAGTGGAAGAAGACCTCTTATGTTTATGGGAAGTTGAAGAGCGGAAGCAGCTCTACAAACACCCACAACTACAGCAGCTCCTGCCATATCTCCTCGCATGTGTTTCATTTCATGACAACTCTTCAAGCACAATCCACCGCTGTTAAAAGTTACACCTTTCCCAATGAGTACTATCGGCGAAACATCCGGATCACATCCATAGTAGCTGGTTTCTAAGAATATTGGCGGTTCACAAGATCCTCTGGCTGCAGCTAAGAACGCTTCCATAGCTGTAATTTTGGACCAATTCCTAACTTTGACTTCAACGTTAACGCCAGCTTTACACAAAATTTCGACGCCCGATTGAGCGAATGAAATTGGAGTTAACAAGTTTGCAGGTGTTTCACAAAGTTGCCTAGCAAGATTTTGTGCTGCTGACTTTTGCAGCCCTATTTGCCAACCAGTGTAATCGCAGTCACCATATAACTCTATCCTAGGAATGAACGTATGCTTTCCTCTGTTCTTCAACTCTTGGAAAACCCAAACACCAAGCGCCGCACCTTCCGCAGCTGATTCAGCATGCCCAAAGCTTTCACAATAAATTGTCCTGAAATGTAAGTTCTGCAAAGCTCTTACTCCCGATCCAGCAGCCATCCTTATAGATTCTTTCCTTTCGTCTATTTGTTCACTGTCAACGTACTGTTGGCAGCTGTCGCCGATGCCGACAACAACTACTGCTGAGAACTGCTTTTGTAAACCATAAAATATTCTAGTCTCCCCTCTTTTGGGAACTGGCCCAGAAAGTTTGAGCATTTCAGATAACTTTCCATTTACGTGTTTGTCGAATTCTTCACTAGATTTGGTGAACGTCTTTTCAAGGCCATGGGCGTCAGCATCTTCATTGTATACTCCCAGAACTAGTCCAGTTAACTCACTACTATCACCTGCACAATTCAAAAGCCTCTTTCCTTGAAAGAAATAGCTTGGCTTTAGGTGATTAAAAAGTCTTGCAATAGTCCTTAGAAATGAAGCCATATTCCTTAACAGGAATTTCTTGATGAAGAAGAAAATAAATTAAAAAAAATATTACAAACAAATTTTGTAAACCCAACTATTAGTAGTTTCATTTCTTGGATAATTAAAATATCTTAAAAACAAATGCTTAATGAAAACAGATGTTCAAATCCAGATTTTTCTTTGTTAATTTTAATATTTACTTTTATTCTTACTTTTCTTGATCTATATTTTATTTCCAAGGAATGATTCATTATTGCCATTAAGAATGTATAAAAGTCTTATGCAATAATGTCTGGCTGTCTTCTACAAGGGAGCGCCCACGGCCGTATTGTGCTCCCCTTTGCTGTCTCTCTTCAGAGTTTTACTACCTTCCAGAAATCCTTGTCGTAATTTAGGTCAAATTTGGGATCCTTCATATTACCAAAGTACCTAAATCGTATTTGATCCAGCCGTTCGTAGACACGAATGATGTGTATCGGTGTGTGTGATATTAGGTGGAATGGATTAATTTATAGAAACAGATGTTTTGATTTCACGGTTGTTTTCGTTGGTTATGTTCGCTTAAACTTTGAATTAGCTAATAAAAATATTTATCTCATTTTATTAACTATTTATTTATTTAGGGCTTCAAAATAGATCATTCAGCCCAGGTCCACCTTGGAAAACAACCAAGGTGGACCTGGGCTGACTGATCTATTTTGAAGCCCTAAATAAATAAATAGTTAATAAAATGAGATAAATATTTAAACTGTGTTTAAATACTATAGCGTGCCTTTTTCTACTCCACACCATCTAAAGATAGGGGAGTTGACTATCTTCCTCCTATGAAGGTGCTCGTTTAAGCTGCAACTATCCTGTAATTATTTCAATAGCTTCCCGAAATTCTACTCTGATGAGGAGCTTAAGCTCCTTCCAGGGTTTTTCAGAAGGCTTTTGAATAAAGTATTTAGTATGCCACAGAGTTTGGGTTTCCCACAGGTTTTGTAGCTTCCTATGCAGCCATTGCTAAATTTTCCATTTGAACAATGGCAGTGGTGCCCCGCAAAAAGGAGCAGGGCCTATTGGCGTTGCAGCGGGACCTCTTCCTGCAAGTAGTTCCGCCCTTTCATTGCCAGGGATTCCACTGTGCCTATGTAAAAGTATTATATAAGAATGCTAAACATCAGAAAGTTCCAATAAGAATACAAACTGCTTTTATTACTTTATTCGTATTGTGATATGTAACAAGATAATATTCCCAAGAAGCCAGCCTTAGTCCGTTCCCATTACTTATTGGCATCGATTAGTGCAGCACCTGTATCGGCTCACACTGAGGATAATATGCTATTCGCCATAGATGCGGAGAATAAATAAATAAATAATGAATTATTTATTATTTATTTAAATTTTAACGTCCATTTATTATTAACTACGAATTTTAGGACGGGTTATCTACAGGTTACCACCCTAAAATGAATTATTTAATGCTAAAAATTAATATTTATATTGCAGCACACTTAATAGCCAAATGAGAAATACTATTCATGTCAGAAATGACATTGCCCTCTTGTTATTATATCCTTTAAAACTACAATATTTACAGAAGAATAATGTTAAAAATGTATAGTGAAGTATTTCATAAATAATAACAATGCATTAAAATTTGTAGCTTCTACAGCTACACTGACAATGATAATTTCATGGAAACAGAGCCAGAATAAGACTTTTTTTTTGCATTAATTGATTAATTTTTTGTATTTTACATTCTTTGTTTGTATTGTTATATGAGCTTCCTAAATTACAAATTTGAATAAAAGCAAATTTTGTTCATTTTAGTTGAAAAATCCGTAAATTTTGGGTTATTTATAGAACGTGGCACAATAATGAGGCAGCTCCAAACCATTAAACCTGACACTACCACTCTACAAAAGGTTGGATAGGGTCCTTAAGGGCTTACTTTCATAAGTAGGTGGATGTGTTATGATAAGAAAAAGAAAATGGAAAAAATATCGAGAAACTACATTTAAAAACGTTTTCTTTAATTTGCCAACAATGTGAAAAATGGAGCTGCCTCCTTATTGCTGCATGCCCGTCAATTGCTACTAGTTTGTATTGCTGTTTTATTAATTAAATATTATTAATACTGTATTTATTATTTATGCAAATTTTATTGATATAGTTCCTGTTATAAATAAATATATTTCCACTAGATTATATTTATTTTATTAATCAGTTATTATTATATTATCTTATTTTATGTACAAATATTTATATAATTGTTATTTATATGTTTAGAATAAATAATTTTTTTTTAAAGAAGCACTTACCTTCCTTGTAACTTATTTGAAAACATGCTGTAACATAAACTGTTGCAATAGTTATTAAAGCCGGTTTATAACCGAAATATTCCAGATAGGTAGGAAAAACTATTAAATATGATAAAGAAACGGGCATAAAGTTTAACAGATTAATTTTTAAATAATGGTTGATTAATTGAAACATTGTAGAGAATTGTAAATAAAGAGACTTCCACAAGTGAAACTAATTAGATTTTAGACGCTTGTAAGGCATCAGTATCTGAAAAAGTCTGACTGGAACCTTCTTTTATTAGTTTAATATCATGTTGTAGTTCAAACATAACACTCATCTCACAGAAAAAATGTATGTCCATTTATTAGATTATATATTACAGAAATACATAATAATTATTAACTTATTTTATGAAATTAAAATTTTAATAACAAACATGATAATTAAAAACAATGTGTTAAAGGCTTTTCGACAAATAATTTTATATATTTATGGAATGATACGAGTCTTTAACAAATTTTTGAAAAACATTGCTGATTTCTTTGGAGTCCTTTTTCTATTTATGTCATTGAAATCAACGTGAACCAGCCCAAACTTTGCTCTGAAATAATAATCCAACAAGACATATTAAACCAATAAATTTAATAAGAAAATCTTTAATTCAAATGTCTGTTAAGAATACTGAGGAACGTACGTGTATCCATAAAACCATTCAAAATTATCAAGAAGGGTCCATGCAATATAGCCAATTACTTTGCACTTATCTTCATTTATACATTTTAGCAAGTCTTTCAAGTAGCTCTAAAATAAAACAATGCAAAACATAAATAAACATGTTAAAGTATTAAAGCTGTTCCTTACAGAATAGAATTGCAAAAACTATTTTTCTACAAAATTCACAATGCAATGATATTAATTAAATTATATTTGCAGATTATTAAAATTTTTATTTTTCTATCTTTTAACAATCTGCCCCGTTCATCGCAAATATTTTCCGAGTATCCATACAACATTGAAACATGATAAAATACAGCAAAGCTTTTTTTAACGGAGATGAAACAGGCTAGGGCCATTTAGTGGTATAAATAAATAATTATATTGTGTAGTGATAAAAAAATTATAATTTTTTATCAATAAACAAAATTTAAAATAATTTAAAAATTAATACATAAAAATCAATTTCAAAATTACATATAAACATTAAATATGAGAAGAAGATAGTTAGCCGTTAAGGTGATGCGAAATCAAGGGATAGTTGAAATTCAACTAGGAGAAAAATAGTTAAGATATTCAAGTAAAAATTTACACTGGAAGTTTCGGCTGGACTTTGGCAGCATTCTTCGGCTGGAAAAATAAACATACACAATTAAAAACAAGAATAATCAAACAGTAAGAAAGAAACCTTTAAAACATCATGACAATAAATTATGAACCAATATTTTTTTAAAAATGAACATTATGTAGATAAGTAGTTATTATACAAAAGGTGGTTGACAGTCATGATGTTTAAAAGGTTTCTTACTGTTTGTTTATTCTCATTTGTAATTATGCATATTTAATTTTTTAACTGAAGAAGGCTGAAGTGGAGCCGAAACGTCCATATAGATTTTTGCTTGAATATCTGACGTTTTTTTCTCCTTGCCCAAGTATCCCTTGACTTTGCATAAACATTAAAAGTTGTTAATAATAACATACTTTCATGAGCATAAAGTTTGAGATATACATTATATTGTTGACAATTTTATGGGTAACAAAAAAAAAAAAAAAAAAAGGTTCCTTACTGAAAAATACTTTATTCGGTCATCATCTTCGAGGGAATTCTCGCCTTCTGAACCGTAACCAGTTTCAGTTATAAATATCTCAGGAGAGTTATATTTTTCTTTGATCCAATTCAATGCAGTTCTCAAACCTTCTGGAACAGTCTAAAAAAATAAAACACTGTTTGTTTCTATAAATTAATAATAAAATAAATTTATTACACTAATTCACATTTTTAAATTATTACTTTAAGCCAGGTTAAATTTGAAGACGGCCAATTTGGGTTTTCCACAACCTTGACGCATGAATCTCTCTGAATTGAGGGCAGTTTTCCCTCAAGACCATGAGTGGCTTGAACAGAAGTATAATGCTGATACGCAAAGAAATCTGAAGAACCTAAAATATAAAAGGGCGTGTTCTGTAAATGTATCGAAAAAACATATAACTATATGATGCCACTCGAAAAGAAGTTTTGAACTGCGTAATTATTGAAAACTATGTAGAAAAAACATTTTATTAAGTACTTTCAAAGAAGTAGTTATAAGAAATTTAAGAAAGAATATAAGAAAGGCATTTATTTTTTGATCTACACACATGCGGGAAGTTGTAAATAATTGGAAGACATATCTTTCATCCATTTATCGCTAGATAAAATAATAGCCTTGAGTGTCCCAATAAAGTGTAAGTGACTGATTAAACATGGACGGGAATTAAAGAGATAGACGGTTGGTAAATATTTTAAAGAATCAGAATCCCATTTCAAAGCTTTAATTTATACTATTGCTAAGATGAGAGACAAGTTAACAAGACAGAGCTGGTTAGATTGACTACTATTATTTTGAGGGATAAGAGAATATTGGAATGATGTACCTGTAGACTACTCATCTGGGTCGAGTACACAGAAACTGGTGCGAACTGTGTGTTGTTACGAGTAAGCTGGCCCTTATAAACCCTTCACTCCACCTCAGCTTGTGGCTCAATCTGGTTAGAAACCATTGGAACTATAGGAAACTTCAATTTCGGACCTGCAAAGTGCTGCTCTCTATACCCCTCATTGAGATTTACCTTGACAGGTCTTAGATCTAACGGGAATTATCTTACTTGCCTGCCACGTATCGTGAGAATGACCCAGACGCAGCGTCTGTAGATTCATCGTTCCCACATCTCCAAGTTGGACATCTAACCTTTTCTCTCATATTTTTTCACTTACCCTAAGTCCGAAGGAATACGGGGCCTTACAAATGTATTTAAGTCATAAGAAATAACGTTTTTGATAACATTGAATAATACATGTTTGAGCTAAATACGAAACAATCAACCTTTGAGTAAATTAATTTCTTCAGGTGTGAATGAAGGCAGTCTTGATCTCCTCCTCCCTTCATTTTTACTGTTGTAATCGACCCTCTCTCTCATCACCCGAGGGTAGTCTCCTTCGCTGCTATATATAGGATGGCTGAACCAACCAATCTGTAAAGAAATAAACATAGCAGAAAATAATAATAAATATATACACAGTAGTTCTGAATAGTATGGGGAAGATTATCTTAAAAACTAATTGTTGGGGAGAAACAATTTCTAGACAAAAATAAATAAATAAATAAACAAGATAAAGGAGTAGGAAAATGAAAATTATTTTGCAGGGAGATAACAAAATAACTTCAGGAATACAAACTTAACTAGTTTATGTTGCATACAACAATGATTTAACAAAGTGTCAAGAGAAACAACAAACCAAATGAATTACACATAAACTTCAGAGAACAAGAAAAAAACTGGCATTGACTCAAAAAAATCTCAAAAAAAACCGATTACTACAATAAAAATTTTCATAAAACTACTACAGCCTGTTCAGATAAATGGAAAAGTTCAATTGCCCAAGCACAAGCTTCTAAGGGAAATTTCCTTTTCATTCTCCCTTCTGTTCGGCCATTAGGAAAGCTAAATGAACTGTAAACATTAATCTTACCAACCTAAGTCAATCTGAACTATTTATATTTAAATTCATATTCCTTTTATTTGTCAGCTAAAATGAAGCCTTATGCAAAAGCTTAGAAAGATACATATAAAACCCATTTATTCACACCCTAAAGTATAAATGACATTTCATATTAAAACATAATGTAGTAAACAAACAAGGTGAATTCTTCTAGATAAGGTTCTAGCCCAGATAGTGCAGATCGGGAAAAAACACCTCCCTTATAGGAATTGAACCCAAGACTGAGCACTTAGTGATCACGCTTTAACACTCACCGGACCAGATTTTATTTTGAAGACATTCAAGTTTTTTATTCTATATTTGATTTATTTTTAAATTTTAATGTCCATTATTATTAAATAAGAATTTTGGGACAGGTTGTCTATAGGTTACTACCCTTTTCTAGCCAGGATAGGGCTGATGCCTTTTTTTTTCTAAAGAAACGCCACCACCCCATAGTGGGAATTGAACCAAAGACCTTTGGCACGGTGTGTTAAGTATTGATGCCTCCACGATTTATTTATTTATTTTATATTTGATACACTTAGTTTTATTAAATGGCAAGCAAATGATAACATAACATAAGCACTCACAGAAATCTTAATAAGATTACATTAAGATTTCTGTGAGTGCTTATGTTTTGTTATCATTTGCATTGTTATCTTGCCATTTAATGTCTTTAAACCACAATATAATACTAAATAGAGAAAATCATAATTTTAAAACACTTCCAAAATAAAATTCACCCTACACCCCCCAAAAATACTTTAATTTCAAAGAATGCAACAGAATAGAATATGACTGTCTGTTTGTTCCTCATACAAATCCACACCGTTTGACCGATTGTGACCAAACTTGGCACACGGGTAGATCTTGATCTGGAGAGTGTTGTAGTCTAGATCAAACATGCCTATCAGGTGTCTGTATGCTTGTTCCTTACACAAATCCACACGGTTTGTCCAATTTTGACCAAACTTGGCACACAGGTAGGTCTTGATACGGGGAGTGCCATAGGCTAGGTCAAAAAGTCACCCAGCTGTTGGTCTGTATGTTTGTTCTTTATACAAGTCCACATCGTTCGACCGATTTTTATCAAACTTTGCAGATGGGTAGCTCTTGATACTGGGAGTGTCATAGGCTAGGTAAAAATTGTAAAAATGACTCACAGTTCAGAGGTCACGGTTTCGAAACTGTGAACCCAGCTTTGCGTTATTAGATTTTAATGTTACTTCTTTGGTTTCTAATTTATTTTTGCTTTTCTAGATGCAGAAATTAGGTGCAGAAAGGCACACCGGGTAACAGCTAGTAAATAATATAATCCACCTTTTAAGAAGACACTCCAAAATAATATTAAATACATATAAAATTACCGAAAACTCCATATGTCGATCAGCAGCTTCTATGTCTTCCTTTGAATTAGTTGCTGGAAATGCACATTTGCCAGAAATGCCTATAGACACTTTACCTAAATCAATAATAAATAAGTTAAAGGTTTTCACAATAAAAATAAATTGTTTGCGAGAAAACTAACCATTTTGTTTGTTTTTGAAGGTCTTATCGTAAAGTCTATAAGCCTTAGAATGAGCCAAGAGGAGGTGATGTCCAGCTAAGTATTCTCCTGTACCATGCAGGTCCAACTTAGGAGCGAACGAATCATTCCCGTAGCCCACAGTAACTTCGTAAGGTTCGTTTATTGTAATCCAATATTTGACCTGTTTAAAAAAATAAAAAGGGTTAGGCAAATGAAATATCAATATTTTCTTTATCTGCTATATCCTACATAAATAGTTTTATTTTATAAGTTAAAAAAAAACTTTTATTTAAAAGTTTTAAGATTAAAAGTTATTTAGGAACCTCTATAAATTAGGTATATGAAAATATAAGTTAAAGTAATGCTTTTTTTTTTTTTCAATGCGAAATAAAAATTTTAAGTATTTTAATAAAAAATGTTAGGTAAAGATGGAATGGTTGGGATTCGGCTAAATAAACCTCAATATGATTTTGTTTTAAAAAATCTATATTTCGGACGTTTCGGCTACTCATTGGTAGCCTTCGTCAGCTGAAATGACAAAAAAAGAAATTAATACAAAAACAAAAAAAATTATAATTGTGATAGGTAACAGAACTATAGATACAACTTATAAAAGAACATATCGTCTTGAATTCTTAGAATGAGTAGAATGAAAAAGTAAATAGGTACAATAATTGATTTTAATAGTAATTAGTAACGTTAATTGATTTTACAAAGAAATAAGAAACTACATACCAATGACAAATATAGTAGCTAATAGTAACATTAATTAATTTTACAAAGAAATAAGATACTAGATACCAATAGAAATGCCGAGCGGCAGAGGAAGACCAAGGTTGGCAATTAAGTAACCATTGTAGAGTGTCTAAGGAGAAAGGAATCTACTGGGGTATAAGTAAGTGAAACCAGCAGGTGGTGGGAGAAATGTCGGTAAGGATCAAAAGAATGTTAGGGTTTCGGTAAGGATAAAAAAAATGTTAGGGTTTCGTTGGTTTACAATACCTGGAATACTGAGAATAAAGAAAATACACACTTCCATACCATGTGCGTTTATAGGAAATAATTTCGGGGGGGGGGGGCTGGCTTTCCAGGGTATGGAATAATAACAATTTAGAACTTGGAACAGTTTTAAGCAACTAAAACGCTATTACACCTAAAATAAACTATTTTTTATGAACTAAGTGATCTTATTTAATTTATTTTTAAGGGTTTTATGACACATTTTTACCGTCGAATCAAAATTTCGGGGGGGGGGGGCTGCAGTCCCCCCAGTTATTTTTTAAGTTGAAAAATAACAGTTAAAAATTTAAAAAAAGAGTTATATTACTTCTATAAACTTTTACTTCTTCAAATTGAAAATAGGAGGCCTTGTGGGCGTGAGCACCTAACACTCCGTGCCAAAGGTCATGGGTTCGATTCCCACTATGGGGTGGTGGCTTTTCTTTAGAATACAAAAAAGGGATCAGCCCTATCCTGGTTAGAAAAGGGTAGTAACCTATATATATATATATATATATAACCTGCCCTAAAATGCGTAGTCAATAATAATGGACGTTAAAATTTAAATAAAATGAAAATAAAAGTGAAAGTTTAAAAAATACTTTTTTAAAAATAAAAGTTAACAATTATTTTTGACAGCTGGTTCTAACTAAATGTCACGCTGAATTACATTTCAAACTTGTAACTGAGGATAGGTTTGAAGTACAACATTAAGGCATCAGTACTCTAGCTACTGTCAGTGAAGTCCATTAAAGCGTACAAAATTAATATACTTACTGGATGAAATTATCCTTATCACTATTTACATGTTAATAACTAGTGTTGGAGCCTTAGAAATTTAGAGTATATACATGAGATTTTTTGGATCCTTCAAAGCAAAGAATTGTAAGTAATAATTATATTAAAAGTTTTGAGTTTTAATTCCCACTGCAGATGGTGGCTTTTCTTTTGAAAAAAGAAAGGCATCACATCTATCCTGGCTAGAAAAATAGTGTTAACTTGAGGAAAGATCGCCCCAATAAAATCTGTTATTTAAAAAGGAAAGGCTAAATTAAAATATATAAAACCGTTTTGTGCAATGAATATAGAATTTGTGGGAAGAAACCCCATATGAACTCCAAATTAATTAAGTCGTAATAATTTATTGATTGTTATCTAATAAAAATTGGGTAAAAAAGAAACAAAATTTGTAGAGTAACCTACTGAATCCTCTATTCAGTTTTAGTCCATAACTCATTTTCAATCATCTGATAAGTAAACTAAGATGAATGCAATTGGCCTAACTCAACACATATACTAATATTTTTTCCAGAGAATTATCCCCTATTTAAGGCAAAGATCTTAAATTTTTTTTAAACGGCGCATCAACAAATCTGGGCCATTAGCACCGACATCCAGGGTGCAGCGAGGAATTTTCTCAACAAGCCCTGAGATGAGACAATTCCTGCTGCCGGTGGGGATTGAACCCACCATCTCCCACTTATTAGTCCAAGGCTCTAGCCACTAGACCAGGGGAGACCCCGCAAACATCTTAATATAAATAAATAAGATTGCTTGAATTTCGAAGGCCCTTCATACTAAACTATCACCCCTTTTAAACATTTATAGTGCAGGGCGGGGAATCCTTTCAACAAACCTATTGCTGAATAAATTTCCTCCCTGCCGAGATGATTTTTGTGAGTTGTCGAACCAGAAATTCTTCTTGGAGCAGGCAGGCATGATAAGTACCTACCTAGGGAGAACTATATTTTGTAATATATTTGAAGAATCATTCAGAAATATGTTTGATTTATAATTAACTAGCTGTTAACCAGTGTGCCATGCTATACCTACTTTCTGCCAATGACTCTCCCCCTATCAAGATCT